>VZRE01011443.1:329985-440810 GCA_013396775.1 Cephalopterus ornatus
GGGCTCCGGGGAGCCGGGGCGGGCGGCGGGCTGGTGGTTGTGGGGGGGGCTGGGCCCCGAGCGGCGCCACGTGTGTGGGTGCGTGGGTGGGTGCCGGGGTGCGGGGCCGCCTCTGCCCGCCTTACCGCCTTCTCCTGGCTGCGCGTTTCTTCCAGTGGCGTGTCTGTCTGTCCGCCTGTCCCACGTGCCCCCGCCATGGCCGCGATCTACTCCGGGATTTACGTGAAGCTGAAAAGCTCTAAGACTTCTTGGGAGGACAAACTCAAGCTGGCCCGTTTCGCCTGGATTTCTCACCAGTGCTTCCTGCCTAATAAGGAGCAAGTGAGTACTTTTTTAATGGTAGACAGTGAAAGAAGAAATCTCCGATAGCAAATTGCTGCTGGGGATGAATCAATTCATAAAACCCAGATCTAGCTTTTGACCGTAGACAGTAGTACAAATATAGCTCTGATTTGCGATTGTGGGCAGCTCTTGATTTCTCTGTGGTTATATGAATTGTTTTTTATAACATCATCTTTCAAGTAGCCTCAGCAAAAAGACGTGCATTAGTGCAGGATGAAAGAGGCTTTCGTACAGAGAGGATGGTGTGTGCGTTCTGTCTCGCGGAGAGATGAGAAATCATTGTCTTCAGGGCTGTCACTGCCATTTGTTATTACATCCAGTACAGGACACTCCAAATTCAGATACTTCTGCTCGTAGTTAAGAGCAAGAAAAGAACTTCAGAGTGGGAGAACTGGCTGTAGTTAGATGTATGGTCTCTGATGCTCTGAACTTGTGTGTGAGCAAAGAGCGCACAGTGGATTCTTGGGGTTCACCTTATAAGGTGATTTGGTGTTCTCTGCATGGAACCCACCCTGTCCCTTAAAGCCTTTTGTTTGACTTTGTTTACCGAAGGTCTGTGCAGTGTTTCCTCGAGTGAAGGGTGTCTTGTTCTGCTCCTCCAGCCCTGGTAGTATTGTGAGGTCTAGGGTTTGACCTGCGTTTTGGGTTTTGTTATTTCAGTTACTTAGAATACTAAACCTAGCCACATACTATCATTTTGTTTTTAAATCAGTAATTGAAATTAGTAGGTTTCAACCTTTTCCAGTTTGTACACATCTCAGTTCCTAGGCCTGAATTTCTAGGTGGTGAATTTAGACATATGAAGGGGAGGATGTGAACAGAATAACAATTGTCAGGAAGTGAAAACCATCTGATTCTCTAAGCTTTGATTGAAAAGACTATGTTTGCTAACTGGTATCACTTGTCAGATTTATGCCCTGATGAAAGGGCCTTAGGATATTGACTCCTGAAAGTTGTTTTGGAGTGGTACAGGGGAGCACAGGTTCAACATTAGGTTTAGAATGAATTGAAACCTACAGGTGTAGACTTCTCTGCTTGTTCAGAGCCTGTTCTGCTTGGAGGTAGCACAGTTCTCAAGACACAAACACTGTAACTGTGAAAAGGTACTACTTTTGTTTTTGTGTGGTGGTTATTAAAGGTTACTTCTCTTCTGTTAACAGGTATTACTCGATTGGGTAAGCCATACATTGGTTTCAAATTACAGCAAGAAACTGGAACTGGACGATGAAGTTGTTGAGAAACTCTGGACATACCTAGACAATGTTATCCATAGCAGAAGACTACAAGATCTCTTAAAGAGTGGGAAAACAATTGGTCTCAGTTTTTCAATTGCACAGGTAACTAACACTGTGGATATTTGGTAATATACTGGTTAGCAGTGTGTATCTTCTACAGTACATGACTCTTCCTCACAGTTTCAGGTGTTACTTGAAATATATAGTAGTCTGATGGCTTGCAGGACCTCTACTAAAAGTTTCTCTATTTTTGTCATGCAATACAGTTTATATTAGAGCAGCACTAAGGCTAAAAATGGCAGAGCATCCTAATAATAGTCTTCCTCTCATTCTTAACTTCTTCAGACTAGCAGAGTGAACTGCTTTAAGTATTTAAATAGATAAGTAAAGGCTCGGTTCCATATATTGCTCTCCTATATTATTTACTGCTTGTAATACCATTTTGCTTGGGAGTTAGAGGCAGATTTTCTCTCAGCGTGGGGCTCATCATGTGTACTTGTGGACTGTGATGTGTTGTTCAGCAGACTCTGCAGCTCCTTGTGATGATGACTCTGAACGCTGGTGGCACCGAATCGTTATGGATCTTTATCACATAATTATTTTAGCCTCAGCTGAAAGTTAATGGGGGTGACTTCAATTACAGTTTAGAACTGAACCAAACACTTACTTCTTTTTTGGCTTTCTGGTTAAAGAAATAGCAGAATTAGTGAATGGCTGCAAAAGCAGTAAAAATAACTAGAAAACGACCCTTTTAGTTGTGATCAGGTTGAAATGAAGCAAGAGAAGATTGTCTACCTGCAGAAATTGAATTGTGAAGTATAGAGAATTGGTTGGATGAAATCTGTGCTTCAGAGATGTTATGCAGAAAGTGTGCCAAATTTAAACATGGACTGGGTGTGAAAAGCTGGTTTCTGGTTGAAGATTAGATCAGAGGTACAGGACAGGGCTCCCTAAAGACCAAGGACAGAGGTGCTAGAGGGTCCAGTGGAAAGAATTTACTGATCTGTTCTAGTCCACTGGGGTTTCAGCTGAGGAGATGAACCATCCACAATAAGATGTAAGGAGGCAGGTGAGTTTTTTAACTGAAATAGACACAGATTTGTAAATTGCTACGGAATTGGTTCACAGACAAGATTATCTGGAGGTGAGAAAAGGGAGCAAATAAAAAGGGGATAAAAGGAGAAAACAATAGGGAAATCAATACAAAGTTTGAAAAAAGGAAGAGGAATGCAAGTTTAAGTAAACATTATTTCTTTATAAGTCTGTATCCCTCAAAGAGAAAAGAGAACAGTCCTTTGCATTCCCCATATCAGCCCAGGAAACTCTCTCTTTTTAAAAAGAAAGATGATATTTAGTCATGGACATTCTTACTGAATGAACTACCTGGATCAGAGGGGGACCTGTATTGTGTGTGGGTTTGTTGTTTGTTTGGAGCATAATTTTGGGAACCATTCAAGAAGGCCAGAAATTTACCCTTACTCCATTTCTGCAGGATCAACTGTAAGAACCAGTATGGATAGTCTTATGCTGTTGCCAGTAGCACAAATACTGAGGGAGGGCTTTCTCCCTCATCTGGTGCTGCAAACAAATGCAGAGACAGCAAAGCTTCTGGTTTGGGACTTGTGACATGAGAGACCCAGAAGCAGCTGTTGGCAAGTCTCTGGTGCTTGTTTGTTGCAGCCAGAGCTCACAGAAGGTGTTGTTGATTCATTATGATCTTTGTATGCAAAATTGACTGTTTTTTTGGTTTTGTATTTGTCTCTTTTTTCCCAACTTCAGGTCATAAATGAAAGGTTATCAGAGGCCTGTTGTCAAAAAACCCAGAAGAACATTGGCACAGTGCTGAACTGCTCCAGTGGCATCCTTTCTACTCCTTCACTCTCCATCATTTACACAGCAAAGTGTGAGCTTTTGGTTGATCTCCTCAGCAAGCTGTGCAAGCTGGCATGTCAGAAGCTGGCTTCTGACGATGCTGTGGGCTCTCAGCTGTTCAGCGTCCTCCAGCTTACCTTTGCTCAGTACCTGCTGATCCAGAGGCAGCAAACCAACCCAAATCGTGTGTTTGGGCAAGTGACAGGTCACTTGCTCCAGCCATGTCTGCTCTTGAGGCACTTGCTGACTGTGAGGGGTTGGACACAAGCAGATGATAACCATGTGCGTCAGCACCTGAGCAGGGAAATCCGAAACCAAATAGAAACTTTGCTGCAGGCTGGATTGTTCCAGGTGGAGCTTTTCTCATCCTACAAAGAGGAGCTGCTGCCAGAACAGGAAGTCCAGGAGAAGAAGAAAGGAGCTTTAAAAAGTCTTTTGCTACCAGCCAACACAGTGCAGACCAATCTGGGCAGTGACTTTTGTGAACCTGCTCTCCATGGAGTGGTTGTGGCTGGTTCTGTGTCCTTGCTATATAAGCTCTTTCTGGACTCGTACTGTAAGGCAGAAAACCACCTTGTGTGTTTCCACATGTTCAGCAGGCTTTTTGGCTGTCTCAGGCTCTCTGACCTTCAACAGGGAGGGAGGGAACATACGCTCTCCCCTGTGGACTGGAGCACAGAGCTGCTTGCTTTGGAGCAGCTTCTGAGCTTGGTCCTCAGCAGCGATATCTATAATGTCGCCAGCGACCGTATCCGGCACAAGGAGGTGCAGTTTGGGTTCTACCGCAAGCTGGCGCAGATGTTGCTGACACACTCCCAAGCTTCCATCCCCGCTTGGTTCAGGTGTCTCAAACTCTTGATATCATTAAACCACCTTATAGTAGAGCCAGACCTGGATGACTTAGTGTCATCAGCTTGGATTGATGCTGAGGCCTCTGAGCCACGTACGAAGAAGCCCCAGGAGACTCTCATCAACACCGTATTTCAGACTTACTCCAAGCTGCGACAGTTCCCACGGCTCTTTGAGGAGGTGCTGACAGTCATTTGCCGCCCAGCTGTTGATGAACTGAGGCCACCCATCTTCTCTGCTGGCCTGACATTAAAGCTTCGTGAGTGCCTCCTTGAACTTCCACCCAACCAGATTCTGGACATTTTGTGTCTCTTTGTGGAGAAATGCCAGACCCTTATCATTCCTGCAGTTGAAGGGTCGACTGACATGGCCTTGAAGCTGATGGCAGTGTGCTCAGTGCTGCATGCTTTTCTGTTCAACATGAGGAGCCTAGATGATGTCACTCCTTCCCCTGTGGTGCTTCGCACTCAAAGTCTGCTGGCAAAGATACAGAAGGGGATAATTCAGCCACTGATGGAGCTGCTGCAGGCTCCTAGAAGAGAGGAAGAGAAGTCAGACCTTTGGCTAAGAAAGGCCAGTGACACTACTCTCCTCCTTGTTTACACTTGGGTTGAGGTAGACGCTCTGTTTGGTGTTAGCTGCACTAAATATGTGTCTCCAACAGCTGAATTTGCTGGGGCTGTTACTGAACCTGCTGCAAGGCAGGGACATTTCAGCATTTCAGCTTTCCTCCCTGGTTTGAGGGAACAGTCTTGGGAGAGAGTCATGGAAATTGCAAATAGCTTTGCCTCCCCTAGTAAATACTGCTTAGAACTTCTCACACTTCAGAAAATGAAGATGATCTTAATGCAGACCAAAGCTGACCTACAGGCCTTGCAGCATGCTGCAGCTTTCATCCTGGAGTCTGGAAGATCCATCATGAGCAGAGGAGAATCTGAACCGTGGGATGGAGATATCAGCACGATAAGTGATCTTACTTACCCCACAGCACACTGGCACCTTGTCATGTCCAACCTGACTATCCTGTTGCCGTATATTTCCTTAAAAGATGTAGAGTATATTGCAAATGTGCTTCTAGAGACATTAATGCTGGCCAAAGCTCAGGAAGCTGCCATGGAGCAGGAGCCTTCCATCAGCACTGAGAAGATATCTCTTGGCTTGATGCACAGCTCCTTTCTTCCAGAAATGAAGATCTTGCACTGTGCTTTTCTGACCAGACTTATTAATAAGTTTTCTATGGTGCTACCCACTGCTACCAGGGGTCTGGTAGATCTACCACTTTTGCAGCTGTTTGCAAGTAATATCCCTTGGCACGAGGAAATCCTGGCTCCTTGCAAAACCGTTGACCTGTTGGAAGTACCATCAGAAAACAAACTGCCGAAGGATGAGCTCAGCTTGTCTTGGAAAACACTGGAGAAAGTTGCCCAATGTATAGTACTGTTAGCAAAAAGTGGCTGCCCGGTCACCCTGAAAGAAAGTCAGCTAGAAAGCTGCCTGGGTTTGCTAGACATTTTTTCTCTTCTGAAACTAGACAGTCTTCTTCCCTCTGACTGTACTCGATGTTTTCTGGTGCTGCTGTCCCTGCTAGCCAATACCAGGGCTAGTGTCTCTTGCAGCAAATTGTTATTGCTGAAGTTTTTAAGTACTTGCCTCCACCTCCTGAGATGCCTGCAAGCTGGCAGGAATGCCAACTCTGTTTTTAAGGTGTTACATGCCAGCGATGTTCTTGAGGTTGTCATGACCTCCCAGTTTACAGTGAGCAAATTCTTCTCTGATGTTTTTACTGTTCCTGTTTGGGCACAGTATCTCCAGGAAGTCCAGGCTTTTCTGGAGAACTTTCTTCAGATGGTAATTGAAAGACGACAAAGTGTGAGGCTCAACTTGGAAAAGTTCATATCTTTTCTGGTAAGCTGCAAGCCAGACACCGGTGTGGCCAAAAGCAAAGACCGGAAAAACTGGAATCCTGCAGCTGAGCAGTTACTGCTCATGGCGTTCACCACACTGTGTCACGTTGTCACAATCTACCTTCAGCAGCTGCCAGAAAAGAAGCTTCATTCTGCAGATGTGCTGTCTGCTCTGTTGGAGCCTGTAGTTCTGCAGATGGTCAGAACTGTTGAACATGGTCTTCAGAGTAACACCCCAAACAAGCTTTTGCCTGTAGCATTCATACCATCTGTCACTACTCTCCTCAAAGCAGATCTGAGCCATCCTGTCAGGAGGGGCTGGCAGAAGGAACCCAGTGGGTTTTTGGAGCAACCTCGTATTAAACTGTACCGAGAGTTTTACTCTCAGATACTGAGAGAGCTGCCCTGTGCAGGAGATAATCTGCAGTTCCTTCAGCCTGCATTGCAGTTCCTGACGGTCTTCTGCTCAGTGCCAGAGCTGTATCCTGGAAAAGAAACTGCGGTCATGGTTGGTTTTGCCATAAAAAAGCTTCTCTCTGGTATGAAAACTCTCTTTCTCCAATTCCTTTGCTAGTTTTGCGGTGCAGAGGCGAGTTAAAAGCCCTTTAGCAAAGCATACAGCTTTTTGAAAAGTCTGTATTTGTTTACTTGTGCTAAAGCAGCAGGCTGTCCTTTTATAAATGCATAACAGGAAACTTTACAAGGAAGCAATGTTGTACCTGGACCACAGCCACCATCTAATTTGGTCATTATCTTCTGAAAGATGTAAACATCTTAATAAAGTTCAGGTCCTGAGTTACTCATCTCTGTAGAGCATTTTGACAGTAGTGGGGACATGATAACACTTCTGGATGTAGGGCTGAAGATGCAGTGTCCTACTCGTGTAGTTGGTATCGTAGACACCACTGAAGCAGCTGATGTGCCCCAGGTCAGATCAGAAATATCCTATCCTGGGATCTTGGAGGATCTTACAGTAAAATACTCATCTACTTCAGTAGGTGAGGCTATACGAAAGTGGAAGTTACCTAACTGTTATTGATGCTGAATTCCCATAATTCTGATAAAGTCTATGGGAGATTGGCATTTATCCTCATTAAATTAAGAGCCAGGGCTAGAAATTACATGAAAAACCCCTCCTGCTGGCCGTGGGAGCTAATGACTCCTTTATAGTGTCTCTTCCATAAAAAGAGCTGGACACAGCACAGGTGTAACTGTTCTCTTTGACTTCTTCAAACTGTTGGAATTTACCAGGCCTATTACTGACATGCTCTAGTGCAGTGGTCTCCAAACATTTTTGATTGTGCATACCTATCATTAAAATTAAAGACTGAGCATGCAGCCTCAATATATATTTACTTATAAATGATATACACATGCTGCTCTACTAGTATACTATGTACATTACAAAGCATACACACAGAAAAAGTATAAAAAGCATGAGTCAAAAATGAAATAAACACTATTTTTAATGCTTTGTTCAAGATACTTCATTTATAATTCCCACATCCCAGTGAATTGTCCCATATGCTCCCTGAGGGAGTGCACCCTACTGGGGAGGCTACTGTTCAAGTGAACTACAGTGATCTCAGTGTTTGTACTGGCATTAAGTAGTCAAGAACAGAGCACAGCTTTCCATGGAATGGAGATGAGGATGTGTTGACTCCTGTAATTTTTCTGCTGATTTTTCTCTGTCTCATTCTGTGCCTCACATTATTAGTATAAGATTGGTAAAGTTCTTTAGCCTGGAGAAATAATGAATCACTGCAAAAAGCTGTAATAACTTCTGTTGAATAAGTAAAGTATTCAGTAAAATGAAATATTAATTCCTGTTGAAGAAGATTTTTGGCACTGCCACATATCCTGTGGATACTTGCAGAACTAAAAAACAAGCCTTCAAAGTAAGTTGAATTATGAGCAAGTCTGTCTGTGTAGTAGTAATTGAGTAAGTGGGAGTGTGAGTTAGGATCAGCAGAGACCTAACTTTGTCAGCTTAACGTTTTTGTGATTTGTGATGGATTTCTGGCCACCGTGTAGTAAAGCCCTGTGGCTTGTTTAGCCTGCTCCCTTGGCTTGTGCATCTGCATTATTGTAGTATTTCTGTACTACTGAAGGCTTTTTTATTGGAATGATGTCTGCTCTGTGAACCCAAGGGTGGTAAATGCTTGAGGTCAGCAAGTCATTGCACTAGTGGGGAGAGAAGTAAAGTGGGGAGCCCTCTGTGCGTTTGAGTGTTAAAAGGGTACCTATAGAGCTGTTTTATTTTCAATCTGCCCTATTCTTACCTGTGGAAGTCTGTGTGTTGGGAATTGATTTCTTTTGTCTCTTGAATATGCAGGTCCTGCAATCACAACCCAGGTGATCCGAAGTATGGAAATGGAGCTGAGAGAGGTGCTTGTCCAGCTACTGGGAAACTGCTCTGCTGAGGAGTTTTATGCCATAATGAGGCTGGTGCTGCAGGGACTGGAACTGAGGAATGTTTGGCAACAGAAGGCAAAAGTAAGGCATGAGCTTACTGTATTGTCAACTTCCTTCTTCAGTCTCCTGTACCTTGAAAAAAAATTGTTGTCTGAATGACATTTGATAAAGATTTTTTTCCTCTTCCTGCTTTATGTTCAGCGATCAGGACATATTAATTTATATGGATAAAGGCTTGGTGACTGCTGAAATATGTTCTGGATAAATTGAAGGAGGTGGAAAGATCATGGAAGCCTACTAGAAAAATTTTCTGTCCAGTTTAAGGACTCTGCAGTCTTGATTGCATGTATCGTCAACAGAAATCACACAGCAGTGATATTACAGGCCATGCTGAAAGCTCTTTTCTACCTTTGCTCCAAGCTCTGGCACAACAGATAGCAGCAGTCAGTGTCTGTCTGCGTGTCTTCTTAATAAGATTAAAGGCACTTTTAGAAACGCTGGCGTTTTTAAGTCAGGTTGCTCAGAGCCCTATGCTTTTGTTAGTTGTCTCTCTAAAGACTACTCAGTAATAATCAGATACCACTCAGTAACTTTATAAACTCTGTGCCTTTCCTCAGAGCAGCTTAAGCATCAGTGGTGACGTGTGGAATACTTTTGGCAAAAACGCCAGCTGTATGCTCTGTAGAAAGCTCAGTGACTTGAGAACAAAACCTGGATTATACCTGGGGGGTTATCTGGCTCTGTCTTACTTGTCAGAAAGAGACACAAATTTGCTGCTTCAATTCTTGATATGTCTTTTTGAAAGTGTATCTGTAATTCCTGTACTGTGCATATAATTCCTGCCACCTGAGTACAGCTTGCAATATGCTTCTTTTATCAGTCTGTATAAACAACTAGCAAGGAAAAAAAGCCCTGCTGCCAAATGCAGTGTTCTTAGTGTATAGTATACAGGTATCCCTGTATGCCTTCTGCCTCCCTCTGTTATCTGGTGGCAGTTGTATGAGAAGGCTTTCCTTTCTTAAAAATCACATAAGCCTTTTTATACAGCAAGGTAATTCTGAAATAAATTAAATAAATTTGGGCAAGTGCTGCTCAGCTCAGCATATTGGATTTTGTTGAGCTGCTGCTTACTTTGCAGTTTCCAAAGAGATGTATTGGTCGGAGGGCTATCATTTGTCAAGGCTCTGGTAATGCTCAGAAGTGCCACTGGCCTTGAAAGGGCTCTTCTGTGCTTGAAAGGAGCCAGTGCACCCAGTACCAGTGACTGATTCTCTGCTTTCTACAGGAAGTATTGTCAGCTGTTACCCTAACTAAATTGTTGCTCAGCTGCCCATTAAGTGGAGACAAAGTGAAAGCTTTCTGGTTTACCAGCCCACAGATAATCACAGCTTTAGCGGTAAGTATCTCTTTATTGTAACTTAATTACCTATCCCTTTTATTTGTTAGAGTCTGTAGCGGTTTCTTCTATCGTGTATGGAGGCATACAAGAATAAAAACATTGTGGATGCTGAACAAATCCATACCTCTGCCTTCGTCAAGTAAATCTCCTCCTGTAAGTGCAGTGTGTAGGTCATTGACTTCTTATACACTGTAATTTTATTGAACTGCACCATGTAATATGGAGCTTGGGAGGGACTTGTTAGACTGCAGAGTAGACAGTCTGAATGTGCAATTGCATGAAAATGGCTCAGGTGCAGGAGTCTGCCTGCCAGTCCAGCTTGCACCAGTCTAGTTCCTTTGGCTCCAGTCACAGCATTACAGTTCTCTGGTGTTCAAACACTGATGATAGGTGCCTAGTGTTCTCCTCCTTATCTGTTTACTGTCTTCTTGTAGATGCAAACCAAAGAGGCCTGTCAGGACCCGTCACTGATTTCCATCATAGTTGTACCTATTCTAGAGACTGTAGCAGCTCTTCTAAGGCAAGGAGAAGGGGTTCTTGTGAACCCACATCATGTGTCATTGGCATTCAGCATTCTCCTAACAGTCCCTCTGGATCATCTGAAGTTAGAAGACTATCGCAGTGTCTTCCTGGGAGTCCACGAAGTGCTCTTCTCTATTGTGCAGTGTCATCCAAAGGTATGTCTGTGAGGGGATGGGAGGAGAAGAAAAAGGTATAAAGAACAAATGTAACAGTGATAAGAATTTTTTTAAATACTTGTTTTGAAATGTTTTGTCCTTATTTAAAAGGTTGGGAATCTCAAAATCACATAATTTCAGTCACTCTCCTGCTTTGCTTGTGCCTGCATTGTTGTTCTTTGGCAGTGCATTGCTTATCAGCATCTAATGATATATTAGAATAAAACTTTTCCTTTTTTTCTATAATTGGTTTCTAGAAGCACAAATGGCTCAGGCTCTGGGACCTCATTCTCACTGGAGGTCAAGATTCTGCAGTCCTCTGAAAACAGGGCTTAGACACTGTTGAAGTTCGTGACTTTCAAACATTGTACCATCCTGATATTCTTGTCAGCCTTCTGGCATGGGAAAGGGAAGATGTGCCAGGAGTTGCACGGGGATGGGGATACTCCTACATGGAATATGTAGGCAGAGATGGAAGAAAAAAGGAAAGGGACCTCATGCATTTGTATTAGGACTGAGAGTGGGGAAAGTTAAAGATGGAGAAATGGCTCATTCTAAAAGCCAGGCAGTATGCATTGCTAAAATGACTTTACAAAAACCCTGTGGTGGAAAGCTGCCTATCCAGGCTGCTTTCAGACAGTGATCTGTAGTGTTACTGGACCCCATGTTCTGTCAATCTGTCTGACTGTGCAGGTTCTCTACCAGCTCCACGGATGCTCTAGGCATTAGGGTGCTAAGTCAAATGCTCCTTTGGAGAGATGAAGTAACTCTAATATGATGTTTCTATTTATATTTGATTATGGCTAGGAATCTGGTCCTACTTTGGGATTCTCATGTACTAAACACTCGGTGGGTGCAGAATGAAAAGATAGTCTCTACCTCTACCCTCTCATTGCCTTTACTATATAATCTCAGATGTTTTTATTTCATATCTTTTACAGGTGCTGTTGAAAGCAGCACCATCTTTTCTGAACAGTTTCCATCGTCTAGTTGTTTCTGTCATGCATGAAGGACGTCAGAAAGGAGACAGAGGTACCATATTTTTTCCATCTTTATGATACACTGTAATTTTATGTTTTCTGGATGGGAAGGTGCCGAACAGGGCGCATCAGAATCAAAGTCCTCAAAGCCTAGCGGTGGCGTTCAAACTGTTAGCCCTGTCTGTCCTTTTTTTAAAATTTAGGATGAGCTTTGTGGTGTCCTGGGCTTATGAAGATAACTGGGACTCCTGTGGAACTGCATGCAGGCAGTAGTGTTTTTGGTGAATAAGTTATTCTTCACTGACTGGCTGGCAAGTAGACAGGAACCAGTAAGTTCTTGCTGTGCCCAGTGTCTGCTCTTCCAATCAACCTCTGTACCTGAAAGTATGGTGGCTGTGAGCTCTGGTGATGCATGCTAATATGTGTGAGTTATAATCCCAAATAGATCCTACTTAATGAAGTTTCTAAAGACTGCAACTATGTTTACTACAGACCTGAATTATCACCATTCTGTGCTAAGCATAAAGCCAGAACATTATACATATCTGATACGAATCACTTGGGATTAAATGATATATCTGTATTTTTAAGGATTTGGAATTAGTGTAGTTAAATATCCCAAAAGGAAGGCAAAAAAAAAAAAACCCAAAAACCAGACCACCTTATTACTGAAAGTTATTAAAGAAGTAGTCAAGTCAAAGATGTTCACAGGGATTAAGGTAATCATTCTGTGCTTTGTACTGGTCGGGACACAAACACCCTGCCATTAATAGTGGTGAGTTTTTGAGACAAGTTGACTGCATGGCCTGAAACTGATTGTATCCTGGCTTTCCACTGATGTCCTGCAGCCCATGCCATGGTCAGATTTATCTCAGCTGATATGTTGCCCACAGTGGTGGGCAAATGTAAGGGTATGTATTTGTCATGGAGGAATGTAGTAGCAAAGGCTCAGTGATAGAGGAAAAGGTATGTTAAACTGGTGCCAGATTTTGAGAATTTGCTTGCTTCTGCCGTATGTTTGCATAAGGCAAGGATCATAGGAAATTTACAGGTATGCAGCATTGTCAAGTTGAAAAACATGCTGTTTATCTTTGCAGGATTGTTCTGGTTTTGTAACAGATAACATGAAAGTAATTTCTGGATTCCCTTCTCCCTTATTTGTGTTGGCTCTCTTCATTCACTGCCTACTGAGTAAATTCTCAGCTGATCTCACCAGTCTCACTTTAAATATCTCCAGTGGTGTGGCTTCTTCTGCTTTAGGTCTCATCAGAAAGCTTTCTTAATATGCTTTCTCTAAGAGATGTCTTCTGATTTTCTGTAGGTAAAGAATATAATTTTCCTGTCTCCTTTTCTCTTCTCCACAGTGCTAGTTGGGACTGAATCATGGAAGGGACCAGAAGTGCTGCTTTTAGTACTTCAACATCTATAACAAATAATTTTTGCCTTGCAGTGCACATAGACTTAAAATCAGTGTGCTCTTACAAAATAGCCATTTTGAGAGATGTGTGTTGTGGGAGGCCTCTCAGCTGTGGCTTCATAAGAAAAGAAGATGAAATGGCAAGCTGTCCTTGGCCTCATGTAGTTCAAGAATCATGGAAGAGTGGGTGATTCTTCGGGGGTTTTTTTCTAGTGTTTTTAAGCCTCAAATGCCAGGCTGCATCTCACTTTCTATTTTAGGCAATACAGATGAGTTTGAAGTTATACTGCAATGTGCACACTTGGTGGAACGGATGTATACTCATATTGCTGCGGAAATGGAGGACTTTACTGTGTTTTCTGCTTTCATGGTGGCTCAGTATGTGACTGAACTGCAGAAGGTATGTTCTCATCCATCGTGAAAGTGCCAAAATGTTGTGCTGGCTTTGGAGTTCCTATTTCAAAGGCTACTGTGTTAAATTAGGTAAGATTTGTGAAGTTACAAAAGTTCCTATGACTCATGGAGATACAGGTTTGATCCAGACTGTTATTTTGAGCAAGAGTTCCTGAGAATCTTTCTTACCAAACTCCTGAAAACTTTCTAAAGGTGTGGGCTATGGGGTTTTTTTAAGGTTAAACAATGCAATGCCCAGTTACAGAACTGCTTTGGATGTTGCTCTTTCTTCGTAGAATCATAGAATGGCTTGGGTTGAAAGTTTGAAAGATGACCTTTAAAGGTCATCTAGTCTAAACCTCCTACAATGAGCAGGGACATCTTCAACTAGATCAGGTTGCTCAGAGCCCCATCGGATTTGGCCTTGAATGTTTCCAGGGATGAGGTTTCCACTACCTCTCTGGGCCTCCTGTTCCAGGGTTTAACCATGGCTTCTTTATACGTCTGGTAGTTAAATTCATTTCCCAGTTAGTCTCATTTGTCCAGGACTGATAGCAGTTAGGGGCCCATCTGGCAAAGTAATGGTGGAAAATTCTCCTGGAAAATATCTTTTAATCTGATCTAAATGATTAAGTGAATGGAAAAAATGTTACCAAGCCAAGAATTGTTAGCTTTTCAGTAATTCTCCTTCTGTACCAAAGGTATCACTGCAATTCTTACTGAAAGCAGCTGCTCCTTGCTACTATGGATGCCAGAGCCCAGTCAGTAGTTTCTCACAACCAGACCTAAGTTCAGCTTGTAATTTTCTTCAGCCTGATGGATTTAGATTTCACCAAGGTTTGAATGCTGCTTGTGGTGCAAGTACCTGCAAATTGATTATCTGTGGCTTCAGCCTGGGCATGGGCTGAAATACAGAGAGGAATATTAGTCTTTGTTTTTAGGCCCTCCCTCTTGCAAAAAATATATTCCAACTGGTGCTATGTTTCTGAAGGATTATGGTGTAACCAGTGTAACTAACCATAAAGGTTATTACAGAAGTTAAACTTGTTTGCCTTTTTTATTGCTTATCTTTTTTCCGAGGTTTGGGAGCAAAACAATTGGAGATGTCAGTTTTTAGCTATGTTATTTAGTGTTCCTGATAAGTTGATTTTTGTTTACATAGTGAACATGGTAGTTTAGCAAAGGGGGAAATTGCTGTTAAGACTGCTTCTGCTTTCTTTAACCATCTCTGAACTATGTAATCTATTCATCGCTGAGTGTATGTCAAATGACCTTTTTAAGTTGAAAGGACACTTGCCTCAGTATTAGCGGGAGTACAAAGTCTCATGAGAGTTCTAGGAAAGTTCTGTGCAATACTTTCAGTGGGAAATGGAAAGTGATGGATGGTAGGTGAAAGCACAGATCAGTAATGTATGCATTGGAACCTTTGGGCATGGAAAGGGCAATTGGTGTAGTGAGCCACCAGATGCTGTGACAAAGGAGTGTTTTCTGTGTGACAGAGTAGATAGATCACAAGTAGGTGATGATTTATTTGCTCGTTAGACTGGTGAGAATTGATGGATATCAGAGGAAGGGGAAGCCTCAGCATGCCTGTCTTAAGTGGGGCTTGTACACATCTTTCATGTTGCTCTGCAGAGGGGGAGAAAAACTCCTTCAGCTATTCATCTCTTCTGAGACCGGATCTGTGGCTTTCTGCCTGTGATCTGAAGACCCTAGGGGATCCATCAAAGATAACTGAGAAAACATGTTTGTAGATTTAAGTCTCTATATGGGCATCTTCACACTTACTGGAACCATTTCAAGGGTCTGCAAACTAGAACTGATGAAAGCTAGTGGCCTAAATAGTCAGTTACTCCTAAAGTGATTGTGTAACGGCTCCCTCAGTGCTTCCTCTTTATACCATGAAGTATTTTGTATTAATCTAGAAAGATTCCTTGCTGGAGTGGGTGGCATCCCTTTCATACTGTTGACAGTGCTTTTCGCTTGTTGCCTATGAGCTGTTGCTTAATTCAGCAATAGTGAAATACCTCTTCACGCATTTAATGTCTCACATCAAAAGCTCTGTAATGCTTGACAAATTGGTTGTGCTAACTATATAGACCAAAAACCTCTTACAAGTATAATTAACTGCCAGCCAGTAGTGGCAGCTGTTTAAGTCTTTAGCTCTGCTTCCCATGGTGTTATTGGTGTTTATAGGAAACTACAAAGTGAGAATGGCCCAAATAAGGCATGGATCCAGATGAATTTGTGATCTGAGGGATGCAATTCCATTAACTGCAGCTCTGAGGTAGCCGCTTATCCCAAGTGGGCCATCTGGTCCATATTGTCAATAGCTGTGGGTTTTCCTGTCCTTTTTCTCTGCAGTCATTTTTCTGCCCTGGGAAGGGAGAGCCCAACCTACTGCATTCACTGGGAGCTGTGATGCTCAACTGTTCTCTTTAATGCGTGGTGTAGGGAGAAATAACATCTGTTATAAACCAACCAGTTGATCAGCTGACAGAGAGGCAAAAAACATTACAACCTTTTGGATTGCAAACTCTTCAGGGTCACAGATCCAAAGAAAGGCTTATATGCCTTCATGCCTGCTATATGTTTTTCCCAGCTATGTTAGTGGGTCGAATAAATATATTAGCTGTTCCGCATTTAGGGCGGAAAGAGAGCAGAAGCCTGTCACAGTGATTAGGAGTGCACTTCATTAGCAGAAAGTTTATTAGTTGCCTAAGGAAGAAAGCACCCTGAATTTTAATGACAGCTTTTTATGTAATTTTCATTAGGCCTGGAGTGAAGAGGCTTACATCTGGAGGCATAAAGCTAATTTCGGGATTCAGCAAAGATAAGACATGGTTCTGCAGCAAAAATAATGTGATTATGCCAGAGGCCAGCACTGTCTCAGGCAGTGAAGTATTTAGGAAGTGATTTGTGAACACAGGACAAATTTCAATTAGCCTGGAGCACCAGAGGACTCCAGAGCCAGCACTGATGTTCCTGGTTGTAGTGGCAGTTCTGCTGGTTGTGGGGTTGAGCAGGGGTAATGTCGGGAGCAGGGCACAGAGTCTTGAGTCATTTTTTGTATCTCTTCAACTTTCTGCATGACTTCAGACAAGGTGCCTGATTCCCAGTGTTAAAATAGATTAAGGAAATGTACATCTCTTGAGCTTTTTGAAGGCTTCTTTTATTAAGGCTTATACATTGAAGTCTTCAGATAAAAATTGTTATATAATTATCAAATTATGAAGTGATAAGTTAAAATTGTTTGACTATCCAATGTAAATGATAGAGCAGCCTAAAGGAAGTGCTCATTTGAAACTGAGACTTAGTAGCATACAGCCTATATGAGACATACAGAATCTACTGAAATGTGTAATCCAGGGCAAGTATTGTAGGGTTTTTTAATTTTGATTCCAGGATGATTAGTGTCTTTGCCTCTGCAGCAATATGTATAGTAGTACTCTCATAGATTTTATTGCAAGGGCTGTGCTTGTTCTGCAAAACATGTTTGCAAAAATCAGGAAAATTCTGCACAAGTCAAAATCTTGGGTTTTATCTAAGGGGGTGTTCCAGAGGGTCTGATGCACTGGATAAATTGTTGTCAGCATTTAGTATATAGTGACTGTGGAAATGGTGTTTTCTTGCCTTTTTTGTCTTCAAGTTTAATGCAATTTGTTCTTCTAATAGGTGACTTTGCACCCAGCTGTGAAGACACATCTCACAGAAGGAATATATCACATCCTTGACCTTTGCATTGAACGGGACATCAAGTTCTTAAATGCATCATTACCAGCAGGTGTAAGGGAGGTCTTTAAGGATCTGTATAATGATTACAACCACTACCACAAAGCAAAAAAGCAGGGGGAGGAAAAGTACACTGCGTGATGAATCCTGTCTGATGCTGCGTGACCAGTTATGAATTGACCTTGCAGCGCTCGGAACATCCTCAGCTGCTGTTTGGTTTGGGATGACTGGTAAAATCGAATCTGAAGAGGGTCATAAACATTGCCTTTATCTCTATACAGCCAGCCTTCGTAATGAGGAAAAGGGGAACCGGGAGGGAGGATGTGCTGTTCGATCTGGTCCTGCTGTGTGCCACAAGTGGCAGAACTGCTGTGCCTGTGCTGGCCCCTGATGAATTCCCTGGGAGCATCGGGGAGCTCACTGCTCTTTGGCAGCAGATGGCAGGCTTCAGGCTTTGGCACATCATGGTGGAAGCAATAGTCTGGTGTAAAAGCCAGTGAGGAATATGGTAAGCAGAATTAAAGCAGTTAAAGTGCTTATTTTTGTACTCTGTTATTTTACATTTTGTTACTGAAGAAATCCGTGACTGTTGCACAGCTGTGCAGTAGGTTACTGTGGAAATAACAGTAAAAAAAATGAAAGTTTATATCTCTTTGCATCATTGGTTTTACTTTAGAGTTCAGCCCTGGGCAACCTGATCTGACCTATTGAACTTCCTTCCCAAATGTATTATCCTGTGATCTCATGATAATCAAAAAGACTAACTACTTAGAGGTCTGGTCGATTTATTGTCATTAAGCAATTACACTTAGTCATCTGAGCTGTGATCCCTGTGAATGTACATTTTTAGTTTGTGACAAATGCTAATTACTACTGTTACTATCGGAGACCTTTTTGTTCTAAGATGAGCTTTGTTGCCTTGCATTCACTCTAGGTTAAGAGCAAGCCCTAGACTTATTGCAGCTCCGCTGACAGTAATTTAATAAGATGTAGTAAACTAATCACATTTGAGCCTGTAAGAAGCTTTATCAAATAGCTCCCTTTCATTAGCTAAACTACAGAAATTTATTTACTTGAAAATGATAGTGACTAAGGATCTAAATTTCTGTGTAAGTGGTAAAACAGTCTTCACACATACATGGAGTTAGTAGAAAGAGCTCAGTACTCTCACATGATTATCTGCTTTAATCTATAGGTGGGGGATGGGCAGGGGAAGTGGCTTACCACTTGTACTGGGTCCATCTGCCTCATGGCAAGGTCCAAAGGATGAAGTTTGTCTGGGGCAGGAGATTCCACATGGCTCAGATGAGGAGGGTGACGAGGGGTGCCTAAACTTCATCCTTTGAATTGAAGATGACCCTCCTCGTCCTGAAAAGGCATCTTGGAGAGCTCTGATACTGTGCAAGCGCTGCTCAGAAGTAGTAACAGTGGTATGTTATCAACAGTGTTCTAGCCACAAGTGCAAACCACAGCACCTTATGGGCTGCCACAAAGCAAGTTACCTCCGTCCAAGCTGGACCCTGTGCACCACTGTGCCCCTTCTGTATTTTATATCAGAGCTGAAAAGCTGATGTGGGCCGGTGATGGGAAGGGCAGTTACTGCTGCCCCACTGGGCAGTGGGACAGCGACGTGGGTCCCAAAAGGGAAACGAGTGAGCTGGGGTCAGCCAAATGAGCACCAAAGTGGGGAGTTCTGCAGAGTGAAGACAATTAATACATCAGTTAAATGAAGGAGGTTGTGAACCCTGGGGGAGGATATGGAAAGAACAGTAAGAATAGTGATAAAATGAGAGCTAGGTTTGGAGCGGGGGAGGAAGGAAGTGAGGTAGCATCTCTGGTGTGTAAGTGTCAAGGCTCCCCTGATGTAGCCATATGGTTGCAAGCCACACACATAGCTCAAAAGCTTCTGAGTGCAGACCACAAAGTAAATAACATCTTAGCCATCACTTTAAAGGAGGTAAACTAGTTGAGTCGAGATCAGTTTTATTTCATTAATGCTAATTTTTTAAATGTTACCAATTTTAACTTGGTTTGGAAACGAAAACCTGTAACTGACTTACATGGGCAGGGGTGAAATAACAAACTCCTGCTAGAAAAAGGATATAGTGCTTGAATGAATGAAAACTTCAAACCCTATCACAGTTAAACCTGTATTTCAAACGTGCTGCGTGACTGCCACTTATCCCACAGCCTTTCTCCTTCTCCGGGCAAAGCATCAGAGTTCTGAAGCACAAAGCAGCGTTTCTGTGTAGAAGTGACAAAGGGGTTAAAAAGAAGGCTGTATTTCACTTGCTAATCCCAGGTCTTTGTCCAAGAACTGCTCCGGAGGTTTTTTTAGCAAGAATAAATTAAGTCACTGGCAGAGGACCACCTGCTGAGAAAGCAGGCTTTGTGTTCCGGAGTGCACTCCCAGTGAGTGCAGTGTTCCTCTGCTGTCACACGATGGGGCCATCCTGCAAGGGTACAAAGCACCATCTGAAATCGGTTTTGGAGCCCTTCCTCATATGCTGGGTTAGTCTATGAGCTTTGAACATCAGGAAGGTAAAGGGTTTGGAAGAAGCACCGTCTCGAGGATAAAGGACAGGATTATGACCTTTGTATAATTTGAGCATTGGCTTTGTCTAAGTGAACCTAAAAGCCTTACAGGCTTCTGCAACAGTTACTCTTGGCCAGATTTCCAACTGTTGATGCAACGCCTCTCTTGTGAGGGCTTTTCTTGCTGCTGCACGAACAGAAATGCCTTCTGTAGGCAGAGCTCACAGGGGTATCAGGGGTATCAGGGTCCTGCTGGCTGTGTCACTGGCTCAGCCTGTGACTCTCTGTGTGGTGTTTGTTACTCGTGCATGGGCGGTGCCCGAGTCTGCTGTGCCAAAAGTAGCTCAAATATCAAGTAAGAAACAGGAAGGGCAAGAAGGACAGTCAAGACCAAAAGAGATCGCTCTGGGTTTATTTACTCCTTATTTTGTGTAATTGCTGTGAAAATCAGCTGATTTTTCTACTTACCTGGGGCTTGGTGCTGGATTTATCTTGTTGCTGTGGATAGAAATGTCAAAAAAGATGATGGTGTAATATGGTAGAAATCGTTTTGCTAGTTTAGAAAGTTATTCTTCCTGTTCATACCTGCTGGGAGGAGACAATATACTGAGTATTTTCCTTTGAGTTTGAAATGGATCAGTAAATTCCTATTTGTTTACTTCTTGATGCAGCTCTGGGGCTTCTGGATAAGGGAAGGTTCCTTCCAAAGCTTCCTTTATGAGTTAAAACATAATAATATGGATAATGGAGTACTTTGAGAGATTTCTTTACCATTATTTACTGTTCCATTAAATGTCTACAGTGATAATAGTTTGCTGATAATACCAAACTGAGTGGGGAAGTGAACACTTGCCAACCTGCAAGAAGACCTGGATAGGCTGGAAGAGTGGGCTAAGAAAAACCTTGTGAAGTCCGACAAGGACAAGCAGAAGATCTTGCACCTGGGAAAACATAATCCAGGAGTGCAGCACAGGCTGGGATGTGCCCATCTGGGGTGCAGCTCTGTGGAAAAGGACCCAGGGGTTGCAATGAACAGCAAGCTCAGTATGAGTGAACAGAAGTGCTGCTGCGGCAAAGAACGCCAATGGGATGCACAATCCCATCAAGGACATCACTAGCAGAGATACAGAAGTCATTATCCCACTCTACTCGGTTCTTCTCAGGCCACACCTGGAATATTGTGTTCAGTTTTGGTCCCTGCTAGGCAGAAAAGACGTGAATAGGCTGGAAAGGGTCCAGGGAAGGGCCACAGCGATGATCAAAGGACTGGAAAGCTTTCCGTGGGAGGAAAGGCTGAGAGAACTCCGTTTGTTCAGCCTTGAGAAAGGAAGCTTTGGGGGTAGACCTTATCACTGTGTTCCTGTATTTAAAGGGTGGCTACAAAGAAGATCCCTTTTTACAAGGATTCACATATAAAAGACAAAGGGTAATGGTAAAAGTTACTCCTGGAGACATTCCAATTGGACATGAGGAAAATTTTTCACAGTGAGAACAATTGGCCATTGGAGTAATCTCCCCAGGGAAGTGATGGATTTGTCAACATTGGCAATTTTTTAATTTTTTTTTTTCAGCAAAATGACTGCTTGAGTTTTTTTCAATGAGAAACATACAAAAGTGCCATTGTGTCATTGCTGGCAGTGCTGACATTTGCTGCTGAATGATCAGTGATGTATCCTGCAAGTGGTTAAAGTTTCCAAAAAGGAAGATGCTCCTTTTTTGTTATTGTACCTATCGTGTAATATTTATATCACAGGCAAGTGGAAGTGAAACCTGACTTGCTGTGGAGCAGTACTGATTTGTAGTCACATATGTTTTGGTTTTTTTAATATGAAAGGAGGTTTTTTGTTCTTTAATTGACTTTGAAGTCTGGAAAATTTGTGAAAGCAGGTGTGTCCCTGTGACCTTCTCAGAGCTTTTAGTCTAGGACAGCCCTCTGGCAAACTCATTGACTGCTCTTTGAGAGAATTTGGGAAGAATAAATAAATGCACCCCGAGTGCCTAAGTTATATTGTTAACCTTTCCTTTCAAATAAGGATGCTGTCATTTTTGTACCTATTTCTAAAGATGGTAACAAATGAAAATGATGAAATCCATTTTGTCTTTTGTTGCCATCTTTTAATGCAAGCATAGACTGGCAAGAGGTACAGGCCTGCAATGACTTTCCACTGGTGGCTGCTTAGTCCTTTCTAGGTGTAGAGTTGTTTATGTCAGGAGAGCCTTATTTTGACATGTGGTTCTGAGGCTTCTTTCGTAGGATTGATGTAGACCAATGTCTGCCCCAAAGCAATTGTCATTATTTTGATTACTTTTTGTAGATGTTGGATTCAGAATTGCTTCTTGAATGAAGTTCCACAGATGATCTGCTCTGAGCTAAACATCTTCTTGTGGAGGCTGCTGCAGAGCCTGGGCCCTCTTTTTCCAGCTAGGAGGTCATTGTAATGCCTTTTCAGTTCTTCCCCACAACAAGAGGACAGGAGTGTTTCTGCTGATAGGTGGAAGAGAGGATTTGGAAAGCAGCTAAAGAATAAAAGGAGAGAAAAACTGGGTACAGGTCCCCTGTTAATTCATCCATTTGAGTCTGCTGTTAGGTTCAGAAACCCTTACTTTTGTTTTTACAGCCTCCACTTGAGGGATTGGTTCTCCAGACTTTTATGGAGCTGTGCTGGGGCTGCTCAAGAGTATGCACAGAGCTGACACGTTGCTCTCCTAAGGATGATGACCATGGATTGCTTCTGCTGTAGGAAGGGAGAGAAGAAAAAAAAGCAGGAATGGAGGTCTGGGATACAACCAGACTATTGCCAGGGCTCCTTGCTCATGAGATGACTTTGTTAATGATTTGATTTTGGGCATCAGCAGCTTACTAGACAGAAAGAAGCTCCTGGTAGCTGAAAGCAGAGCAACTTTGAAAACCAGGCCGTCCCTGATTTTCAGTGCATCTTAAACACACGTTGCTTTATCTGATGTGCTACAAGCACCTAGAAACCTCTCTGGGCAATGGGCCACCATGTGTGCAGCAGAGTGAACTGTGAGCAGGCACTCACTGTCCTAACACACTGCCAGGTGCGAGAGACGGTGGGTGGGAGAAGAAACAACATTGTAGGAAGAAGTGATTGATTTGTGTTTAGTTTTTCATGCCAGTTTTAGAGCAGGACGTGGGAGTTCCCTCCAGTAACCTCAGGGAAAAGTATTCTTGGGTTTGGGGTTTGTTAATATCCCAAGAAAAGAAAGGAAGAGTAAAGGACCATGTTACAAAAAAAAAAAAATCAAACTTTCTTGTTGGGTCACAAGCAGACAAATCCATAAAAGACTATTTGGTCAATACTGCCACCGGTAAATTACGTGGTCACCGCAAACAAAGCCTCAGCTTTATTAGAGAGTGTATTAGCTCATGGAGGGAAGGCTGATTTATTACTCTTCATCTAGTACGTGTCTGCCCATAATCCCCTGGAGGGAAAGTAGCTATCCATGCTTATCACTTGAGGAGAGACACTAGAACAAATATGCTGATTTTAGCCTGGAAAAAAACCACTGCCACTTGAGCACAGCTGGTCTGTCCGAGCACAAGTGGCTGCTGCTTGTTCCTGTTCTCAAGGCTTAGGAGTGCAGCTGATTTTGAGCACCCAGTGGCTGGGAGTAAAGCTCGGGGCTTTGGTCTTGCATCTGCTGCAGGTCACCTGTGTGTTTTGTTTGCCGAGCGCTTACTTTTCTTGGCCTTTGACACAGACAGGAGTCTTCCCTGTAAGGGATTTGTACAGTTTGCAGAATGTTTAATGCTCTGTGGGCACCTGAGTGAACCGAGATTTTTTCTTTATTTTTTAACAGCTACAGAGGTGAGTGATACAACATTGCTTAGTTGATTCACAGTATCCTCAGTGATAACCAGAAAATACATTGACTGACAGCATAGTTTCTGCCACTTTTGTCTTCTCACCAGATGTACTTGAAACTTGCTATTTTAGTGTGCATTTTACTTTCTAGGATTTATTAAGATTATTAAAAGTTTTTAGGAGACAGCTATGCAAATGTGAGCTGCTAGTACCTGATTTCTTCAGACTGAAATTTAAAATGTGTTCATGAAAGTTTTCATAACCTAAGCCCATAATACTGAGAGCCTAGTGCATGTGCCTCCTGGTACTGTATGCAAAGGAAGTGGGACTAAGAAACCTGTTATTAGCAGCTCGTATTTTGTTTGTGCAGTGACATCTAAGAGACTTTCTAAGTAACTTATTTTCCCTTGCCAGAAAGGAAGATTTCTTACTGCAGCAAGAGGTAAATCTGTTCTTCAGATCTCAGCCTGTGGTGTATTGTCTCGATGAGGAGAAACCTGGGGAGGTGAAATACTTTTGTTCCCGAGCCATGGAAATTTCACCATCTGGAACCTTCTTTTGACCCACATGCCCTTTCCCTGCAGTAATACTACTCCTCTGTTCCTGGTTTTGGAGCAGAATATGTAGCTGTGTTGTCTGAACACAGGCAGTATCTGGAGGACAAGTTAACCTCTGCATCCAGACCTAGGGTGTTGAGGAGTAGTTGTGGTACGGGCATCTTTTTGCCTGCCACACTGTAGCAGTGGTAATGTTTAGAATTAGCTTCTGCACATGATTCCTAGGGACTTTGGAGGGCAGAAACTTTTCCTTAGAGCTCCCAGCACTTTTCATCTTCAAAGTGGATTATAATTATTAATACATTAATTAGGCATTCTCCCCTTCCATCCTGCTAACAAGGTTTATTAAGCTGAATGTATTTATCTTTGGGCAGCTTCTACAAGCAATTGAACGAATAATTTTCCTAATAACTTTAATAGCAAAGACATGAAAGGGAACAGGGATGATGAGAACAGGAGACCAAGGCAAATAAAGCTGTGCTGTGAAAGGAGAGAAACAATTTCATTCTAGGTGTAACTCCGCCTACTCATGCAATTCCCAGCTGAAAGCTGTGCAGCCGTTCTTGCTTCTGTCTCCCCTAACCTACATGGAGTTGCACATCTATGTAACATTTATGCTAGCACACACACAGATGCAAAAAATGGAGGTCATGGATGACTCAGATCTGCAAGAAAGGAGAACATGAAAATAGCTTGCAGTTGCAAGGTGAAGAAAGCCTATATGAACGTTTGACTTTTACATATGCTTATGTCTTAGGCGTTTTTATGAGAACCAATATAATCTAGCAGATTGTTTCACAGTGGGTAAGTTGCAGGGGTGGAGGAAGGTCATGGAAGACTATGTCAGGGAGTTTAAGGTGTTGAAAACTGTCATCTAAAGCAAATAAAATCTTGCTTTCCTTCTCCATCTTTACCCTTCAAGCGTTACCTGTCACACCCTCAAAGTACACACAAATGCACCATACAGATGCAATTTTGCTTGTACTGTCACAGTTAATGTTGGTGGAAGGACATAAAAGATTTTCTCTGAACAAGGACGTGCCCCCAAAACAGTTCTGAGACTTGGTGACTTAGTGGGTGGAATGCTGCACTGTGAATTTAGTGATTTTTGCAGTGCTCTGCCATTTGCCAAGTGATTTCACCTCTGTCTTCTTCCTGTCTTGTTTATTTAGATTCACAAGCTTAAGACCAGGAGGGACTACTAGATCATCTTGCCAGACCTCTAGTGTATCACATCACAGTCCATTGAGTGTGATATACTTCCTGCTGTAGCGAACCCAATAACCTGTGGGTAGTTGCAACATATCTTCCACGAAGCCAAATTTTTTACATGAAGCTCTTCAGGGCAGGAGTTGTGTTCTGTCCATGCTTTAAGTGGAGCTTCTCAGCAGTGTTATTAAACCAATTTCAACACCAAAAACAACAACAAGGGAAATACCAATAATGTTCCTTATAATAAAATCTATTAATATTTTATAGGTTAGGTTAAACTTGCAAAATTGTTTTTGGTTTCCTTTTTCCTTTTTGACTGTGAAGCCAGCCACTATAGATGAACTGTAACCTTCAGAAAGGAGACTAAGTAGTGCCTTTTCAATTCTGGTACGCAAACACATTTTCAGGGCAACAGACCAGGTACTGGGAAGGCTCATCAGTGCAGTGGAGGAGGTTGTAGCAAAAGAAGCTCAGCTGTGCTCCAGCAATGCAGATTGGCAGTAAGTTGATCTCCATACAGCAGTAACAGAGTAAAATGTTACTGCTGATGGCGTATAGGACAAATGGTATGAGCCTCAAATGTAGGTCTTATTAAACATGGAGAATCAGCCCTATTCTCATATATCTTAATTCCTAATTTAAAGATCAAGTAGTCTGCCTGTGCCACTTTGATGGAAATTAGCTTGCCAAATGGAGCACGTTGGGGTTTTTTTTGTAAGAATTCTTTCAGCTAATGTGGATTTGACACTCCCACAGCTTTGCTCAAACTCTGTCAGACCAGGGAGATGTTTGTCAGCATCCTCTTACTGGAAGAGCTAACCCAGTCTGAAATCTTGAAGGAATAAAACCTTGACTTAAAATAGAAGTGTTTGTGACAGGACAGGGTGATAGGAATGCAAGGATCCTTCCTAACCACCTGCCTGGTTGTCAGAGGAGCTCATCTCTTCCCCTTGCTGCCTTTGGCTGTCTAGAATTTGCCATGGACTACCTGCAGGCTGTGAAGGGACTGGGTGAGATGAACATGTGCACTGAGAAGTGACCGGAGTTTATTTGCTTTGACGGGAACGGTGCCCCCCCAACTTTCACCGGCAGTTGGAGGAGCTTCAGCTGGTTTAACCTCAGTGGTGCAGGGCTGTATCAATCTCACTGCACGCTGTTGGAGGTTACTTTCCCCACAGCAGCATCAGTGGAGCAGAGCTGCGGTCTTAGCTCAGACTATGCAGCTCCAAGCCTGATCCATTACCCCAAACCCCTGGGGACAATGGTTAAAAATAAAATGCTGAGTTGTAGAGCTCTCTGGTTGTAGCTCTCTCTGGTCCCTGCTGTGGAGCAGTGGTCTGTGGCACACGGGCAGGACAACCACGGCTGATGAAACTTAAGGGAGTATCTGAAAGGGATGCAGCTAGGGCAATGCAACTAAGAGGAGCTGCCTCGGAAATCCCAGGGCACTTCAGATCCTGCACACTCAGGGTGGAGCTCAGCTGCCTCACAAACCTCGCACTCTGCCCTATGGCATGTCTGTGCTGCAGATGGAGGCACTCACAGCACCAGCAGTCAAACTATCTCTCAGCTGGTTTCCCACAGCTGCCAAAGCTCAAAAGCGAGGTTTCAATCCTGGTCGTTAATTGCCTTGAAGGTGTGGGGGTGCTGTCTTCTCTTTAGCCCTTGTTACCCTGGCACCACAGGTGCTGCCATAACAAATTCCTTCTTTAAAGCTGGCCAAAGCATAATCAGAAGCACTGCAGTTACACCTCTGGTGGTAAAGCAAACATGGCTTTGAAGCCTTGCCTTGGACTTCAGCACAAGAGTGGATTCGCTTTTTCACAGCAGCATAGGAGTTGTTCAGACTCTGCTGCAAGATAGAAAGGAGAGAGTGAAACTGGGCTGGAGCAAAATGAAGTTTATGGTTACAGGGCTTGTGATTCAGTTTCCCCACAATAGCTAGAACTGAGCTTTAAGCCTGGTTCATTGAATGAGATGAGCCACTAAGGCTTCATTACTTTAAGGTACAGTGATAACACCCCTGTTGTCTCGAACCAAGCATCTTGGGAGTCCATCCTTTTTGGACAATCTTAAAAAGAAACATTCACAAGTTCAAGTGCAAGTCTATTTCAGCGTTTTGTTTCAAAGCTAATAGGAAATGTTCAAGTCAAAAGACCACTGCAAAAAAATCTTCAGTTCAGAGCAAGGTCTGTCCTGCTTTATTTATATTACTTCAAGAATGTGTTTATTTTGTTTTTCCAAGAGACAGCTGGGATGGAAATTGCGGTATGGAACGGGATGGGTTAAGACAAAAAAGCTATAGTAGCCCCGTCTTCCTTTACTTTTGGAACCAATGTAGGCTGCAGGTGAGCAAGGACACAATGAGACTAACTTCTTGCAGCTAATGTTAGCTGGAGTGGTGGATTTCCAGAGCTTTGAAAAGCAGGTCTCGAAGATTGTGTAGCATGTGTTACAGTGTGGGTGGTTCCATTCTTCTTGCCTTGGATTCCTACAGGATGTGCTACTTTTCCCTGTTGAGGTGTTTAGCATTGAATGTGTGCCCCATGCAACTGTGGCAGCATAAGCTGAACGTGTTAAGTGTGTGCTCCTTGTGTTGTAGATTTCATTAAAGGTCATGTCCTCCACTGCTCTTTGACCGATCAAAGGCTGGGGTGGATTTGTGCTCAGCTTCTGTGGATACCTCGGCTCATGAGCCTTCATGTTGCCCAGGTTCTAGTCTTTGATGCTGGACCGGGTCATCTCTGTCAGGCATCTTATCCTCCTTGCTAAGTGCTCTGTCCCAGCATGTGCAGTATTTTGCCCCTTCATGCACTTCCTCTGTTTGCATAGTGATTACAGAAATAATTTTTGCCTGCATTACAGCATTCCTTGGGTTCCAGAAAGGCAGGCTGTTATTGCGATTGTTAAATAAAAGCAAAGCTGCAGCTCAGTACTGAGCATGTAATTTTCCCCCAGCCAGATGTGGTAACTATGTCCATGACTCTCAGGCTTCTGAGAGCTTAAACTGATCTGAGAAATGAATGTAAGACCACTTGAGGGAAGCCAGCCTCTATAGCAGACCACTGAGCAGCTTCACCTACTCTAAATATTTCAAATTTTTTCAACTCTCATTTTCAATGTGCACCTTCCAAAATGCCTTCTTTTTCTCTTATTCTGCTGACAACAGCTTCTGGGAGTCTTTCTGCAACAGCATGAAAATTATAAGCCCTGCCATTTGCCAGTCTAATGGTACGCCATCTGCATTAAGCCGTGGCTACTGTGTCCATCCTTTTGCTTCTCCTGTCTTGGGCTGGGTATTTCCACAAGTAAGAATTAGTCAAATGTGCTAATCTGCATTTTGAGAGCCAAGGAAAGATTCTCAATGTCTGCAAGAACTCTGCCCTGCCCTTATGAGGAGGGAGGGGAACCCCACTGACTTTTTGTCACTGTATGGTTTTGGCTGATTTTTGATTTAATCATTTCCTCTTGGCAGAGGACTCTCCAGCTTTCTGTGCTCTCTACCAGGAGCTGACTCATGGAAATGGAGTTTTCCCTCGATGCATTGTGAGAGAAAATATCTGTGTGTATTTGAAGAAGCCAGTGAGCTAATGTGCAGTGATGAAGATTTCTGAATGTGGGGGGAAAACTCATATTTGGCTATTTTAAATAAAATTTCCTATTCTATGCATCAGCTATTTGGACATTCATCTATTCTAAACTAAAGATTTGTCTGCCTCATTGCTCACGAATTGCAAAGCTGGTGACCTGAATGTCATTGCTATACAGAGGTGATAGCTGGTAGTGGATAGAGCTGATCAGATACCATGGTGATAAGCCTGATATAAAATCCAAACCTTAGTCTTGCTGTCAGCTCTGTGCAGATCTTGTGTTCACTGTTATAACATCATGGCCTTAGGCATCATCATCATCATCATCTAGGCTTGAACCTGTGATTTGTGGATCTAAAAGCACAACCTGCTATGAGCTGCACTTGGGCAGGCAAGTGCACTGTGACCAAACATGAGGTAAGGAATGTTTGCGTAAACCACAATGAAAAAGATTTAAACAAATACATTTTTATCTCACTTTTGTGGTAGGCTAAGTGTGTGCAGTCTGCTGCTGCAGCTTGGCAAATAAGCAGCATCTTCTTGAGCTGTAGCAACTAATCAAGTATCTGAACTGTGAGAGAAGGTGCACATCATTGTTATCATGAGACTGAACTGTCTCAATACTATTTGGGATCCAGTCACAAAGAGACAGAGCTGCAGTAGGCAGGTGTTTAGACTGTGTTTGCCAGAAATCCAGTTGTTTGTAGTGGGGATCCAGGGATTTGTGTATTCAGCGGTCTCACAGGATGAATGCCTCCGTTACATTAGAAGTGTCTTGGCAAACCAAGCTCTTCAAATTATATGGTGTGTCACCTGTTCTGTCAAAAGTTGGGGTTTTTTGCACGCTGTTTGTTTTCTTCTGTCATAGGATTAAGCACTCCAAAACCGGGGCTTTCTCAGTGTCCTCGGGAAGTAATTTCCTACCTTTAAAGATTAATGTCATGGGAATTTTTCTTTGATCTCAAGCCTGACTTTCATTGGCTCAATTTTATCCTCTTATTCCTGGATATAAGGGACAATGGCAGGAGAAGAAGGATTTCTTGCATCAAGGTTTGGAGGCATGATACCACTGTTGCCCCAGCTGTGGACTTGCGGATGGCCAGTCTTTGAAACAGTGATGCTTTTCCCCTATGAGCAGTAAACCTGCTGCCTTTTAGATGTGTTGCTTGCTGACCCCTGACTGATCTTTGATGTTTTTATTTTGAGACACATCCCACTGTAAAAGATATATGCGCAGCTACAGCCCTAGAAGATTATCGGTATGCTGTTGCACATGAGCAGGCTGTGCCCAAGGCTAAATCCTGCAGCCTAGCCGGGTTTTAGCTGACAAGCAGGTGATACACAGGGAAAAAATGGGGAGCACAGAGGGTGTTTGTTTGGCTCCTGGGGCTGAAGAAATGGGTGTCTGTGCTCGGGAACAAAGACAATTTGCATTTAATTTCTCTGGGCTGCAATGCTGGCGACAATGGTAGATGTTCATCTGTAGCGCTAAGCCATTGCGCAGTCTGGGCTGAATGGCCGTCTTTGTTCAGGGCTGGAGCAGCAGGAGCACTGCACATCAAAGCCAAAGCACTGTGTTGTACAGCGTGGCCCCAAGCAGGAGGCAGGGAAAGAGAAAAACTGGATGCTGAGAAAGCCTACCCCGTCTCTCCCCGGTCCCAGGGGAGGTGTCCAGCGATCTTGGGAAGCCCTAAAGGGAAAACAGCGCCATCCTCCAGTGGCTTTCCTGTAAGGTTGTGATCAGTGCCTGTCTGTGCTGGTGTGCACTGAGAAGACCTCAGACCTCTGCTCTGCACTGAGAAGGAGAGAAGGGGTTGGCTGCGGCTCTTCCCAGAGGACTGTTATGTAGGGTTACTCTGTTGTAAGCCAGGGCATGCACAAGGTGTATCCTGCTCCTGCAGCTAATTGGGGTCCACACAAGAGACTGAACAGCCCTAAACCTTGCCTGGGTGGGACATGGTCTCCTCCCTAGATCAGGTCTTCAGAAGGGGGTGAAGGGGTTAGGCGTGGAGTTGGAGTGTAAAGCGTGATACAGAACCCTGTTCTAGCACACACCCGAGGTCAGCCAGGTTTTATGTGGTGGATGCCTCTCCAAATTCGGTTTGGCATTGTACTCACAGGCTGTTAACCTGTCATGCAGCTTGGAAAGCCCCTCCCAGGGACTGCAGGCACTCAGCGGACTATGAAAAGCATATCCCCTCAGGCTGGTGGCTAGCAGCCACAGAACACGTTGCTGCATCCACCAGCAGTGTTATCTTTCACACAGCCCCAGAAGTCCTTGCAGTAGCCATCTTTCTGATACAAGTACCCAAGTGGTGGTAGTTTGTCTGAAACCACCACCAGGCAGCAGGTGAGGGTCTTCTGCTGGTCTTTTACCAGGAATGATTGGAAGTCTGCTGTTTTCTGCAATAGGTGGGATGAAAGTGTGGGATGTAGGATCCTATTCTCTAGCTCCACAGGGAAATGGTGTTTGGCTCGGGGATTGACTGTGCCAAACACTGACTTAAAACCCGAGCTTCTCCTGCTCACCTACCCCATTGTACAGTGCTCACCATGCCAGCTAAATAAGACGTAGTGTTAATTGCACTGTGTGCTCCTAAGCTTCTTTCCATGGCTTTCGGGAAGCTGATTAAGAGAGAGAAAGTAAAGTGGGGATTAATGGGATCCTGGTGGAGGCTTTGGGGAAAAAAAAAAGGAAATTCCTTGGAGAGGAAAAAGAGGGATTTGAACAGCTGACAGCAAGCCTCTGCAAACAAACTGAGAGAGTTAGGCAGCAGATGGGACTAACACTGTCTGGGCTTGTGCCAATGCATCAGATTGATTTTAAAGATGAAGCACCCACTGCCTGGGAAAGAAAGCCCTTCGAGTAGGAGCGCTTCCTGGCAGCTGTTCAAACACTAGCTGCTTTACAGTTCACTTGCGGTGCACCAGGAGTCAGTGAGAAGCACTGGGGACTTGGTGTATGAAATATGACCACTGGGGACTATGGACCAATAAAGGGGTTATATTTGTAGGGAGAATTGCATGGAAAATAATGTCCAGTTGCTCAGAAATTCACACTATGCAATTAAAGAACCAAAAGAGATCAAAGGGCCATCAAATCAAACTCTACCTCCCAGCACGGTGAGTGCTAAATCTTTCAAGCAAAGGTGAAGACTTCTCTGGAGTTCAGTTCCAGAGTGGAAATATTTTGCTGGACCTCAGCTGTAGACTTTGCTGTAGATCAGCCTCTGATCTACCTCTGATCTACCTCTGTCAAGAGGTATGACTGCTGTCCCGAACTAGCTGTGTTACTGACATCTACCCTAATGTGTCTGAACTGAACTCCGAGGCTACTTTAGTGACGGACTTGGATACGTACACTGGCAAATGCCTCCTTCTCCCACACCATCCTTTTCCTTCTACAGAAACTATATGAGCTGGAGTGGTTTATTTTTCCCTCCTGTCCTTTTCTCAAAATGAAATTAAAACCTTCCTGTTGATGAAATAAAACTGAATAATAAAACACGTGAAGACTCTTCAGCAAAATAAGCATTTTCACAGCAGTTTGTTCCATCAGATTACAAATACATGTATATGTAATACAGCCTAATAGTCCACCTAATTTATGAGGGCTGTTCCATGGTTCTCCTTCGTAATTTCCTATTATATATAATTTGGTTCTCTTTTAAGTACACCAAACATAGTTTTTATGGTATGCATGGCAAAGAGACACAGTCTCAGACCCTGAGCTGGTACCGGCTCCCAGATCTTGAGTTGTCCCCTGAACACAAGCTTAAACAAAAGTTAATCAGTTTTTAGGCTGATTGTACAACATGTGCAGTTGTGATCAGAGTCTATATTTAAGACTTGGCTGCCAAAAAGACTTCAGCAATGACAAGCTTACAAGTATTTCAGCAAAAGGCTGACACAAAATGTGGGGTGGGATGGGAATGCCACACAATTTACGCTCTGCCCTGAGGAAATGCCACCCCCCACCCTGGCACAGCACCTTCCTCCGCCTCTGTTGGTGTTGTGGCAAAGGGTACTCAAGTTTGTCATCCTGCCTCCTCCTCCATCCCAGGTTTCTGATGCAATAGGATCAGACCAAGAAAACAAGTATGATAGAGGCCTTGTGAAGCACAGATGTGGCAAAAGGAGAAAGTGCTTGGAGGCTGGCAGCAGGTCTGATGTCAGTGATTTCAGGGGTGCAGAGATGTGGAAAGGTAGAGACAGAGCAGCATCAGCTGCTAATTCCCACTGATGTAGAGTTCCCTGTTCCCTTCACTGTGCTGCAGGTTGTTTGCAGCCAGAGTAGTTTGGAGAAAACCAATATCCAGCTGTCACTCGGAGCTCACGTGGGTTGTGTCTTTATGTTTGCAATAGCGTGTCTTGACTTTTGAGTAGCTGGGGTCTTGCTGAAGCAAGAGAATTTGATTGGAGAGGATTTTCAGTCAGATTTTCAGCTGCAAGTTAAGACAAACTCTTATCTGTTCTCTTAGCTGTGAGTCTGGGAGACAGTGGCTTGGCCTTTCACTTCTGGCATATTTGTTCAGATGTACTCCACGCGAATAGCATGACAGGCTCTGACAGGCTCTACCAGCTGCTTGGTCATTTATGACATTGTGTAAAATAGACATGGTGGTCCTAGAAAGCCAGAAGGAATTTGGCACAAGAAGCACTAGGTTCAGATTAATATTCACTAAATGGGCATGTATCCAGATTTGTCAAGTTCAATGAGAGGTTTGAGGATTCCCAAAATAGCGTTCCATGAACTAAAGCCCTCTCTCGGTCTGCTTTACTGCAAGACTGTTGATAAATATTAAAACAAAAGTTATTTCTCCCAATAGAGTCTTCTGTTGTAACCTGCCAGTTTTATACCCCTGGCTTCAGTGAAGCACCCCTGATGTGAAGCTGAGACAATTTGATGGTGAATCTGGTCCTGCATTTCCTTTAGCAAATTCATTGAGTGGATTTCTGGAAGTGGGCATGTCATAGTAACTGATGGGAAACGTGTCATGTAAGAAATTATAGGTTTCTGACTGATAGCCAAGCATGGTAAAGATATGGATGTTTACTGGCCAGGATAGTTATTGGAACAAAGCATTTTATGATTTAAAAATAAATCATAAATGTAAGCATAAAATTATTTTGTTTTACTTTCTCCTCTCCTGGTCACCAAGGACACTTGATTTTAAATGTTACCTTCCTGCTTAGAGAATAGAAATGTTTTCTGGGCAGACTCTGGGGCTGGTAACATCGAAGTCAACCTGGAGTCATGCCCCAGCACGGTCCATGGAGCTCCTTTGCTTTTACACCAGCACTGTGGATGAGCTTATGGCTCACGAAAGCAATCAGAGCTAATCGACATGGCTAGAATTTGAAATTTCAAATGCTTCTGCTGAATGGTTCATGAGCAATCTACAGACTAGGAGTTATTTGCGGAAAGTATCCAGCAGTTAATTTCAAATCCCATATACGTTTAAGATGTTCATAAGCTACTTGCAGACAATTTGCAAACAGAAAAAGAGGATAAAATTCATCAAAATAAATGATCTTCCATGAATTATTCATTTGGTTCCCATCAATCATGGCAAATCTCTCCCTTGTTGTTAGTCTCTGCAAAGAGATCAGGGATTGAATTTAGCTTAGAGATAGAAGTATTCATTCACCCCTAGAGGTGCTTCAGCAGAGCAAACTAGCTGCATGTAGGTGATGAGAATAAGAAAGCTTCAGTGGCACAAAACATTCCTGTTCTGTGGATAATCAGCAGATTTTAGCCAGCAGGGCTGTCAGGCAGGCTGCTTCCTCAAGGACTGTTTTTAAACACAAAACCCAAACCACCAAAAAAACCTCTGAACTTGAAGCGGAGAAGAAAAGAGAGAATTGGGGGTGTTTGATGCTAACAAGAAAGGTGTCTTTCAGCCCATCCTAGCAGCAGACTGAGGGTAGCTTTGCTTTTTCAGGTGGGAGGGAAGAGTATAGGTGAAGTGGAATCTGGATCACTGAGAAACAGAAGCAGGTATCACAAACTGAGAATGTTTCAGGCCCCACCATGGCTTCCCTTGCTTGAATATGTAATGTATTTATAGTCATGGGCACTCTCCTGTAACTAGCAGAAAAGGGACAGACAGAACTGAAGAACTAAGTAGTGTCTGTGCAACATCTTGGAGAGAGGAGCTACAGTGGGAAGGCTATATACCCCTTGGTTATTATAGTGGAAACTATATTGAGATACAGCTTTTTGGGGGGAACAAAGGCAACTAATTAAGAGGAGAGGGCCTCATTCACTGCTGTCTTGCTCAGGTTGACAGCAGAGAAATATAGCTGACACCAACTGTATTTTGATAAATGGCAGTGGCATAGTGCAAATAAGAGCATCAAGAGTAAATAAGCTGACTTAAGTTAAAAAAAAAAAAAAGAAGGTTGAGTTTAATTCGAAGGCAATACATGTAGCAGCATAAGCCTTCAGCACTCACCGGGCCCTCATATGAGGCTCTTATAACCTGGATTTAGTTGCAGCATGGATGTATTATCCCTGTGCTTTCAATAAAGGCATTGCCATGCTGCATGCACAGCCACAAGCCAGATCCAACTCTCCAAAGCCTCAGCCCAGTGCCTGAGGTGCTAGGTTACAGCTCTTACTATTCAGAAAATGGAAATAAATAGGGCATAATAGAGTTTAGGGAACTGAAATGTCACATAGCTGAAAGAGGGGCATCTAGCAGCACAACTGATAAGAATGTCTATTGAAGTACCCTCTCTGCACTTCAATTTACATCTTACACTTTTGCTGTGAGCGCTTTACTTGAGAACCACTCGGCAACATTTAATTTAGACAAGTGTACCTGTCATCTTTTGCCTGTTGCTTCTGATGCTGATGTATAACACAGACAGCTTGCTGGGGCTGGTCTCCCAGGCTAGGAGAGCCAGCGCTCTGGCAGCTGGCCACCTGCCTCCCAGTGGATGGAGGTAAGCACCTGGACGGTTTCTTGTTTGAGTCCTGGTTTTGGAAAGAAAGGTTTTGTATGTCTCCCAAAAAGAGCAGCAAGGTTCTCAGAGAAAGGTCACCTGGAGGAAATGCCGATTTGATTTTTTAATAATCTTGCCTTCCTTGCAGCAGATTAGGAGCAGGCTCATACAGCCTGGTAGCTGTATTTGAGTTTATTTCCCCCCTGTTTTAAGCTTTTATTTCGGTCTATTTGACCTAAATATTAATTCTAATTTACTACATACAAAGTAATGTTTTATTTTACAGTATATTATGTGTGCACAGTTTCAAGGTCTTAACAATCTCTTGACACTGATTCAAGGCAAGCTAAGGGGAAGGCTTAACATGGTGTTGGTGAGCTGATGGCACTGGGAATGTGAGAAGGGAGGCAGCTCATGTTTGTAACAGGGCTACTTTGAGTACCTGTCCCAGCCTGCTCGGCCTGCCACCCCTTTCCAGAAAGACTCCCTGGCCTCAGAGGAAGGGTACAGGCAGCCGTGTGGCCAAGAAAGCAGCAGCGAGAGAGAGAAGAGCAAATTCCATTACAGAGATCAACTAGGGATTCAGCATGAGTCTAAAATGCTAGATTTTGGAGATTGCCAAAAACTGTACAGGAAAGGATTATTCAAGTTAGCATGTCTGGATCAAGCCACAAGCCTCATCTGTGTGTGAGGAGACTTGTTTCCCTTGCCTGCCCTTGCAGACCAGTGCTGCCATGAAGACACTGATGGAGCAGGTGCCATTACACAACATGCACAGGACCTGTTGTGAGCTGAGCCCAGACCTCACTCTTGTCCATTTATAAAGTCAGCTCAGTGCCTCATCTGCCTGAGAAACTCCACAAGCATCACTGCCTTTCCATGACATCCCTGTTTCAGCACAGGCAGATCCTGTCCTGTCTTCTCTTAAGGTCTGTGCTTCAAAAGGCTTCTGAAAGGGAATACAGCAGCTCTTCCCCTCTCCTTGGTCTAGCTGACCCCTTTTCAGCTCCCCTCCCCAGATTCACACCTCTGCCAAAAACCTGTCATCAGCTGTGAGGCTGCTGGTGGGCCCTAAGAGCAGCCCAGGTCCCACTCGGAAGCTGGCCCTGTCCTGTGCAGATGAGGTTGGCGGTGGGGGAGAGGAGACGAGCCTGGTGGAAGCTGCTGTGATGACATACCTGATACCCCTTCATGGCTGGGGACCATGGGGGCCTCCAGGGCAGTGCTGGGGGGAAGTGGGAACAGAACAGGTGGCTTTTCCCGGCAAGAGCTGTCTGCTGTGTTAGCCAGGACCTCCTCTATTGGGAGGCTGTGTGCTGGTGGGGAGGGGCAGCCCTGTGACCCCAATGGTGCTCCCTGGGCACGGCTGCCAGGACAAGGTTCACAGTGCTGAAATCTGGGCAGTGCTGTCAGATTGCAGCTGATGGCGAAGGGGTGGGAGATGCTGAAGACTTGGTACTGCTAAATTGCTTTGCCATTAGTGACACAAACTCCGTTACCTCAGTTACCTCATGTTTCATTTTAAATACATTTGCTTGCAGGCGGCAGTTTCTCAGTCTTACTTACATTGCCATAGAAACAATCTTCCGCATTCCTCTATTTGTTGTGCATTTTTGTTAAAGGCTCTTCTTTACTTATCCACTTCATCTTTTCACTTGCCAATGCCTTCTTCATTACATTCTTCCAATCCTCTCATCTTCTAGCTTACCACACTACAGCTAAGAATTTTTCTTGGTGAAGATACCCAGCTCGGAGCCTTCACCTGTATAGCTGTCAAAATCCGCTAGTGATAAGCCACACGGATAAGGAAACTGGACTAAGTGCGTGCAAGTGCGTGCGTGCCTATGCCCACAAGTGCTGGGATGAGGAGAGGAGAAGGAAGTGGGAAGAAGTGTGATATTCTGATATCAGACTGGTTGCCCTTGACAGTAATGAAACCAATTTCAACATCTGCTTTGTGACCAGGAATGAGGTTGCCCATCAGATAAGGGGCTGTGGTACTCCAAGGGATTTCTCACTCTTTTCGTTTATGCTGGAAAGTAGCACTGCTAAAACTTCTGTGCTCCATGTAATTATAAGAAGACAAAAATCTTTTTGGGCATGCTGATTAGACAGAGAGATTTTATGATGAATCACAGTCCCCGGTGGATTCCGTTTGATTGTTTGCTTCAGAAGAGAAAAGGAAGAGAAAGGAAAAGGAAGATGTTTAGGGCTTTTCTGACTGCAAAGGGTGAGATTTGCTAAGACTCAGATTACACCTTGTTTCCCTTCTCCTCTGTTCTCGTTGGCAGGAAGTTCCCAAGAATAAATAAGGGCTATTCATGAGAGAAAAAAAAAAAAAAAGCAAATATATTCAGTGACTGATCACACATAAACAAATATGTCTTTTTTTCCCCACCATTCCTCAGGGGAGGCTGCTCTACTGCTGGCAAAGAGACAGGCAGTGATGCATCCAGGATCACCTTGCAAGCGCTGAGTAGGGCCAAGGACAGAGTCCCATCTCCTTGGACACAGGGCGGGGCTTTTGTGAACCAGGATGGATGTTTGTCCTGAGATCTTGGAGCATCTCCCAGTAATGAGCCATGTCACCAGCTGCAGAACCTGGGGAATCCTTTGTCCAGCCTTTGCTGTGGCATGCAGTAGGTGAGGGAAAGGAGGTGGTAATCTGGGCCTCTGTGCTACCACTGACTATTTTTTTTTTCTTTTTAATTTTGTATTTGAGAGAAGGGTTAACTGCCTTGCTTTACTCTTTAGTGATAACTCTTTAAGGGAAGTTAAATTCCTCTTCCTCAGAGATGAAGCCATTCTGTATGTCCAGGCAATAAAATTGTGACAAGTGGGTGAAACATATAGGAAAAGCCCTAAAGCCCTGCTTGTCATGCATGAGGAGATAAACAAAACTCAGAATTTCTCTTCTAAACAGGGCATGAGAAGAAAAGTTCACAGCTGTAAGGGTGTTTGATTTCAACACCAGGAAGCCACATGCAGCACAGATCCTACCCTCCCTGGCCTTTACCAAAGCCTTTAGGAGCACCAAATGCAGTGATGATAGGGTGGACAAAAGGAGGAAAGCAGGACAAGATTTAACTTGATTCTTCTCACACTTCAAAATGCTCAGGGTGTTCGAAGGGGAACATACTCAGGTAAGTTTTTGATTCTCACTGGGCTTCTCCTCATTTTTTCCCCTGAAAGCAGCCATGCACCAAAATCTGTTTATAGTACATAGTTATTAAGATCAAATGTAGCAGTAATAGCATGTGACAGTCTTCTCTTTTCTGAATCAATTTGTACCATATATGAATCTTAGTTCTGTCAGATGAAGTGAACTGTGACAATGTCTATCCATCCATCAGGACAAATCAAGCTGTTCATACGTTTGCTCTGAGAACATCTTAGTGCATTTAACATTTTTTCCCATGGCAGAATTTCCTAGTTTTGTAATGCTGAATGTAAAAACTGTGGGGTCAAAAAGTCCTTCAAAATAGCGAAAACTACATTGGCCATGGTGGTGTCACTTAATCACTTATATTTCTCGTATTTGGCTTCCCTCCAGTGTTGTTTACTTCTTCATTTTTTTTTTTTTTCTTAATTTTCTGTGCAGGGAACTTCTTTCCTTGTGTCATGTATGGATGTCATGCACAAACTCACAGCTGACCCATAAAGATGCTCCCAGTGCTATTAGCTAATGGCAGCTATTAGTGTTCCTGGCCTATTGGTGTGGAAGAGCCAGGGCTTTTAGAATAGAAATGCACACTTTTTCTGCCTGGTGATGATGCGGTTCAAGTTCATTACTAGAATTGAGTTCCAGTAGTGGGAAACTACTAAAAAGAGAGGCAGCAGAACTTTTGCTTGGAGTCTGAAACATGTATTAGTGCTAGGGCAGAACACCTTTGCCCTTCCAGGGAGAGCTGGGCCAGCCATGGGCTGCTGTATCCACTATATCTCCAGCAGAACTTGCTGTTTATAAAAATATGTCCAAAAGCTAAACTCTGGGGTAGAAATTCCTCCCTTTTATAACTCCATTTGTAGTGGCAGTGACCATAATCTGACTTCCATGTGGCTTTTTATGTAAAAACATAATTTCTCTACTAGGGAAGCTCACAGTTCTTGTTCCATCACCCTGAATACATAAAACTCTTCAGAACCTCAGGCACAGCTATTGATACTTTTCCTTTCCAAAGTTATTTTTCTCCCTTATCCTCTCTAGAGACTTAATTACACAAGAAGCAGTTATATGAAGGATCAATAACTGACTTAGAGCAAGTGATGCTTCCACTTGACAGCAGGGTGTCTATCAGTGCTTTCTGATACTCAGATCATTAGGGGAGCATCCTGACCCACTCTGACCTCCATTTCCATTTGCAGTGGGCTCCTCTAGAGCATGCTGGCTTGGCAACAGGTTTATCAATATAGTGAACTACAAATTCCTCCTGCTTTATGCATCCTTCCCTACAGTGAGCTCAGTCACACCTGATAAGATGACTGCTGGTGCTGTAGGAGACAGTTTTTTCCTGGTATCACATTGACCCCAAGAATGCTAACAGCTGTCTTTACTCAGCAGCCAAACAGGCTTGGCTGGGCAGAAGAGAGCACAGTAAATCCCTTTGATGAGTTCCCAGGTGATGGGTGACATTCAAGTCTTGCATCAGAGTTTTGTTTTCACACCGCTTTGGCCACATTAGGACAGCTGTAGGGACTTACTGCTCCTTCAGAGGTAAACATGTTTTGGTTGCAGAGTAAATGGATAGTCCTTTTGCACCTCCCTGCTGCGGAAGTGGCTCTGCTGGAGAGGGAAGAAATTACCTCAGTTTTTAGCTGAACGTTTGTTGTTTTTTTAGTAAAAGACGTTCCATTGCTCAGGCCAAAGGTTCTACATGACATATAGCAGTGATGCCTTCACCAACACAGACACTGCTGCCCTTGAAGGACCTAGCCCTGTAACTAGAGACTGTGGAGTGAAGCCTTTCCTTCCCTGAGCAGACTTAGTGGGGCTGTCGTGGACCTCATGGAAATAGTGACTACAGTCTGGGTAATAACACAGAGAAGATCCCATGTGCTGGGATGTGTAGAAAGAAACTATAGGCTCGATCTCTTACTTGCACTTACTTAAAATGTTCTCCTCTAACTAAGCAATAAGCTGTGGTAAATCACCCTTTTATACCCTGATGCTTTAGTTATAATGTTTCATTAAACAGCTCTAATTGAATGTCTGGAAAAGCTTACATCTCCCACAAATTCTCCTCTGCTAATGGAAAAGTCATGTAAACAAGCATCACTTTATTACATCCATTGTTCCAATAATGCCCCTTCCAAATGGGAAAGATTTGAATCAGAGCAATTTAGTCCTTGTCTCAGTGTATTTTCTCTTCTGGTCAGTTTTACTGGGGGGACAAATAAAAGACACACTGAAAATATGTTAGCGTGAAAAATGGTTGCAGCTTGCATACTGCATGGTCTCATGAAGCCATTTTGAACAGCATATTTAAAAACCAGTTGCAGCGCACACATCACCTCCTGGGGCTGACAGAGCCACTCAACTTTCTGCCTCAGTGCCTGCTGTGCCAGAGTGTGGTTGGTGTGCTGGCAGTGCAGGGGTCGATCAATACCCCAAAGCGATGCAAGGCAGACAGAGTCTGAATTGCCTTCCAGCAGTCAAGGCACTGTGGCCACCAGCAGGGTCATTCCCAATTTGCCCTGACTCAGAAGTTGTCTCAGGACTGTAGTTTGGGTCCACGTACTCAGGGAGAACCAAAGTTAACTCCATAAGGTAAAAAATACTTGAGTTTGTCATTTCATGAAAACTTACAGAGAAGGTGATTTATAATCACAAAGAAACGTGTGTACCCATTACCCATTCCTTCTTTCCTGTCATTTCTGGTAGATTTGTGCGGTGGTTCTCCTCTGTTCCTAGATAGTGGGCAAGGCCAGGTGGATTCTCCTTGGACTTGGGACACATTGGTGCACAGGTTTTGACCATACAGAACTCAAATCCTCTCTGATGACTCGTCTGAACTTTCCACAGCATAACTCTCAGGTCCTTCCGTCCAAATGGTGCTCTTTCTGTGATGCTTTTATTCCGGGCTTCACTTTAGGGTAGGCCTTTTACCAGCTTACATCTCCAGTGGGGGATGCTTTAGCACATCTTCTCTGAAGATACACTGGGACAGCAGGACCTCTGCCTGGACCAAATATATGGGTCCTTCATTGCACGTAAAGAGAGGTCAAAAGCCTTCAGTAAACATTACTTTCCCTTCAGTCATCTGAGCTGTAAAACTTGCAGGCAATTCCCTGGTGGGGCCTTGCACTCAGAGCTTTAAAACTCCATCTCCAGCTCTTCTATTTGTTTTTCTCAATGACCTTGCATGAATCATTCAGCTACCTTGGTCCTCAAGTAACCTTACTGTAAGAGCAGCAACCGTATGACCGTGCAAGAATGGTGTCCTGGCACCACAGCTGCAACCTACACTGTCCCTTTTTTGCTATAGATCACTAGGCAAAACTCTTCCAAAAGACAGCATGAGCACCCCTTTCTGTGTCTTTGATCATCAGGTGCTGTTATTGCATGGGATACTTTGAATTCTCTAGTCTATTTTTGGGGAGGGAAGGAGGAAAATGAGATCAAGGCAGTTACTGAAGGCAAGTCAGTTTCAGATTATAACTGTGCTATGTTTAAAATATTTAATTCCACAGTATGAGTCACTATGACTTGGCTGCTATTGACCTGTGTAACCTGAGTCAATATTGCATAAAAGGCCCTCTCTTTTTGTCACTATAAATAAAATCTGTGATTATTCATAGTGAATGCTGAGTTTCTATTACCATAAGCAGCCTTACAAGAGCATTACGCTTCAAGATGGGGCTGTTGTCAGTACTTGTGGGCCATCTGAAGCTACCTTCATGGGTGACTGGCTTGAAAGGGGCAGTGCTTCTGCCCTCGAGCATTTCTGCCCCTGCCTGGCAGAAGGAGAAGCCTGCATCCATCAAGAACCAAAACCACTGAAAAAATTGTGCAGTCATTGCAAAAACAAGAAAAGAAGCCGAGGGAGAAAAAGTGAAAGGAGCTAAACATAGGGAAAGTTAAAAAAGAAAAGGAAGAGTTAAGGTCTCTCCATCCCTGCCTCCCACAGGGCTAATTTTCATTATTGGCTGCTGTTTTCTGGCATCATCCCTTCCAGCTCCATGTGTTGTAATTGGGCTGGCACATGCAATGCACATTCTAGAGGGACATGGTAATTATTTGTTGGATAACCAGAGAGTCTGTACAGGAATCTGTGTTTGCGATGAGTCCTGCAGAGCCATCTGGCCCTGCCTGTGACCAGTCCCATGCTAAACTCACCTGTGATCCCAGCCCATCCTACAAAGCCTTCTCCCTCCTCTGAAGGGTATACAAATGCTCAGCAGATAGCACTGGGTGCCTCTGAAGGGGCATGAGTTAGCTGAGCTGCACTCATCGTGTGCTTGAGGGGGAGATTGCAGTGAGTCCAGCAGAGTTGTGGGCTGTTGCCTGTGTTGGTGCCTGTGTGGACCTGGCTCAGGAGCAGTTCTAGCCAGTGTAGGTTGAGGAAGCCTGAGGTCTTGTGCTCTAAAAGAGGGGGTGACACCTTGAACAAGGTGAAGGAAGAGCAAAGGAACTGGTGTGCTATTTGGTTACGGCAGAGCTGTCCTTTCTGATGTTTTCTTCCTGTATTTACTGGTGGTAGACCACCATGGAAGAAAAAGACAATTAGATACTTAGAGTGAAGTGTGGCCTCTTGATTTTGCTTGAGTTGTGGCACTGAAAGACAGTCCTTAATCAGCCCTGTGATCATCAAGGGAACAGCACTGATCTGCTCCCTGACCTTACCCTGCAAGACACAAGAGAGAGACTTCCCTGTCCTGCAAGAGGCATCAACTGAGAGCAGCTATATGCAGAAAGATGTTTAGAGTTTGGATTATGGTGCTTGAATTGCAACTTTACCAGGGAGTCTGTGATGGAGACATTTTCATGTTGATGTAAGCTTTAATAGTGGACAGGGACTCACATCCTTCAACTCAAACTCCTGGTCTGCTTCCCCATTGCATTGCCCTGCCTTGCATCAAGTCTTCTCCTAAAATCCACTGCGTCTCCTCAACCCCAGCCCCAGAGAGGGGCTGTTTCCACCACCACATCTCATCCACCTCACTGTCCCATACAGCACAGTGGACGTCCCACTGACCCACAGTGCCTTTCAACAGCAGTCTTATGTCTGCGGTTGACTCAGTTTTCTGTATAAATCAGGTGTCTCAACAACTTGATCTTCACAGTAAGTCCTCACATAGATGGCAAAGTCTATCGCAGACAGAAAGGTCTTCCTCATTAATTACTTCACTCTTCAAGTCCTTTACTGCATACATCTCTATCCACAAACAAGGTAAGTAGAGATTGTTGGCTTGTTTTATGTCAGGCAAAATTAAGTCCACGAAGTGATCAGCAGGGTTTAAATAGAAAGAGACAGATATTAAATGACTTTCTTAGAACATTAAGGTGTTCACTGTCCTCGGAGTCCTTGGCTTAGATTTACTAGCAGAGACCTTTATTACAAGGAAGAGGCAGTGGGTTGCTTTGAAAAGATTTTAATGTTTGAATTAAAAGACCCACCTTACTGAACGTATCTGACTGTGTGTGTGTCACAACAAATGCAAGCACCCAGGTTACAAGCCTCACAGCACTGGGCTGGCAAATGCTTTTTCCTGTTATTTATCAGAGGTTCTGGAACTGGGACTAAAGTATGCAGTCCTCTCCAAGGAGGCTCACATTCAATTTACGCTCTGACACATTCTTTGGTGTGCAGGCTATAGTGGTCTAGGACCACTCACAGTCCTTTTTCTCATCCTTAAAAGTTTTTATGTGCATGTTAGTTGTGACCAAAGTTACTGTTTTTCCTGGAAGCATTGGAAACAATGTGAAGTTTTGAGGCCTGAGTAGCCAATGGAAATTTGCTAAGGCAATACCATACCACTAAATAGATAACCTTGCTGGAAGCTCAGATACAACTGGAATCCCGCTCTGCTGCTTGCACAGTTCCAGATAAGCTTTGTTGAATTAGCCTCTTCCCCTGGATTGCTCATCTGATGTATTTCTAACTCACCTTTGGACTCAAATATTTTTACACCAAATGGTCCACTGTACTCAGCAAGCATTTACATAGCACTCTCATGATTGATACTTCAGTGTACACAGAGGCATCAGGGGACGTCTTTTCAGAAAGTGTGTGTTGAGTATATGTTTAAAGATAGAAGAAATGCCACAAAAGTAGGAGCAGTTTCAGGAGTGAGAGGGGCAGCAAACCCGTGGCAGTGCTTAGTCTGGAGGAGGAGGGATTTGGGAGGGCAGGTTGCTGACCCCAGCACCGGCAGGATCTGGCTGAGAGGTTTTGTCAAGGCAAGTCCTTCAGTGGTGGCTGCTTGCCTCGTCTTGTGAAACAGTGTTAACACCTAGCACCTGAGTTGCTGTCCTATGGACCTCTGAGGTCTTTCTCAAGAAGCTACAAGTGCTGAGATACCATACGCAGCTGAAAAGACTTGTGTTAAATGTTGCATCCCTCCACTGAACACCCTCCAGTGGCTCATGTTGGTGTCATATTCTGAATCAACAGTCCTTGCTGCCTGTTAACTTACACATTTCCACCAAATTATGCTTTGCATCTGCAGTAGGTAAGCTGAGCTAACATTTTTTTTCATCTTTGTATCAAATTTTTTAACAAACAGAAACTCTATCAGTAAGGAAGAGCTTTTTCCAAATGAAAATTGAAGTGGTTTTTTCCCCTTTCCCTTCACTCTTAATTTCTAATGTTTATTTTAGAAGTATTCAATCTTCATAGAGAGACCAAAAGCAAGCTCCATCCCTGAGTAAACAAATTCATATTCATGTGTATGTACATGTGTATGTACATATATATTCCTAAACACATAACTCCAAGCAATGCCACATGCTTGGTTTTTTATGTAGATGGTTTTGGATACCTATTTTATTTACTGTACTTCTATTTGGGAGGAAAATTGGATTTGAGGCTGTGTCTGTCTCTGAGAGTGCATTATTTGACTTTTAATCTGCATTAGACTGTAACAAAGCACGTGCCATATCAAAGCTTCTGTTGCTTCTGATACAAAGTCTGTATTTCAAGAATATTTATACACACAGGATTATTTAGTTTGGTGGCAGAGGTGTTGCATTCTGTTTTTTTTTTTTTAAGAGTATTACTGGTTGTTCCTATTTGCATTGACTGTTCACATAAATTCAATCTGTGGAATGGATGGATATACATATGGGCTGGTGAGTAATAAATGTACCTGGTAAACAAGGGGTTAACTTTGCGTCTTTTTTCTTCTGATGGGGGAAGGCTGCCAGTGATGGAAAGAAGAAGAAATGGAGGCTCTCTCTCCACTTCTAAGGAGGGGATCCCAGGTGGTTTTTTTCTGACAGACCTTGCTAGTTTCTGCTATGACATGATCAAGAGGAAGGACAACAACATCTGTTTTGCATAATTTATTACATCTTTATATACCTACAGTGGACCAGTCAGATTTCAATCTGACGTGTCTAAAACATCTCTATTCAACCATGGTTGCTATACCTATTTTTTCCGCTTATCTTGTCTGCCTCCCTAGCCCCAGCTCCTGCAAATTCTTGAGCCCATCCAGCACTGTAAAAGGAAGAGCAGCATTGCTGAGCTCTCTCAAATTCCCTTGATGGCAGCTTTTTTTCCCCTGTGCCCTAGACAGTCCTGTCGACTGCTGTGCTCTCATAACAAGATGGCTGCACTTCACAGCAAATGAGATGCTTTATTAGCACACGGCTGTAAAATACTTTGAAACTAGTAGATGAATAATGTTGTATCATAAATATAAAATGAATATTGGTTTATGGTTCCTGAAATATTAATTTGTGCATGGAGTCACATTTGGAATGTTTTTTTTACTAAATGTAAAGATCTTTTCGAGTCCTAAATGTCCTTGCTTTGGTTTTTATTATTAATATTCCCTCCAGGAGACATTGACTTTCACTTCCCCTAGACATGCTGACTCCTGCCTGCCAGAGTGATTCAGCAGCTTGCCACTCACTTTTACAGAAGGAAAGTTTTCTCCTGGCTTCTTCTACTGGCCTGGTGTGACACTGGCTGCAATCGAGGGACATATTACTGTGGCTGGTTGACTTTTCACACCGACTGGCTGCTCAGCAGCTGGGCAGCTCAGAGCTGTCTGTCTAGCTGGTGGATCTGTCCTTTATACGGGGAAGGAGGTCCCCACTGAGAGCATCAGGGCTCTCTGCTTCACAGCTTTCCCTTTTCCAGGCAGAATCATGTTAAATATCCAAAAGTTATTTATTATTGAGGCTGGTTGCTGACTATCTGCCACAGTCATCTAGGTCTATTGAGGAAAGTCTAGAGAAAAACACTGCTTGTTTGTTTAACTGCAACAAATGCCCATAAAAAATGCAAGGGATAGGGAGTGATTAACACTCTTTTCTTTCTTTCCCACGCAAAAATTGGGAGCAGGCCATTGTTTTTAATTGAGCCCAAGGAATGGAGACTCACATTACAATATTTAATTGCATTTTGATTTTCCTAATAAAGTGTTAAATAGCTGTCAGAGCTTGTAAGCACAAAGCCTAACATAAGCCAACCCAGAGACATAGATGTATATACCTGCGTGCAAACCACCTGACTGGTATGTCTTGTTTTATTAGAGCATGGTATATGAAGCTAAATTATGTGGGGTTTATGGATCCTTGAATTACATGTTTTTATCGATCTCTTGTCACTCTTAAAAATATATTACTCAGAAAAAGAATGCAGTCTTTGGTATTGAAAAAGAAATTCAACTGCAACACATAAAGATCTGGGAAACTGAAATAACTCATCATGTGGGGCTGACACAAGTGTAAAACACTTAACTGTAGCTAATTAGTTTTAAAAATTCCTGGTCACATGCCTTTAGGGACCAGACCAGGAACCACTATTGTAGTCATTCACGGGACAACCTTCCTAGTTGCCCTGAGGCAGACATTTTGTTGCAGACATCTTTGCACAAAACTTTCATAGCCCCCAAACTACCCAGTGAGCTTCTTTGCCCCACCCTCTGCCAGACCTGGCAAACAGAGCCATGGGGTTTGAAAGCTAGGTTTTCACAGCAGCATAATTTCTGCAAACGTGGCCTCTGTGTGGGTCTCAGCCTGGGGGGATAAGACCTGGCAGCTCTCTGTGTGGTCTTCCATCCTTGGACATGGAACAGTTTTGTATGTGGAGACCCACAATGGTGTTATGGGAAGAGGCTGGGTGTGAGGGGCTGGAGTCTGGCTTGACCCCTTGCCGTACCTGCTATCAGAGTGGGAATAAATCTTGTCAGTGTTCGTGGCATGTGACAAAGTGCTGATAGTGAGGTTGAAAATACTGTGGTTTGTCTTATCTGCTGGGGAGGAGGTGGGATGGAGAAGCAGCGTGCTACTCCTCCATGCTGGCTGAGCATCATTTGACTGATGGCTGTGGCATGCCTGTACCCTTCCACAGCTCATTGCCTTGTTTGAGGTGCTCAGTGATTCAGAGCAATCATTTTTATATCTTTTAAGAAATTAGTCTGTGGCCTCTTCCTATTGCTGGAATTCAGCTGCTAGCCCCAAAATGGGCATCTCCTTTGATAATGTTTCATCCTGTAATGCAAAATAAACCAGGTGCTCACATCTGATAGACCTGAAAATAACCTCAGTGCTGTCTTTTCTTACAATAGAGAAATCCCATCATTTAACCTGTCTCTGAACCCAGATTTTTGTGCTCAAATAAAGACAAATATTAAACATGTACTCATATTCCAGGACTTGTTTCTGGTACTCAGCTACTAAAAATTCAGCCATGGCCCTCATAAATTTTACTAATGTTTGAAGTTGCCTTTTTACCTTATCTGCAAGGAGCACCTGCACTGCTGTATTTACCAAGAGCAAGAGTACTTCTTTTGTTTCTGCAGAGAGATTTAAAAGAAGGGACTTGGCCAGTTTCTATGCTACTGAAGGTACCAGCAGAATGTTAATAGGGAAGATAAACAATAATGAAACTAAAAATAAAAGTACTTTTATGGATAGATTTGGGGCTGAGGGCTGGGCTTCTGGGTTTGAGGGCATTTTAAGACCAACTTCCCATCCGACAACTGTATTTCATTCTAATGCAACTTTAAGTGAAGGAAAGGTGTGAGTTTGTATTGAGCCATAAGTCTGCTTTGAAAGTTAATTGAAATTCAAAAATCCGATTTTCCAACAGCCATCCCCTGCCACTTTACAATTCCTGTCTCTAAAGGGAGTTTATAAGAAACTGAACCATGAAAGCATAGCATGTGAAGACTTTAGAAATGTTGTCATGAGTGTCTCACTTGAACCTCGCTACCACTTTGGTTCTGCTCTCAATGAGATCTCTGATCTGTGAGGGAAGACACTGTCCTCTGGACATCTGTTTTCATTTTCTACCTTCCCCTGTAGTCCTCTCCAAGGAGGCTCCCATTCAATTTACGCTCTGGCATGTGCTTTGGTGTGCAGACTATGGTGGTGTAAGACCCACCTCAGGGCCACCAGAGATATCTACAGTGGGGACAGGGACCTTTCAGAGAGGAGCAAGGCAACTGTCTGAGCACAAATTCCACTGCACCATCCCATTTCTGTGTCACAGCCTCCAGGCTCAGTCCTGCCTTGTGCAGAGCCACCGAAAAGCCTTCAAGTGTCCCACCTTGAACCCACACATTGAGTTGTTTGTTCCTGAAAAGAGGAAGTGGTGTTGTATTCTGAGGTTTGTTTGTGAATCCAGGAACGTTCTATGCTAGTGAGAGCCTGAGCCACATCTGGCTGACAGGGTGGAAATGTGCCTGCAAAAGGCCTAGTGACTCATCCTGGACGCGAGTGATGTGGAACCAGGTAGGATATAGCTGGCACAGCCTGGTGGGAGGATGTTTCTGAGGACATGGCCAGGTGGATCTGAATGGGTAAATCCCTTTATTGCATGTCTTCTCTCCCCTGACCCAACAGAGGAAAAAGGCACTGCTCTGGGATACAGCCATGCACACTGAGGCATAAGGAGCATGAGATGTTTCTTGCAAGAGCTTTATGGAGAGGGTAAGGCCTATTCACAGACAGAGAGCTGGACTAACAGTGGTCATTCACTGCCCAAAATGGGGGGAATGCTAAGGGCACAGGGGGAGCAAGGGAAGTTTGCATACTTGAGAGAGGAGAGCAGGAAGCCCACAGAAACTGGGAATGCAGGCAGCAGAGGAAGTCTTCAGCATTGCTTGAAAAGGTGTTGTGAGTCTAGCACTAAAACAAATTCCAGGGATGGAGACTTGTCAATTCAAGCCAAGGCTGTAGGTAGAGGACATTCTCATGTTGTTTGAGGCCTACAGTGTCCATGAACACCAGACACTTATGTGGTCTTAGTCAATGATCAGGGATCCATCAAAGACACAGAAGACTGACTGCACTTCCCCTAAGAATGAAAGCAACTTGCAGGGTCCTGAGCATTGTCTGGTTGCTCATGCCAGGGTAATATCAACTTCATAGAAACACATCACCAAATCCTGTTTTCTTTTCACTCTTGCAGTAGCAATGGAGAAGGCTTTCTTTCCTCTCTCCTTTGGCTCCTCAGAGACTGAGGTATGAGTGAGGGCTATCTCACCTGCCTGCTGTAGAAATTGGCACCTCTGCCATACCCCTTGCCATATTATACATGCCAGAAGAAGGGCTTCCACCTGTGGGGAGAAGACTGGCTGATGCTGACAAGCCTTGTGTGGGTGCAGGAGTGCTGCACTAAAATGATGACAGATGGTAGGGTGAAGATGATTTCTCAAGCGCAAACCAGTCCCCCTGTGTTGGCTTCGCCTCCGTTGCCAAAGCAGAAGGCATGGGATGGCACCACAGGCTGGTGGTGTGGGACAGGACCATGAGTTCAAGTCCCACCAAAAGAAGTGCTAGAAACAGGGTTCTTCATGCATCTCTCTCCAGTGATAAAATCGCTGGGGGGTTTGTTCTTCACTGCAGATAAGTAGCAGCAATCCTCCTGGGTGTCTGTGAGCTAACCCACTCTACAGATATGCTGGGGTGAGAGGCAGCGTCTCCCACAGCAGCAGCCAGAGAGCTCCTGCTAGGGGTGACTCTGTCATGGTGGATTCAGGAGCAGACACTGAGCCTGGGTTCCACTTCTCAGGGGCAGAATTTCATCTGCAGCCTATTGCTGGGGTAGCGTTCTCAGTGTATTCAGGCAGATATGTGTGCCAATCTGAAGAACCTGATTGGGAAAAGCCCAAGTGTTTTTCTTATACCTGCTGGGCGGCAGGAAGGGTGGGAGAGTGGTGCAGGTGGGATAGGAAGGATATTGAAGGGGAGTTGAAGAAGCACGGAGCATTCAAGTGGCACTGCTCAAAGCATATACATAATTCTAGGAGTGCCTTGCAAGCTACATCATTATTATTGTAAACTCCCCTGACTGAAACTAGCCGCAAGCAAATGATGTTCACAATGTTACACCAGAATCTGGCATCAGCATGAGCCAGCAGGGGACAAAAAAAAAATCAAAATGGAGTTGTATTTATATTCTGGGCATGAACTAAGCCTATACCACTGGAGTTAACACACACCCTCCCCACCACCTACCTTCAGGGAGTTTAAGCCTCCCTCTGTCAGTCTGACTCCCACTTGGGCAGTGGTTACTTAGAATGCCATAGCATGAGCAGTAGGATTCCTTTGAAATACAGCCTTTCCCAGTCAAAGGCCTTTGGATCAGGGCACTGTCTCTTTACTCGGGAATTACAGCATTTATATTAGCAAGGCTGCTAAGGAATTCATGTTTAGAAAATATGCACTCTGCAGAAATGTTTCATGGAAATTAGATTTCAAGAGGCAAAAATAGCACAGTACTCTGAGCCTGCAGAAGGTAGAGATCCTTTTCTTCTCTCATTCCTCAGTAATTAATTTCTCTCCATGCACAATCTGAGGAAAATACTTCATTTCATTCATGCACTGTCTACCTATAGGAAACATTCTTTCAATGCATTTTTTTAACATGTACAACTTTGGTTGAGTGCTCATCATAGATCTGACAGAACAATTTCGTAGAGTCATAGAATCATAAAATGGCTTGGCTTGGAAGGGACCTTAAGGATAAGGATAATCTAGTTCCATGCCCCCCTGCCATGGGCAGAAAACCTTCCACTAGCTCAGGTTGCTCAACTCCTGAAAGCTCAGCCCTGAAAGTGACATCCAGCCTAGCCTTGAACACTTCCAGGGATGGGATATTCACCAATTTAATGTTTATGAGTGTTTTCTTTGTACACTGATCAATGTTGTGTGCACTTAGTCAAATCCAAGTCTGGTGTAGATAGGTTTCACCTTAGTGAAGCCATTGGAATTGCATCTACTTCTTCAAAAGCTCTATTTGGCCATTTGTTTGCACAATGGAAGTGGCAGTGACTCATAAAGTCAGATTGTATCTGACTAAATAATAATGTCTGTGGAAACACAATTCAGTGTCTTCTAGCCCTGCTTGTTTATAGTAATTTTCTTAGTAGAATTTTATCCCAAACACTAGTGAGTCTCTGCTGATTTAGGCCACAAGTGTTTCTCCACACCTCTTACCTCTAGCAAACTGGAAAGAAACAAAGAAATTAACCTTTTATCTGACCTGTCCAGATAGTTCCTTCATGTCAAAAGTCAACTGAAGCCTTACCTGGACACAGTCCACACTGTCAGATATACATGGTCAGGATCAGTGGAGAGGAACTGGGCAAAATCCATAGATCAGGATGCACAGGAGGTTCAGCTGGAAGAGTTCATTTCAACCCCTTTCTCTCTTTCCATAGGTAAGATTATGTAAGGCATCCCCTTGGCTCAGATCAAGATCCTCCATAGTTTGGGTTTCAGATCCATCAAGAACAAGGTTTTATCTGTGTCTTTCTGTTCAAAACTCCTCCCTGTTCCTGAAGCAAGCCAGTTACTGCAGAGGCTGTTACCTAGTGACAGTTGCTTGTACAAGTGTCCTTTATTCTTAAAGATTCGGTCAGGGTCTCTTGGACATTTTGTCTCTTTAGCTTGACATAGTAATCGTGGAACTCAAACAAATGGCTTGCCTCGACTAGAGAGTTATGTGGTGAAGCCACACTCATACTTATCCCACAACTTTGTCTTGACCTAAAACGGCAGGTCTTCTTTTGAAGGAAAACAAATTTTCCTTGTCTGTAGGTTGATTTTGTTCTCAAACCTCAGCTGTAGTTTAATTCTTGGACACAGTTTGACTTTGATTGCATCACTCATGTTATCCGTAGGAGACTGAGCCAGCAGCTCCCAGGGCTGCAGTTCACAAAATTTTCTCATCACAGAACTGCATTTGGGACCATAGTCTCCCAAGTTTGCAATTCTAGACTCAAAGACCCATGAGGAGTCATAGTTTGATCTGCAGAAACCTCTGCTCAGGAGCTAGGATGAGTCTTCTCCGTGAGTGGAAGGCAAACAGCCAGGCAAATGGATTCTTTGGTCATCTGCAGCTTTTGTGTGGCTGACTATTTCTTTTCCTTAATGTGAAAAAAAATAAAACCACTTGAGTCCAAATGGTCCATGTGAGTCATGAAGAAACTGTTCTTCCTTCCCCTGAGACAATTATTCACCCTTTCACTATCAGAAGGCAGAATTAAGATTGTTCTGACTGCACAGGAGGTATTTAGGAAAGTTCCTAATAACCTGTATGGGGTATTAATAGGATGCTCATACTTGCAGTATAGAAATCCCGTGAAAGACCTGTCTTGCCATTGACTGTTGCTTTGGAGAAAGTGTTCAACACCTATGCCTCAGCTTCCCACTGTGAAATGGGAAATGCAAGGGAATCACAGCTATCCTAAATAACACTGTGCCACTCTGTTATTCTGTGGCTGAATTAATCAGTGTTTGAAAATCACTTTCAGGCAGTAAAGTCCTATCTTTTTAATAGTAAAGTTGCCCTTTTCCCCAGGAGTCCTATTCAGAACCTCTCAACCTTGACAATAAATTGAAATGGAAATCTTTTGAGTACTGTAATGAATACATTATCTTAATTTCAGAGGATTTTTGAAGGGGTAAGATTTTGTGCAGAAGGTGATTTTGAATATTTAGCAACACAACCTTAGCTAAAGCTTTTTTCTTCCATAATTATGCTTTTTAATACAGTTCTCTTAGCATTTTAGATTCAAAATGAGGAAATATCCTTTGGCTCCGGTCCAAATTATCCTCTGGTTTTTTGATATTCTTTCAAAAGATAAGGGTTTACTTCTCCTTTCCCTTATGCACTTTATAGTCATTTAAACATGAAAAATGTTATTATTATTTATTGGAATCATATACCAAAATGCAAATTACTTTACAGGATGAGCAAGCATCAAACTCAAGGACTCAGAGGATAAGGGCAAATCAGCATCCAGGAACAAGCTGGAGAGCCAACCTAAAGCCTTTCAGCTACTGTAGTGTGGTAATTCACGTTCATGCCCTTACGCCGTGGCAAAAGGAAGGTGAAGTAAATTCCTCACACTCACCGCAGCCTGAAAGCACACGCATGACTGTAACTTCACTTCTGATCTTATGGGTTGACAACTTCTCTAGGGGTCCTTGCCCTCAGACTAACCCACTGCAAATGTCCTCTAAATATAGAGCTGTAGCTCACAGTGTGCATTCACGGTGTATGTGGCCTTGTCTATATTATAAATTAAGTGGTGGCAGAGCGTGGCTGGCAGTTGGTTTAGCAGGGCTGGTGACTGAGCACGCTCCAGCTTGCAAGTAGAGCCAAGGGCAGGCTCAGACCAGCCCTGAGCAGTGCGCTCTCCCTTCCACTTGCTGTCTGTCTCTGGGCAAGCCTGAGAAACCAGGCTGAAGGAATGGCTTGCTGCCTCCGAACCACAGCAAGACTGAATGGTTTGGGGCTGGCCATGGCTTTTGGAGCTCCTTCCCTCCCCTGTTGTTCTGGGTAAGCCTGTGCATTTCAGGGAAGCAGCAGGCTGCTGCTGGATCCAGTTCTGCTCTACCCTGCCCTTTGGGCGGGCAGCATCCTGAGGCAGGGCTCTGGTTGAAGGGCAGTCTGGCTGGGTTTTATTTTCCTTAGAAAGCAGTAGTGCTTTGTAGGGCTGTCAGGAAACATCAGCCTGACAATTTCCTCCACATACTCCTCTCTCAGCCTGGAGGAGGGGATGAACCTGAAGGAGCAATTTGGCATGAAAATGAGAAACAGGCCAAGCTGCTTGCAAACCTGGCCTCTGAAAAAGAGATAGGGAGAGAGAACAGAAAAGCAATTACTTCAGAAAGCCTGAGCAGCGGTAAGGTTATTCCTCACCCAAAATTAGTACAGCTGCTTTGAAAAACCCTGACAAACCTTTTCGTAGCTCAGCTGATAGGTTTGCTCAAGGTGCTCTGTTACTACTGAAACAGCAGGAGACTACATTTCCACTTACTGAAATCCTCTCCAAAGTGGAACAACCCTTCTCTGATCAGATGTTTGAGACCATCAACTGAAAAAAGCTTGGTACTAGAGATAGGGAGAAAGAGGTCTAGGTTTATAAAGGTATCCAGGTGCCTAATGGTTGTCAAAATTCTCAGGTAACATAGCTAAGTCACTGACCATCTATATGTCTTCCTGAAGTTTGTTGAAGTTATTAGTAGGTACTCAACAGCTTTTCGGGTAAGGCTTGAGATCTTCACTCAAGCAGTGGCTGTAGTGTCTAAGAAGAATAAATATATGTATCATAAATGCACTTGGTATCTTCTTGATGTATATGCCAAGTATTTTTATGATGTAGCTCTTTGCCACTGTTCCTGAGAAAGTCACATATGTAATTCTTTCTCTATAAGTTGATAGAATAGTATAATTAGATATTTAAATATTTCTAAACCTCTTCTTGCAGTATTTTACCCTTATTTATTAAGAAAATGAAAAAGTCAGCTTTTGCTTATTCCCCTGAAATCCCAAACCAAGAGCTTCTCTCATCCATCACAGTGATTTTTTGTCTGGCACCAAAAACTATATACCTCCTCCTCTAGGGGCACTCATATGAAAAGTGAGACAAAGGAACCTGGCAAGTGAATTTCCTGACTTCCTTTGTGAGTTTCATTCCTAATTTTAATGCCATGTTAGAATAATTGTTTCTCATTTGTCGTTGAAGTCTCTGGATGATTTCCGATCCCATTAGATTAATTTCAGCTTCCTTTCCCTTGATAGCTGATTTGGATATATGAAATTATGTTCTGTCTATCCTGACAGCTGCCCAAGTTATCTGGTAATCCTAAATTGCTGCTGGTCATGTCCATCTCTCAAGGAAGAAATTAAGACAAACTCTCTTATATGTCAATTAAGGCTCCCTGCTTTGATCGACAGTATTTTCCCCACCTTTCTTTGTTGTACTCACAAAGTCCACTAGATTTACAACTTGGAAAGTAAAAGTCCTTTACCTACAGATCAAGCACAGAAAAGAGAGCAGCAGTATTCAGATGATCCTGCCCATCCATCTCTGCCTTGGTGGGCATCAATTTATGAAAGACAATTGGACATTCTCTGTGTCTTGTTTCATCTTCCACTGCAACTGATGATGAAGAACAAATCGCTGGCTATTTCAGGGTCTAAGTGTGACAGGATGAAAACCTGGCCTTAAAAAAGAAGCAGATTTCAGCAAATTCAGAGAGCACTTAGACAGAGTCTCTTGGGAAGAAATTCTAAGTGAAGAAGTGCAGCAAGCTGGTGGCTATATTATAAGCAAAGCAGTGTAAATGAGCAAAAGAATATACTGTAAACCCTATATAGCTGCATCAGGAGCATGTCATTACTTGAAATCCAAAAAAAAAAAAAAAAAAAAAAGAGAAAGAAGGGGAGTGCTGCACACTNGCAAATAGTAAAAACAAGTCAGGAAAGCAACATAAACAATTCTTCTAAATGTGTGAGGAGCAGGAGTGAGGCAAAGGGAGTTGTAACTCCATTACTTAATGGACACAGAGAAAAAATAAAGCATGATGAAGAGGTGTTTGAAGTATTCAGTGCTGATTTGGGGTGAATCTTCATTAGAAAAGAAATTGCCATGAAGTCTCACTGAAGTGGCTGAAAAAAATGTATTGACTGGTTTGCAATCGTCTCTTGCCAAAATGAGAAGGCATTTCAAGTTGGATTCTGCAGGGGAATTTTTTCCTTGGGACTATTTCTGTTCACTGTCTTCATTATCAGGGTGGATGATGGAAAAGGCTTCATGTGCAGCAGACACCCAGCTGGGAAGGAGCTATAATGAGATTGGAGGACATAATAAGAAAAAGTGACCTCGATGAGCTGGAGAAATGATCTGGACCCAGTGAGATGGAATTATTTCAGATAAATTCAAAGTATTACACATTGAAATCAAATGCATGAAAACAGATTGCACAATAAGTGCTGAGAGAGCAGTATGGAAGAACTGGAGCTGGGGTTTTGGCGTACTGCAAACTGAGCAAGCCAATAATATGTTGGTGTTTTGAGAAAGGTGAATCTTTGGGTAGGAGGTGTTAGCAGGCAGACAGTATGAGAGCTACTTGTGACACTTCACCCAGTGCTGCTGAGATTCCACCTGGTGCAATGTGTCCAGATTTGGATACTATGTCAGAGACAATCTGGCCAAAGCAGCAAAAAAAAGGAAAAGTTTCAGAAGGCACAAGATAATTGGGTTTGGTTTTGTCTAGAAAATAGATGACTGAGGGGAATGACAAAGCTTTCAATACATAGAGAGCTGTTTTTTACGTTCCTCCTTGTCTCCTACAGGTAGGATGAGAAATAATTGGCTTAATATATAGCAACGTACCCTTAGATTAGGTGTAATCTCCTGTAATATCCTACAGCCTGTAGGAGAGCTGTAAGCCCTGGGCATGGGGAGAGGAAGGATATTGCAGAATTGCCTTCACTGAAAGCTTTCCAGAGCAGATGAGAGGGTGTAGGGGATGGAATCAAACACCTCACAACATCGCTTTGACCTCCTTCTCAAGCCAGGCTATGGAACGAGGGAAAGATTTTGGGAGACTGTATAGTCCACTCCTTCTCTCCAAAGCACAGTTAACTGCAAAGCATTATTGTGTTTCAGGAAAGAGGATAACGGTGCTTAAAATAATCTCACAAAATAGGAACTAATAATTTTCATTTCTGTTGTACCACAGCAGAGTCCTAAGCTCTGTCTGTCCCTGGCAAAGGTGGCAGTGGCAGTCCTGTGCTGTGGAATGGTCTGCCTTGCAGTCTGGTGTTGCAGGGTTATGTGCAATATGGTTTACAACTACCAGGTGCTCTTTAGGTCATCTCTTTGTTCATATTAACCTGTCCACAAGGAGTTAGATCCAAAGAGCAGAGGAAGAATCCCGATGGGATGAAACTGCATCTGAGGGGAAGCTGTTTGCAGGGACGAGGTGGTGCCTTCCCCAGCTTACCAGCTTTCCTTCCCCCAAGGCTGAACACCTAGGCTCTGAGATTGGAAAGAAGCTGATCTCGGAAGGGAAGAGGATGCAAGCAACTTCTCTGCCATTGGGGACAATCCCCCTGTCCCACTGTAACATCAGGGATACAGATTTACACAGGAAGAGCTCTGGTGGATTTTGTCAGAGAGGATGGTGAGTGCTGAGGGCCAGAGTTTACTGACTGTGAAATGCAAACTTAGTTCTTGGGGCTCAGAATGGTTCCCCAGTCCCTGTACATCCGAGTGCAACCAGACTCCTGTTAGTGTGGGAAAGCTGCTGCACTGGAGAAGCCATGGCACAGGCACAGGGAGGCTCAGTGGGATGGCATGGACTTTTCTCCTCATGCAAAGGACAGGAAGCTGGCCCCAGACCTATGTCTCAGTTGTGCCTTTTGCTCATGGTCTGTGTTAAAAGAAAAACAGGCTTTGTCTGTACTAAGATACTGGGACATATGTTACCCCAGAATCCATTATTCATATAGGACTAGAGCTGCAGAGCTGCTCTCACTGTTTTTTGAGCTCTGGAGGAGAAAAGAGTCCCAAGAAAACTTGGGTTTGGGGCTTGAAAAAATGAGTTTCTCAGTGCCTCCCCACCTTGCTGGACTCATTCCCATAAAATAATCATTGCTTTTGAAGCCAGGCCTACTTTCCTCTCAAAGCTACTACCCTTAGCTCTGTGTACAAGCACTGATTGGCTCTTCTCCAAGTAATACTCAGTGAAGAAACGCCTGCTCGCGTACCTGCTGCAAACTATTTACATTTCACTCTCTTTGGCAATAAATTAGCTCCACAGAGGAGGTCTGAGCAACAGTTGTTCTGAGCAGTGAGGCAGTTTGGATTCTGCAACAGCATTTACACAGCCAGCCCTTATCATTATGAATATAAGAGAGCAGGGAGCTTGTTGATGCAAAATAACACCAAGTGAACTGTGTTTGCCAGCAGAGAAGCTTCCCATGTGAAAACCCTGGTTCCCTTTTTCTTGATGAGGACATGGCAAAGCCAAGTCAAGGACAGAGCCTCTTTTTTTCCAAACCAACTGTTAATGGAATAAGTAATTCTGCAGACCTGTCTTTCACATCTCACTCACTTTATATGCAGTCTAATTAATTCTGTCGGGGAAAATAATTGGCTCAGATCAGGTCGATCCGACTCAAGTTCTAAATAACTTTGGTTGAGTGGTATTTATATTTCAGCAACTAGTCTTGGGTGAAGCGCTCGCACGCGCAGAATACTAAGCCTGTGCTAACTTGGCACAAAAATAGCGCTGTGGTCCGTCAAGTGACATTAAGTCCCATCTATAAAAAGCTGTACAGCTGCCTCAGAATTGCAGCTATCTTGGGAGAGGGGGAGGGGAGCAGACCAACCTGTGTCAGTGCTGACCGGTGGGTAGCATGGACACACTACCCATAGTGGAGAGTTTGGAGTGGAATGCTTCTCAGCAAGGGAGGAATGATAGAAACGACCCTATGAGGATACAGGAGTTGGTGAGGAAAGATTTCAAGGGTGCACTCATATCAGGAAGGTACAGAGGCAAGGAGCAGTCAATGGTGGGAAGGGACAAGGGTTTTGGACAGAGTTGGAAGATCTGGTACATGTGAGGAGGCAGGGACAGGGGGAAACAGGGCAACACAGGCAAATAAAAGACTTCTGTGGCTTTAAGCAGTGACTGTCCTCATCTGAGGGACAGACCTGGTTAGAGAGGATGGGCCTGAGTGCAGGTAGGCAGATGTTCTGACAGCTGGACAGCAATGGTCAATATGTGAATAACATCCTCTCATTGTAATGTGAGGTGGAGTGTTTCCGTCCATGTTTTTTTAAGGCAGGAACATCTTGACTTAAGAAAGATACAAATGGAAGGCAGGTGTTAGTGTGCTGAAGGTCAGAGTTACAGTTTAAAGTACCTTCAGTTTTCTTCATCCTACAGTTTCTCTGTGAACATTTGGGCCAGTGCTTCTCTCCCCCTCCACCTAACAAATCTTAGATCTGCAGCCAGAAACTCGCTCTCCAATTCAGCCTTCGTCTCCGCTTGCAACAGCATCAGCCCACTCTCTTGGATCCTAGAAAAGGAAATTCATCTTTCCATCTGGTCCTCTTCATCTCCTTGTTCAATAGGTAGCGTTTGCCTGAGATAGCTCACCCCATACTGAAGAACAACATGTTTTTTGCTGCTCTGACTGCCACAAAAGGTCTTCTTTCCATAAGCAAATTGTGTAAACTGGCTCTCCTACTGCAAGCCTCCTCTACAAGCCTGTGCTGGCTGCTGGTCTCTCTGGGGGAAGAATGGGTAAATGAACAAGTGTGAACAACAGTGTCACAGCTTTCTGCACTTCCTTTCTTCATGGTGCTAAAAATAGCATCTCGTTTGTAAATAAACTATCTCCTATTTTTATAGTGCTTTTGAGATATGCTGGATTAACAAATCCACATCCTGACTCCCTCTTCAACCACAGTTCACACCCAGCCTAGGCAGTAGCTATGCTTGCTGTGTCAAATCACAGCATGCTGTTGGTGTCTTTCTATCCTGCCCTGGAGGATCCATCCTTGTGAAGGTGAGAGATTTTCATTCCAGCTGAGTTTCTGATTTCTCTCCCAGGATTACCAACATGACATGCATGCTGGTAGTTTCTGATCGTTGTAATGAGGACACCAGTCTGCAAGACCTACCATCTCATTCTTGAGTAGTAATTAAAAGGTGCAGAACACTCAAGGAAGACTCACTGTCACATTCACTCCCCAGCTCCGTTCGGAGCCAAAAGCTGACTGACAGGGTTTGCCAACACTGTCACGATACTTGCTATCATTAAAGACTCTTGTCTCCTTTCCCAGCCCTGCAAAGGAGCACACCAACGTGAATGTCTCTTTCATTCAACTCTCATGTTGACCCTGAAATTAAATCCCTGCAGGAGTCACAAATCCTGAAATGAACTGCCAAATAGAAATGTGTGAATGTGGGGGTCCTTAATATCTACACACTGGGCTGCCATTCTCCAACTCTCTTTAGTATATCTGGATGAGGCTGAGCCGTGGGACATCACAGGGAAAGGCTACTCAGAGCAGATAGCTATTCCTTTTCATTGCTAACCTAAAGGAGCAAAAGGAATCATTGCAAAGCTACTCGAGCTACTGGGCTGTGATTGTAGCCATCACAAGCAGAGTGGAGCTAGTCTTAATACAGCTAATTTGTACACCACTAGCAATAAAATCATGGCAGCTTAGAGCCCAGGATGCCATGTAAAAATGTGCCTGGAACTGTAGTACTTAGTGCAACCTGAACCATCACTGTTTCATCCTGAACTATACCCGAGGCACCTTTGTCAAAGCTATTCTGAGGGCATGTAAAGACACAGGTAGTCCCTGCCTTCAGCTGGGATGGGGCCTCTAATTCTAAGGAAGCAGCAAGGGATTGAAGTCTGTCCAGCTGTGTCCCAGCACTGAGCACAGTGCTGAAGTCAGCAGGTACCCCCAATGGGCATTCTGAATCTTCCAGCAGCTCCCAGAGCCTCCAAACCCAACAGGGATTCTATTTGTGTTGAATTCACTGCTGATGAACAAATCAAATAAGAAATGTCTGGTGGTGATATAGCATGGATGCAAGCTGGTGGGACAGCACAAAAATCTTGTGACCTGGCCCAGGATCCTCTTCATCCCACCACTCAAAACAGCCTGTGATAATCACAGCACTTTCAGGTCTGGTCCTAAAGCAGGACCAGCTGGATGAAATCTTATGAACTGTGTCATGAAAAGGATTGGAACTTTCTGCCTTTAAATAACCCAGCATTAAATAATACTCTGCTGTAGGAAACTTCTGTGAGAGTGTTACCCATTTGTCATTTTGCCTTGAAGAATTTTCCTCCATCCCTCCCTGCCCCCACTTAAAGATTTATTTGGATTCCTCTCTCTCCAGGCTCAATCCAATTAAACAAAAAAATTACTTTATTCATGTGAGTGTTCTGTGAACTTTACTCAGGAAAAAATGCCGAATATACCAAAAGTAAAGAACGGTCTTTATGTGACTAGGTTTTTTTCTGGGGTGTTTTTTTTCTTACTCAGCAAAGCTCTTTTTCTCTAAAGTAAAGAAGTGACTGAAACCCCACAATTCAATATACAGACAAGTCAAACCTCAATGAAATGACAAAAACACGACATGCTGTTTTATTTGTCACTGAATTCCTTTTCCACGTTGGGAGCATTTCCATACAAGCGATTAACAGAATAAGGCCTTGATCCTCTAAATGTAAGAGGATTTTAAAACAGCAAAATTAAGCTCTTGGAATATAAGAATGGTTAGACTTAGGATTGTCTGAGCAATATTCATTTGATTCCCATTTTCATATGTATTATGATACCATCTTTCATCTTGTACCTACGTACTTGCATACTAATTTTTCCCTGGGAATCTCTCCTACATTCACTGTTCAAAATAAATTGTGATCTCATGATCAGCCATTTCATACTTTTCATCATTTCTCTTCATTATTCAGAGTGCATCTCATGCCTTATTTACAATCCACAATTCAAACTGTGCTGTGGAGCAAATGGACAGCAATTTCCTGATTAACTTTCCTGCCTAACCTCTTGTGGTACCATCCAAGTGCTTTCCAAGTTTTTCTGAATTTGTCTAGACAGCTTCTGTGTCAGGTTTACAGGGCTGCCTGGAGGCAAGGGTGTTGGAAAAAGACCTGGAAAGTGTGAATGATAAGAACAAACTTTTCCAAGGTGGACTGGTACTGAAGGAGAAATGAGACACAGATTAGCCATGATGCTGTGTACAGAATCATAGAATCATAGAATCGATTGGGTTGGAAAAGACCTCAGAGATCATCAAGTCCAACCCTTGGTCCAACTCCAGTCCATTTACTAGATCATGGCACTAAGTGCCATGTCCAATCTCAGTTTAAAAACCTCCAGGGACAGTGAATCCACCACCTCCCTGGGCAGGCCATTCCAATGCCTGACCACTCTCTCTGTAAAGAATTTCTTTCTAATATCCAGGACAACTAGGAGAGTGAGGGAGGGCAAAAGTGTCTGTGGGTAAGCAGGGAGGGACACTGGCCCTGGGTGTCCTACAAGGGGCTTGGCTGGCCACGTCAGCAGCTCTGCAAAATCTGTTGATGCCATCACAGATCACAGCAGCACCAGGCAGTCCTCCTGTCACACTCCCTTCTCTTCTATTCTGCTGGTGGGATCAGGAAGAGAACATTACCAGTGAGCGTTCTTCCTTTGACTCTCAGGGGCTTGGCAGTCAGAGTACTGCTAGGGGAGGATGTGTTGGACACAAGGATGCACTGGACACAGGGATGAACTGGACATGATGGGGCAGTTGTGCTGAAAGCCCCACAGTCAGGTGGCAACTAACAGGTGGTGAAAATGACTGCAGCAAAGTTACTGATGAGACATTGCATCAAATTCAACCCCAATCCATCACACTCCAGCTTGCTGTAGTCTAGTCCAGGAGGCAAGAGCTGAGTTCAATAGAAAAAGCCACCTTCTTAGACATGAGGTCATGAAAATGAGGGACCTCTCACTGGGATGAAGATAAAGAACAGGAGTCATTTGCTGATAATTTCTGACAAGTAGCTGAAAAGGGCAAGTGAGGATTTCCTCCTTACAGGAGTGCGAGTGTCTGGCCGCTGTGCACTGGTATCCTTCCTCTCTTCTCCTGGAGTGTCTGTCCTTTCTCCCTCTAAATCCACCCATACTTTTCTGATGTACTTGTAATTGTTCTCCTCGAGGGCACTTCAGCTGGGAGGTGCAAGTGTGGGTACACCAACGTGCTCAAAAAAGCAGGATTAGCAGTGAGGTTTCTCCATATTTACACTGCTCACACTGCTTGTGATTGTATTGCAAGCTTTGAAATCTCCAGGAGATATAACTCTGGGACTGTCATTCCCCAATGAGACTGTTTCTCAATTAATAAGCAATTGCATTTTCTGAAGAGGTGGGAAAAACAGCTCTGAGAACTAATATTAGCAGAGCCACACAGGTGGATTACGGATATAAATTGAATGTAATTGAATGTTCTGTATGGGAGGAAACTTTTGATGTGTGGTTTTGTTTGCATACTGGGGAAGGGCGGTATATATATATGTCTGTATTTTAGGTGTGGTACAAGTAGTTAACTGTTTAAGTGATAACAGAATGTGATTATTCCTGCTTTTTTTTATTTTCTGGCCTTATTACTCTATTTCCATTCTGGACCTGAAGCCCGGAAATATGCTAAAGACTGAATATCATCCAGTAAGCTGTCAAACGTAGTGCAGCAAAACTTAGTGTCGTGCCTGGATGACTGTCCCAAAGCTGAACTCCACACTGTAGAAATAGCATGGCAGAAAATAGCATATTGAACCACACAAAGGTATGAATCAATGAAGTCATTAGCAAAGTGACCTTATGGATAGGGGAGACAATGCAGAAGCCCTGTGCAATGGATGCCCAAGAGTTTTCTTTAAGAACAGTTTATACTGTAATGACTTGTAATACAGAGAGCAGCAACAAATTAAGGAGGCCCTTTACAGCAAACCCCCTGGAATTGAATTTCCAGGAAGAAAAGAAACTTTTCTCTCTCTTTTATGCCAAATCTTGTGGGATCTCTCACATTGGCAGGGTTAGGAGCCTGATTCGGGGAAGGCAGACCTGTTGCTGTCACCATCAGTGCAGGTCCCCTTTCTCCTCTCGCCCTGGACACGGTTGTCTCCTGCCCTTGCCTCTCACTAGGCTCAGGGCAGGCACAGGGTGAGCCTTCTTTAGGGAACAGGCAGAAAAAGACAAATGGCAAGTTTCCAGAGAGGACTTGGCACTACAAAGCTGTAGGCAAGACTTTACCATCAAGCTGTAAACTGCCCCCCATAGCACCACTTGTCTGGCTAATATCTTGCGTAATAAATGGAGTGAGCACACAAGATTTACCGATTTGAACATCTCTGTCCTTATTATGAATTCACCAAGTGGAGCGAGCTAGGCACCAAGTCTCCACAAGGCAAAGTAAATAAAATAATATGAAAATCTAATTTTCTTTAGATTCCTACAAGCCTTTAGGAGGACAAGAGGATTGCAACAAGTATTTGTTTTCCTATAGATTTCTAATCATACTTTTGTTGCCTCCTATCACCTCTACATACTCAGTGCCTGTTTACTTCTTCCCTATTCCATAAAAAGGGGAAAATAAATTGGGGTGAGTCTAATTACTGAAACTTCATTAAAACAATTTAAGAATTACCTAATCAATTTTCTAACAAGGGATCTTTTTGGTAACAGCTGTACATGGGCAATTTATTAGTTAGTGAAGCCAACCCTGTTTTATAATATAAACAGACTAATTAATCAGTGGTTAACTCTTGTAATGACCAGCTCTGGCATTTAATTATTACTGCTGGCATGGAGCATAATAGCTTATTTCCCAGGGTTATTATGCAAATTTCCAACATTGACCACTCTGTGTGAAGTTTAAAGCATTTTCCTTGATTATCTCTCATTTCCACATTCTCAGGATGTTTTGGAGCACACACTTTTCCTGGTGTGAAAAGTTTTATGCAGCTTTTCAGTTCAGTAGGAAATTTCTGGGAACTCTGGAGTGAAACATGCCAGTTCTTCCAGGTTTTAATTGCTGGAGGGGAAAGGAAAAAAGAAAAAATGTTTATTTCCCACATTAGGAACCTGCTCTATGCACACCCTTTTGTATGGGACTGTAGAAGGAAAGAACCAAGATCTCCAGCAGGCAGAAGTTGGAGGTATTTATTTTAGTATTTAACTCATTTTGGTGATGAGATCCTGCGTATCCAGTGAGGTAAGGGAGACCCCTGTGGAGGATAGCCAAGAGCTCTCCACTGCTCAGCAGAAGGCAGAAGTCTACATGCAGGCAGACAGGAAAAAAGCTCAATGTGAGACTAGCAGGAGAAATCAAGAAACCTCTTGGAGAACCCAGAGTTCACAAACAATGGACTAAGAGCTGCTTGTGGTTAGAAGAAAGGGAAAAGAAAATATCACAGGCATGACCTAGTCATGACCTTGGCCTTTCAAAAGCTTTGGGACAATAGTGAAGATAAGAGTAATACATTGAATAATAGCACTTAAAAGGAGGCACAGGCATTGAGTTGGACATAAAAGTCTCTGAGGTGAATATGCATATCTGCAACATGTATCCATGGACATGGCGAGTACACATGGACAGGTAGGTGGATAGATGTGTGTGTACAGCCAGCCTGTAAATAACCTCCCTGCCCCTCCTCCTGCTCACCCCATGGCAGTTGCCCCCCAGTACTGACCCAGTGTAAATGGTGCATGCACAGGGACCTGGGGCTGCCCCTTCTGCTTCCCTGTTTTGTCCAGGCCTGTGCACTTTACAGAGCTAAAGATTTTTTTAACAGATGTAATAAACCTGAAATGTCTGGCAACAGATGCCAAATCTTATAATCTCACTAGAGCTGGCAATAAAGAGGTTTGCACAAAGCCAGAAGGAAGGAAGCTGAGAGAGCAGAGGGGCTGTTAGAAAAGAGGTGGGTGTGAAGCAGTTGAAGGCAGCAGTCAGTAGGGCAGTAAAAGCTAATAAAACCTTGATGTACAAACCACACTAATCAAAGAACAAACAGGTCTTGCATTCTTATCCCCCATTTCCTCAGCCTTCACACAGGAGCTAGTGGGAATAGCATGGTTGTTTGTGTAGATAAACAGATCCCAAATAAGCTATACCTGAGCATCTCTGTCGGTCCACCGATGTGCAACAACCCTCCAAAATCCCTAAAATGAAGCCATGAACTTCCATGCATTTTCACACCGCCAGCTCTCCCTAGCCTTGTGGTATAGAAAAGGCTCAGGGATGGCCTTGAAGATCTGAGTCAGCACGGGGGAAGGGACGGAGGGAGGGGGAGGAGGGAGGAAAGGAGAGAGGGAGGGAGGGCCTTTTTCCAGTGCCCATTACTGGCCTATTAGACTGTCCATGTTAACCTCAGGAACGCAAGAGGAGAACTGGAAGGAAGGAGTTGCTGCAATGGCCCTGGACTAGACATGAATCTGAATTTCTGCTTGCTATAACCACCCCTGACTAATTCTTAAGTTGAAGGCACCCAGTTCTCTCTCCCCCCCTGCAGCCTGCTGTGAGATTAGCCCACACCTGGGGAAAAGTGAGACTGTTTCCGTAGAGGCAGCATTGGGTAGGATTGTCCCAGTCATGACTAGGATTGGCTCAGTTTTAAGAACTGTTCAACAGCTGATGAAGGCACAATATGCCCTGACCTTTATTCTTGGCAATGAAATGGTTTCTTAGTGGCTCAGCATCCAGAGCTGGGGTTAACCCAGCTTCCTCTTAATTCAAACACCAAACCCAGAAGGAAACAGAAGAGCAGCTCTGCTGGCTGGAAGCACATTGTGAAGGCAGTGTTTTTTGTCCTGGCTGCTCAGACAGCAGTAGGGTAACTATGACCTGACCGCCTGGGCGTTTACTTGCCAGTGCTGCAAGCTCGCAGGGGCTGTAAACAGTCTGCAAACATGCTCTCCTTGCTGGGGAAGAACTGAAGGCCAGACCTTTTGTCAGAGTCTGTGTCTGTCCTCATGCTGTCACTAGAGATGACAGGAGGGATTTTGCTGGCATCAGTGGCTTTCAGGAGGTGTAAAAGCAGCCTCCTTCTGCAAGGGCAGAAACAGGCTCCCACAGCGATGGGTCAGACACCTGAATGTTGGCTCTCCTGAACACCAGGAAGCATCTGAGGTGTGTGGCCTGTGTGCCACTGTGACTGGAGAGCGGAGAAGACAGGACAGCAGGAGGTGTGCTTGACTGGCTGAACATTGCCCTGCATGTGTATTTCTCAGTTATCTCAAAGGTTTTATGACTCAGAAGTTTATTTTCATGGGTGGGGAAAAAGGAAATTATTGCACTATTTCTTGTCTATGTACCACAGCGTGCCTCCAGAAGCACAGATGTTCTTACAGCTCTTGATACCGACAAAGCAGAGATTAGTTTGGTCCAAACCATCACATTTTTACCAAGCATCAGGGGCTACCCCTCCCCTCAGGGGCTGGCAGAAACAAGTGGTTTGGTAACTGATGTTCACATCTCCCATCAGAAAGTGCGTGGAATTAGGGCAGCTATATATTTCTTCCAATTTGGCATTGAACCGGAGGCACAGAACAAGCATAATTTCCACGCTAGATTGGAAATGTAATAGAAAAGCCATCTAACAGGTGAAAAATGAAATGGCCCCTGACACAGGCAGTTACTCCCTCCTGCCTGTCACAGCCTTACCCACTGCTCCCTGAAGTCTCTGTGTAATATAAACTGTGCTCATTTTGCAAGCTCACTGCAGGCCAAACAGCTGTTAATAGCACTTGACTGTGCTTCTGTAACCATCTGCAGGCATTCGGCTCCTACGCAGGGTATCTCCACACTGCTGCTGGGAGACAGCACTGAAGTACGTGTTGTGATACCCAGACCGTTTGTAGTCCAGGGTGGGATGCAAAATCTGATGCTGCAGAAGCGCAGGCTTCACTGTGCGCTGTCCAAGCTTGCTGGAAGTCTGGGTAGGTCCCTGTGCTCTCACAACTGACCATGACCAGCTCGGTTGTGTCTGCACATATCACGGCTTCACGTCCTGGCTGTGGGGTGCACGTTCCTGAGACAGCAAGTGCTTGGAGGGGGATCATCTTTTTGATTCATGGTGATGGTCCAGGTTGCTAACACGCCACTTGGAGTTTGGCGAGGAGGGAGCATGCCCACCCCTGCCACAGCCTGGCCTCACTGCTGATGAAGTGGGTCCTGGCCGCAGCATGATCCCTGCAGGTGGAGGTGTGGGCAACATGGGGATGGAATGTGTGTATGCTGGACAGGGAGGCAGATGGGTAACAAGCACAGGTTGCCAGAACTTGGTAGTAAAAGCCTTGTTTGGTAAGTGCATTGTGTGTTACATGTTCCTAAAGAACAGCCATTTCTTTGCTTTTACTGTGCCTTCACTTTGTGATCCAGCATCACAGGCATGACTTGATGGCTCTCCGGTCCTGGAGAAGCCCTCCTATTTCTACAGTGGACCATGCTCAGATGTGCCTCATCACCACCAGGGTTGTCTTTCCATGGTCCTAAAATCATTTAAACGGGTTTCATTAGCAAAAGAGGATCTGCTTTGAAAGAGTTTTTTTCTTTAACAGATGTTCCTCTTTGTGGTTATCATGTCTTATTACTCCAGTCTTGTTTTTGTAGTATTTGGCTTAAATCCAAGTGAGTTTCCCTGCTCTTGTTTTCTTTCCCAGTATGCTATACTCCCTCCCATGAATAGACCAGCATTAAGTGAATGTAGTCTTTTTTCAAAATACCTGATATCTTCAGGTTTTGCTATTTCAATTACATTAGCCCCTAGCTCACTGTGCTATCTACTGTATAAGCAAGGGGCTAGGAAATTTGTTAATTTTCAAAACAAAATGCATCCTTAGTCCTAGACGTGGATGACTGATGAGCAACATAATGTTGTAACTATGGCTTGACTAGACTTTAACATTTAAAATAAATTAATCTGCTTTAAGTGATGCTAATGCCGTTTTTCTGCCTACTCCTCAGTCAACACGACATGGTGGGGCTTGATTAAAGGAAAGGGATTTCAAAATCACGTTCCTATACATGGTCACCAGACTGAATTTGAAATGTTCAAATATGCCTGTCTGCTTTGCCTTCATGCTAATCAATCATAGAGGGGAACTGGTACATCACCCACTACCTAACCAATTAGGCAGCACAGCTCACAAGGTCTAAGTCGAATATTGGGCAAGATAGCTGTCCATCACATTTGAAAAATAGATTCAGGAGTTAATGGTCTGTCCCCAGACATGTTATGAGCAAAAAAAAATAGCCTAAATGTATGAATCAATTATTTGCTGTGAACAATTCTCCCATTTTTTCTCATTCAAAACACAGGATAGTTAAATATGTGCCATTATCCCCACTTTCCTAGATTCATAGATCTTAAGGCCAAGAGGGTAATTAAGATCAGCTCGGTTGACCTGCAGCTTAATACAGGCTAAAAACTCTCTTCTGATTATTTCTGCATGCAGACCACAATTTTTGCTTGGGCAACAGCGGATCTTTTAAAAAGACAGCTAATTATGATTTGAAAGTATCGTGTGTTACAGAATCCAATACATCCCTTTAAGCTGTTTAGATAATTAACCTGGTTGCTAACATTTCTGTCTTGTTTCTAATCTTTCAGCTTTCAGCCATGGAATCTTATTACGCCTTTACACCACCAGATTACAGATCCATTTGCCATCAGAAATCCCTTTCATAATGGTTTGTGAGTTAGAATCCAGTCACCTTTTGTCTGCTCTTGAATGAGCTAGAAACACTAAGCTTTGTTAGTCTTTTACTATACAGCCAGCTTGTTCCATCTTGGATTATTCTTCCAGCTTTCACCCGAACCTTTTCTTGTTTTACCTCTTATGAGGCAGGCACAAAATTTCCTTAGAATTGCCAAAACCCATAGGTGGCAGTTCCCTGCCTGGAGACTACGTCCAGCCTCACAGAGCTGTGAATTAGGCATTAACTCAGAAAGAAGGGTGCATTGAGCACAGAGCTGAAACTTGCCTTGTTCTGGAGTGCAGCGATGTTGGCTTGAGTGTCTCTATTGCATTCAAAGAAGCTAAAATCCAAGTCAGTAACATAGAAAATCTTTGTCATTTAAAAACCCAGTTTCATGATGTTGAAAACTTTTTAAAGCCGAATTATCCTGGAGGAAGAGTTTAAAATGCAAGACATCACAGTAGTTTTGTTTCTCTGCAGCTCAAAATGGGTAAAGAAGAGGTAGAAAAGTTCAGAGCAGGACAAGAGGCATGATCACAGATATAGTGAAAATACTTTCATTCAAGGAGTGATTAAACAGACTAGACTTTGTCAGCTTGGAAAAGAGTTGATTGCGGAGGGAAGGTGACAGAATACAACTGAAAATGATGCGAAAAAGGTGAATGGCAATGACTGAGTGCAATGGTGAGGAGGCATCGGATGAAAAGACAGAATGAACAAAAAGAGGAGCTTCTTCATCCATCCTCTAATAAACTCGAATGTTTCCTGTCATGTAAGCTGTGTGGCTGCTAAAAGTCTATGTATATTCCAGAAGCAAGTGGGTAAAGGAAGGGATGAAAGATCCAGTACAGGTCCCCAGTGCCAGCTCAGACTGCGCTGGGGGACACGTAGGCCCTGGAGTGGTTGAAAGAGAGATACAGGGAGTCACTGGCTGTGTTTGAGCTGCTTGGTTGTATGTACTCCAGGCAAGCTGGCCGCTGCTGGAGGGTCACTTTGGAAGGCCTTTGATCGCACTCTTTCCTGCTGTTCTCATGGTCTTAAAACGGGAATTGTAATTGGGAATTTTAAACAGTTGCTTATTGCATGCCCCAAAGCCACACAGCTGCTCAAATAAGAGAAAAAAAGTTGCACTGGTAAAAAGAACCAGGCTGGCTTGAAATAGACAAATGTAACTGAATATAAATGCACACACACTCTGAGGAAAAAAAGACAGTAAAGAATATAAATTAGAAGGTTGGAAAACTAGGAAAAGTCTTAATGAAGTGACAGGATACAGGGAAAAAACCTGAGGCAAGAGGGTGAATGATGAGAGAAAAAAAAAGGTTTTGGTATGTCTTGTAATACAAAAAAATTCTAACAATGATACTAGTCTGTAAAAACATGTTTTTAATGTAGAAATGTCAAATAGTTTCAAATATATCTTGTTGTTCCAAGCGGGTTTTTGAAAAGTCTGCATGAAGAATTCACAGAGGGTAAAGATGAAATCTGTTCCCTTCCAACAGTAACTTGGCAATATGCAGAGCAAGAGCTAATGAGCCTGCTGTTTTTAACCAGTAGGTCTGTCTGCAGCAAGAGCTTTAAAGAGTTGGATGAGGAGATGTGTGGGCTATTAAAGTTGGTAAGTCATAGGAATGCTAGAAAGACTTGTCTAGAGAAAAAGCTGATACAGATATTGGTAATTATAGGCATATCAGCTTGCCATAGACAGAGAGCATGAACAAAATAGTGTGATTTCATTAACAACAAGGCAAAAAGAAAACTACACTTAACGGTAATGAGTTTAGGCTTAAGGGAAACAAATCATTCAATAACCAGCATGGTACCAGATCTATTTGTTTGGGGCAATGCATTCATAATTCTCTAAGTATTTGTTATGGTATTTAATTTTTTTATGAAGAATTCTTCAAAATAACAGGATACATCGAATGGGATTAAAAATATGGTAACATACTGGGTCCAAAATCTGCTGCTAAGTAGAGGTCCATCTTCAGCGGGAAACCGTTTTCTTTCTTAACCTGTGCTGTTTAACCCCTGGCAGTATGAATGACCTAAAAGTAAATCTGCAAGTATTGTCGAAGGCTGGGGAGTGAGGATAATGAAGAAGACACATCATTGAGCTGATTTACTTCTTAAAATAGAGATATGGTCTGTGCTTCAGTACAGCCAAAAGTGAAGTGACTCTTGTAGGGAGAAGATGAATAGATTACACTTACAAAAAGGGGGACACTGCCTTGGTTAACAGCAGCCCTAGGAAGGACTTGGCCAAGAACAGAAATCTGATCCTGGAGGGCTCCTCACCCTACAGGCTTAACAAGATGCAACAGTTTGGAGCTGAAGCTACAAAGCTCCATTTTGAGTTAAGATTCACCCTTTTTAACATCAGGAGTTTCTAGCCACCTAACTGCTTTCTAAGGTTTCTAGCAGATTCTTTGTCACCATGAAAGCATATAAAGCTCTTTTAATATAGGAGGTCATACCAGAAAAACGATTTTCAGCTTTTTCAGTAAATGGACTTTTAAAAATTTCTGTATGCCTACTGCTCTTTTTGTGCTCTTCTACAGACCTCCTAGAAGTAGCCATGGACACCTCAGGAGACCACATTGGCCCACTGATCCCTTCTGCATATCTAACCAACACATTTCCAAGTCAATCTCTGAAATGGGCATAGTCTTATTGTAATAGTTTCACTGGATTTATAGAAATGGTTCCTCTATCTCCTTAGTATTTGCTCATGTCTCCTCCATAGGTATACTGTTGCATGGGATGCTCAGCTGCACGATCAGCTGACAACCCTCATCCTTTTTCAGTATACTGTGGTCCAGCTTTTATACATCACCATTTCTTTGTTCCTACAGACATGCTCTGGCTCCTACATTATCAACCACCCAGATTGGTATGTATAAATGAGTCGCCTTCCTCACCACTTCATCCTCCCTTATTTTTAGGCTCAGCTAAAACATTGTCATTGATGATTTTAATAATTTAATTCAGATAACAGTATTAAATGCAGCTAGCTTGCAAACTGATAATAAGCAGAGATCTTTATTGCTCAGTCTAATTCCTGGCCACCTACAAAGACTCTTTGACTTTGATAGGAGCTGGATTAATATTTGACCAGGGGAATTATATTAGGATTAGGATTGCAATTTTGCATTTATCTTGTTTTTCCTGCTTGGACTGCTAGACAACACTTCTGCCTCAGTTATTTCTATAACAGCAATAAGGGACAAGGCCAGGACTCAATTAAGTTGAAGAATGAAAGGCAGAAGAAATGTTCTTCAGTGGTGCAGGATTGTTTCTTTCTGTGGAAGCACACAAAGTGCCTGTTTGTTGTGTGTGCAATTGCCAAGACGAGAAGCTATAGACAATATTGATTTGGGCTCCCAGCTCTTTGGAAGCAGGCACTGGGTGGAAGCCAAGAAGGCTGAAGTCTAAATGCAAAGTCGGTCAGGCTCAATGGGCCATTCTTTGAGAGATGGGACCCTTCTTTTCAGCTTTTGCACCTGTGCGTGTTGTGTGTGTGTGTGCATACGGAGCTAACAGGAGGCAGCATTGTCCAGAGATCGCAGCAGGGAAACCAAGGAAAGGACACTCCAGGCTAGTGCATGGTTCCAAACTCTCTGGCTGGGTTGGAAGGCAGACCATGTGAACTCTTCCCTATCCTAAATTTAAGCGCTGTGAAAGATGGGTAACAGGATGCATGACATGTTGAGAGTGGTTGGAGGGGTCTAAATGAAAGCTGAAAAGAAAACAAGTAGTAAGCTTCATTATGAAATTTCATAAATCCTTTTCCTGAATTTTGGTGGATATTAGTTTTTCATATCACTTCATGACTATGTAAATCATGAACTGAGACGTTCTTTCACCAACCATGAGACAACTTACTCCAAATTGATTTGATTTTTATTTTTTTCAGGTAAACCTTACAAGATTCTGCAATAATTGCTCAACAGTGACTTCACACAGGTAAGAAGAAATACAGCTTCCCCAACCCTCCTGGGCATAGTGTTTAGACTAGATGTGGAAGGTGATGTCTACATAATTACTGTTTTCTGGCATTTGAAATGTTTCTGCATTTTCTCTTCGTAATGAGGGGAGCTTGATGACAGAACTGGAATTTCTCTAGCACAAAACTGGTTGGAAAATGTGAATTTGAATTCTCTTTTTCTCTTTTATAAACAATACAATTTATATAATAACGTTTACATGGCTTATGACTCTATCTGGTTTTTATGGCCGGTAAATGTGGAAAATGTGTGCCAAAGGCCAAAAGAACTCCCAGAAATCAATATAATACAAACAGCCTTGCATAGCCAGCCTGCAAGAAAAATGAGATAGTTGACAAATTCTTTGCTCCCCGCAGTACTCTGGGTTCTTGGCGAACCTCAAACATGCATCAGTTAAAGCTCTATGTGGATGGCAGGATTTTGCTCACATCGGCATTGTCTGACCTCTCCATTTCTGCTGTATATCTGTGTCACCTCTTGATTGCTCTCTCTGTAAAATAATCCTCCTTAAATTATTTAGATACATATTCCACCTTTCCCTTGGCTGCTGTTCTAATTCTGGTGAGTGAAATGACCTCAATTAGAAATTCTTGCTTAAACATACAATATCACTGAGAGGGTTGCAGTTTGTCCTGTCCCTTCTTGCTTTTCTTCAAGCCCCATTTTGTACGTTTTTTCTTGTCTGCAACTCATTAGCTCCTGTCATTACTTTTCCTTAAAACAAAACTAACTGGAAGATAATTATTCAGTTTGCAAAAAGGAATTAAAAAATGCCATAATTAAGGTTACAGTTTTCCTTTTTATATCCTTGAGGGATACTATGTTCCCTAATTATATAATCATACAAAACCAGGCCCCATACACACATATGTGGATGTTTTATATCAGCGGGGGTTTTTTAAGTGTTTCATTAGAAATACTTCCAATTTATGGCAGCAGAAGTAAGATTGGTATTATAGCTGTTAATTTGTAACTCAGAGCCTTTTATTGTTGCTCATGTTACTGTACTAATTAAGACGTACAGCATTGAATGTCTCTTAAGCACACTGTTTAGTATCACTTCCAAATATGTTTTGCACATTATTCTTATGTAAAAATCAGCAATAACACGTCTCCAAAAGTAGTTGTTTTCTGACAGAGAGAGAACTTCAGCCGTAGCAATTCTAGCAAAGAAAATTGTGTTTCATCTCAGCATCCATTTACCTACAAAGATTTTTTTTTTTCTGACAGTCTGGAACTTGCTCTGAAATTTAATTCTGTGGCCCACCAAAAATTTTATCACACTTGTATTTTTTAATTCAACCATTTTAAACTTCTGGTGCTTCCTCATTCATTCTTCGTTACCCATGAGAAAATCAGGACTGATAGCATTGAACTCTGACTTCTGCATGAGCCAAGGCTCTCTTTCAGGTCAGACTTTTCAAGGTCACCCCTGGCTCTTACGTCCATGGGATCTGAAGTTTATTGAAAATATGCTTCAATTTTTTACCACATCTTTCCAAAAGGAAGTTATTTTGTGAAGAAAACCTACATGTGTATGACATGATTTGCCTTTCAAAAACCTCTCCTGACTCATGATTAATAAATAATTCTCTCAGAATGTACAGTTTATGGTTTGATCCCTAATCTCCAATATTAACTCTGGATTAACTCATATTTGCCTGGCATTTTGTATCTGTATCCTACACGTGAGGCTCTTTTGCATACTTTCATTAATGTCAGTAATCTCTGTTTCAGACTCAGTACCCATACATGTCCTCCACAGGTTTATTGTTAATATATTTTCTAAATTAATTGAGAGGCAAGGAAAACATTTAGTTTCTTGGTTTCTTTTTCCCCAGGAGCTCTATTTATTGACCCATTATTTTTCTGTAGTTTTCATTCCTCCACTAAGTTGATGACATTTCCTTTCTTTAATGATGACATTTCCTTTCTATAAATATTTATACACTTTTTTCTTGGTTTCATTTTTCCCCTTTTGCTCATCATGTCCTAATGTTACTCATGTTTCTTCCTATAAACTCGTAAGATTGCTGTGGTGTTATTTTAGACCATCATTTCTTTACTGGAATACTGGAGGTATGGCTGAATTCCACTCTGATAGCATTTGTTGGATTTGGCAGAAAAAAACCAAGCCACATCCGGCAGTGGATTCATATGGAAAATCAATCTTATATTTACTTCAAATATTTACTGGTGTCAAAAGACACCTTTCCTCTTCCTCCTGCCTTTTCCTGCTCCTTTTCCCCATACATTTTTTTCTACTGTACATCGCTGCATGTTGCACCCTGGACAGTGCCATGGAGCAGCATCGCTGACATCTGATTCCAGTCACCCTCTTGCTCCTAACACCAAACACCTCTGGCACTCGTGTTGGAGGTTGCTAGATGAGCATGAAGAACTGCTGTCTTCCCCTCGAGCCTCTGGGCAGGGGCAGGAAAAAGAGAAAGGACAGGGCACGGAGGTGTTTGGCTCTGCAAAAGGTATGCAACACATTTCCTGCTTCTGGAAGATGTTTAGGCTACAACTTTTTTTTTTTTTTCCTGCATCATCTGTCATCTCAATGAAAATCTTAGAAATGTATAATTTAATGGGAAAAGGGGGTTGGTTAAGAAAAGTGGTTGAGGTAAAATCCAGGAAAATGTAAAATATTTGAGGAAAGCAGAGAAGAGTTCCACTTCAAATTCAGTCAAATGAGCATGGCCTTGCTCTATTTTGTAAAACAATTTCTCTAGTTTTTCATCATTTCTAGCAAATATGCAGGAAGAGTGCTGACAGGAGAGGAGGTTTGTCATGGCGAAGTATGGTCTGGGGCCAAAGTCAGGGTAGGCTGTCTCACTGACTACAGCCTTAGGAAGACATTTGAGATTCCATGAAGCCAGCTGCCTGCAGCCTGTTGAATATCGGAGAGGCACCTGGGAGTTTTTTAAATCTGTGTAAATTTATTATGCAGGTAAGCATAGAGATACCAGGCTCAGTGTCTGGGTGCACTAGTGTCCAGTATTTTGATATCCTTGCTGCCAGTTGCTATGGCTTTTAAGACTTCTCACTGGCAACAGCACTGTCAGTCAGTTTTGAACACCTGTGTGAGAGCAGGAGAGACAAACTAGACCAGGCTAGTTACACTTAGTGCCAGTTTTGGTATATTCATCATTTTATCACTTCGACTAGCAATAGCACTTCGAGACTCTCACTGTGGAGTGGAGCCCCACTGTGCTACGTGCTGTGCAAGGACAAACCAAAAAGATAGTCCTTGTCCTGAATGCTTTACTTTTTCAAGATAAAAACCCATCCAGACAGCAGAATGAGATAAAGGAACAACAGTCACCAGAGCAATAGTGATGCTTCAGGGTTATAGGCAAGAGATGTGGGTCTCTGCATCATTAGCCTTACAGAAGGATAACGGTAGGATTGCTTCAGTCAAGTCAAAGCCAGGGAAATGGATGTTGCACCAAAAGAGATGAGAGGTGATGAAGAACATGGTAAGATTCTCACTGGGAAATTGCTTCATATTCTGTGAAATAAATGATTCAGAAAGAAAAGACTGTGCAACTAAGAGCAGAGCTTGAAAGCCCAAATATGAAGGAAGGACAGAGAAGACCTCTTGGTTGAAGGGATACGAAAGAAATGCAGCAATTGCCTGCATTGAAAGTGATGGACAGGCCAAGATAAGGGATAAGGAGGAAGGTGGAGTCTTGCAGCCTGATTTAGAACAGATCATTAATGACTTGCCTGTAAATCCCCTGCCAACTCGTGTCCCTAGTGATATCTGAACAGCAAAAATAAATAGTTTCCATGTCCTCAGTTCCCATGTGTAAAGCAGAAAAGGCAGGTAGAATAAGCAGAAATCTGCAGAGAAAGCAGTATCCCTGACTGAGAGCTGTGACTGTTCAGGAAAGAGGAAAAGGAGGGGTTAGAAGCAGCTCAGCACCTTCCCAGCTGCCCAGTGCAGGAAGAAGGGAGCTGGGAGAGCCTTGTAGAAGCCAAGAGTAGTGGCAGTAATTAGAAGAGGAAGTGTGGAGAATCCAGGCATGATGCTGAGGTCACCAAAAGCACATGGAAAAGAAACATGAAGAAAACAGTTGAGATGCCAATAATATCATTGGCAAGGGTGCTGATGAAATCCATCAAGAGACCAAGAACATCAGGACAAAGAGGGAGAGGAAATGGCAAAACAAAAGAAAAAGAGCAGAATCATGATGACACATCCCTGGTGTGTGTGTGCAGGCCCTGGTTCCTGTGTTGTGTCCAACAGTATTGCTTCACTGTCTTTTCCAAGGAGGCTGGACAGAGCAGATGGTCAATAAAGAAGTTGCCCGGGCCCAGAAGCCATGGGGCTGGTGCTCAGTGAAAGGCTTGGTTCTGCTATGGCCTTCTCCCTCTGCACATCACCCACCACTGCCCCAAAGTGCACACCTGAAACAAGCCATTTTCTAACCATTGTGCTTTTTTAACCTCATCCTACATTTTCTGCTGATGGCTAGTGACACAGGCCTGGTGATGTTTATATCCAGTTTAGTTCTTTCCTCTGTTTCTTCACATTCAGATTTACACCACTGCTTTGTGATCTGTGAGATGGGGAGAGCCTTTACATAATATATAGCAGGGGATGTTTATTAAAAAAAAGGAAGAAAACAGAGAAGTGAATGATTTGGTACAGCAACTCAATAAGCTAAAACATATTTTTTAAAAAAAAAGCATCAGCAGTTGTGTAGTATAATATCACACACTGAGCAAAATTCGTGGCTATGCATAAGTTAGTTCAGTGTCTTGGCAGATAAAAAGATTAATGAAATCTTCCCTTTATGCTCACAGAAAAAACAGTTCTTGCAAAGTCCCTTAAATCTCTTGTCATTGCCAAACTCCCATTTTCCTTCTCCATGAACTCAAAAGTCAGAGATGAAAAGGCGTATAGAAATTTTGCCAACCTCTAGCTTTGTATTTTCTGGCATCAACATTTAATTATCTCTGCAGGCATGTGGCAGGCAAGTCTGTTGCTGTACATTTTTTATACACAGAGGATGAAATTTTGTGTGGTGACAAGAAGGTGTTACCTGACATGGGGTGAGGAGATCAGTTGGCCTTAAAATGATTGTCTGTGTATCAGCAAAAGTGTGTAGGGCACTTTACATATGAAATAATAAAATTTAACTTGCTGTGAAAGCTAAATATCTTAATCTCCAGCTTTGCACTGATTTACATAGGCACCCAGCTTAACCTACCCATGCTGCTGAAGGGGACTGGGAAACCAGTGGGTTTGATCCAGTAAGCCCCACATGGACATTTAGGGACAATTGAGATGTCCTTGGATAACATGGCATGGCTGCAGCTGGAGTGTTGCAGGGCCCGAAGGCACTGGTCCACGTAGCCATGTCTTGGTGGACAGAGGGCACCTTGGCCAGCACCAGAAGGGTGGCTTTCAGAGTCTGACTGGGTGGCATTGAGGTCCTGGTGAGGTCAGAGGTTTAAGATACCCATGTATGTTTGAGGTGCCTGGGCCAGGTGACAGCTAGGGCAGCCAGAGGGTACTGGGCCAGACAGTAGGGTCAGACTTTCACCGTCACTGCTTTCCCTTCCAGGATGCTTTGTTAACATGGGACAGTGATGGAGAGGACTGAAAAGTGAACTTAATGCTCACTGTTTTCCTTCAGACAGGACTCAGCTGTAGCCCAGGCAGCTGTTCTGTCTGCGTTCTTGCTGGTCATATTTTTCCAAGATGCTCATTCTTTTAGGTGCCCTGAATTGTTCAAACCCTGTCCTCCTTCACAGCTGCCCTTTCAGCAGCTCTGTGGATTGACAATTGATTTTCCTTTACTTCTTACCCTATGCAAGAATAAAAATTGGAGTATGGAAGAGTTTGCTTTCATATTTACAAGACTGATGCATGTTGGCAGAAGGAATAGCTACACATATTAGCCACTCCCCCTCAAGCACTTTCTACCCCACTTTCCAGGCCCAGCTTGTGGTCTCTGCTCTGTCATGTCTTTCACCTGTTGAAAAAGTGCCTCTTGTGAGGTTTGGTGTGTCTACCCAGATGATCTGGCTGATGAAGGAGTCTGTGGATAGCACAAAGCAGCATCTGTAGTTATTGGGAATGTCACGCAGAGACTACTAAGTACACTTTGGGAAACAAAACCTAAAAAGAAATGCTTTAGTAGTTTTTGGTTTGAGTTTTGTGGTTTTGTTTTTTTTGTTTGGTTGTTTGGTTGGTTTGGTTTGTTTTGTGGGTTTTTTTGTTTGTTTGGGGTTTTTTTTTGTTGTTTTTTAGTTTTGGCTTTTGATTTAAAAAAAATCATTCTGCTTTATTTGAAAGCCCCTTTACTGGTAGTCCTTTCTTTTCCTTTCTCCCTTTGGAGGAAGAAAATGTGAAAGGCAAGATGTAAAAATGCAAAATGATGTATTTTTCTCTCATCAAACAAACAAGAGCTGAATATTTTAACCAATTCCCCTAACTCACATGGCTCTTTACAATCAGCGAAGAGTGTAAAAACACTAAACAGGCCTAGAAAAATACGGAGCAGCGAGATGAAACTTTTCAGCGTGGTGGGTTGTGATGTCATTCTGGTGTCAGGGTGGGCTGGATGCCAGACCCATTTGTCTTCTATCTGACTGGATTTCCTGCCCATGCACCATACAGTCTATTGCTGTAAATCCCAACCCCTCATCAATATACTGGACAGCACAGGTCATTTGCTGAGCCTGCTGCTTGGGGATAGTGGGCAGTCTCCAACCCCAGAAGTCTGTAAGAGCAGATTATGGAAACATCTGTCAGGAGGGCTGTAGGTTTAGCATAAGATGAGGCCTGGTGGCTCACAGGGTCCCTTCAACCATATGGTTGTGTATCCTATTCATGACATTCTTGCCTTTCTGGGGAGCTCCCAGGAGGTGGCTATCATGAGGACAATTGCTGCTGCCTGATCTCTACCACCCTCTTTCTGAGAAATGCCTTCAGAGCAGGCAGATAGAAGTGCACTGTCTGCTGTAGCTGCCTTGATGGCTGCTGGGACAACTCCTCCTTGGTCATTCCCAAGACAAAAGGTACCAGGAGCAGGCTGTGGACTAGGTAAATAATCCTGGTGGTCTGTATTCGGTCTATATATGAGCAGTGAGTTTGGTATTCCAGATGTGGATACCTCAAGGATGTCACCTCTCCAGGTGACACACTAAGGTGCAAGTAAGAGTAATGCAGAATAGTATGAGTGGAAAAGACCCACGACAGTGAGACATTTGGAGGAAAACAGCCTTTGCTGGTGGACCTTGAGGTTTTCATGCCATTACCTTAAGAAGCTCAATACGCAGTGAGGAAGATGCTCTAGAGGCAGGAGGAGACTAGACAAATGTCACCAGTTTGGAGTGGGAAGCAGCATCCTAGTGTACTTCTGGAAAAGCAGCAACAGAGGAATGGGGCAGAGGTACAGGGAAAGGCAGAGCCAATAGGAGCCACAGGGAGCTTTGGGATGTAATATAGGAAAGAAAGCAAGGTAGTGCAAAGGGACCGGGCCCAGAGAGGACAAGAAAAGATTGAAAAGCCAGGAAAGAAGGTTATCCATTATACTGGTTTATATGTTTGGTGGCTTGGGGAAGGATTATGGTTACTGTGTGGAATGTGAGTGAAGTGACAGTAATAGCCCAGCAAGTGTGTGGCGCAGTATGAAACTGTAAGCTGTGTCTGGCTTTTAATCACTCTGAGAAACATCTGGCTAGGATTAGTATGTTCATTACCAGAGCCGCTCCATTAGTTGCGTTGTCAGGGCAAGCAAGACAGTGGGCTGGCAGAAGATGGAATGCAGCGAGAGTCAGGGATAGAGACTGAAACAAGTAACCTGAAGTGGGGTCCTCCTTCAAAACCTCCAAGCAGTTCTTTGGAGGACCTCTTTGCTCTGCATGGACCACGGGAGCAGACTAGGGAGACTCACCTCCTCCCTCCAGCATCACAACATGCTTTGCCAGCAACACAGCCCCAGGCAGCATGGAGTGTAGGCAGGTGGGGTGCCCCACACCACGCTTTGCCATCCCACCTGCCTTGGTCATTGATGCCCTTGCCCCATCAGTACAAGGGACTGAAAGTCTTGCTCCCTCCACAGTTTTATTCAACCACATGGTTTGCAGAAAAAGGGCAACACAAGAGTCATCAGTAGGTCTGTTGACCCCAGCTTGGTCCAAGAAGTACTTAAATTTTCAGAGTGCTTAGTGAGTGCATACTATGGTAGCTGGTAAATGGTTTCCATGTGCTGTTGATGTTTGTGTTGTTCTTCTGAAAGGTGATACCTTTTTTCCATTGAAATGGTAACCCCTCCTTGGCAGGCTGCAGGTCGGAAAGGAGGTGTAGTCCGTTCCAGTTAATTCTGTAATTGCCATCTAACTGCTAACAGAAAGCTTTTGGGAAGCTTCTTAAGCAGCCTAATGATTTTACATTGTGTATACCTAGAGAAGCACTCAGCCTTTCCAGCTCTGTTGGTGCATTAACATGTTATGTAATGAAACTATTCAGCTGAGATTAGCGGAAACCTGTAGGGGCAGGCAGTGAGGAATTGGTTAGTCACAACTGTGTCTTCCTGACACTTGTATTGCCAGGGTCACAGAAACAGGTGGAGTGGAGCATGAAATGAGTACATTGCTGAGAGTTTATTAACAAGCCAAATTGATATTAAGCCATCTAACAAGTAGAGTACAATCTTCCTTCAAAAGCCAGCTGTTGCAATGTCACCTTAATATTCCTATAAAAGCACTTTCCTCCCCAAGATCTTGAAGCATGTCTTTGTCTAAGCATTCTCAGTTTGCAGATGGGAGTCAGGAGCTCAAGGATGGCAAAGTTCAATTGTCCACTGCCTATGTCCACAGCTTGAGAGCAAAGCTGCGCCTTCAACAGGATTTTTGAGTGCTAGGACAGTGGCCACGCTACCACTTGCCAAATGGGTAACAAATAATCTACTTTAAAGCACCCCTTATTCAATTATGTCCTTTTGTTTTGGACAAAGTTTGGCATTTCTGTACAGCATTCTTCAAAAATGCCTGTAGCTCAATAAATTTCAGTGTAAATAGATGGTAATTCCTACTCCATGACAGAAGCCTTGTTATTAATAGTTTTTAAATGTTGAAGTTAAGTAAGCAAAGTTGCAATTGTTCTTCTCCTAATCTTCCCGCCAAGGGAGGGAGTATTTATGTAGATATTACCCAGAGTACTTGAGAAAATGTTTGTTTATGGCTTTAAGTAAATTTCCAGCAGAGCCCCCCATGGGTTATTTCATAGTTCTGTGATTAGGGAACTCAGCCACAGTGGAGGGGGACAGCCTTCTGCAACCTGCCATTCGCTGGGTAGCTTATGCTCTCAGTAGATTCAAGGGACTGCTTTTGTAAGCACTATTAAAATTTTACATGGGTTTCGGAATTTACTCTGGAAAGTCTGGTAGAAAAAACTCATCACAGAGTGGAGTGGTTTCTCAGCACTCCAAACAGAAGAAATTGTATTTGTTTTGTTCTCTCATTCCTCCATTTTCTTCCTTCCCTTCTACCTTCCAAGCCTTCCTGTCTTGCTTTCTCTTCTTCTCTTCTTTCTTCCCCTTCTTCAACACAGATAATTGAAAAACTGTCATTCTGGAATTCCTTTGGCCCTGCAGAAGGCTTTGAAAAGTGATTCCAAAATAGCCCAGCCTTTTCTTTTAATCCATAATTCATCATCCTAAATTGTTGCTCCTCACTGCAACCCTGAACAAAATGTCAGACACAACATAAAGAAAAGAAATCAAGCAAATGAAAAAGGGACAAAAGGAAATGTAGCAAATCCCAAGGGTATCTGAAAAGAGAAAGAATTTAATCTGGAAGGCTCCTCAGCTCTCATATAGGAAATCTGACTTATGCCATGTATTAGGGGAACGCAGAACTGGTCTTGCATTGAGACATACTGTGGAGCGACTTATTAGATAGAATAACATGGAGACAGGAAAGAGAAAGACAGTAGAAAACAACTTTCTCTACCACCTGTACCTTCACAAGCAGGACTGCAGTGAGTATCCAGGCCTGGCTCTGCCAAGGCATTTTCCATCCCATGCAGACTCACATCTGTGGTTTGCTCCAGGTGACACCAAGAGCTGGCACTGACTGAGCCCGATGGCTCTGTCCCAGTCCCTGTGAAATATTGTAGCAGCCATGGATAAGCTGGGAGAGCAGAAAAGCAAAGTGGGATGGGACGTGATGGGGGTGGTGTTAGTGTCTTCAGGCCCCTGAGACCCATACCCACCACAAAACTCATTAAGCTTCTGAACACGCAGGGTATCTCACAGTGATACACATGCCAACCTGAATGTCACATTAATATGGGATTTCCTGAAAATGCCTTCAACTGGAAGGAATCCAGAGAGAGAATTTTGTGGCTTTGCAACCTGTAATCTCTCTTCATCTCTGGCAGCGGTTGCCTAGAATCGGCTCTTCTTCATGTCCTGTGAAGTGCCATCAGCTTCAGGACTAGAAGCAGACAGTTTGGACAGAGCTGTGGGAGAAGACAAGTAGAAAGCCAGTCAGGCAAGAAAGGATCCTGAGAGCTGGAATAATTGAATTAATATGTACAAGTCTCCATTGATGTCAGTGGGGGATTTTACTATGATTTTCAGGGGAAGCAGGATCAGGCTCACTTTTGCGAAAAGCAGATCAAAACTGGGGACAAATGCTTGTACATGTGATTGCTCTGTGATTTGTTACTAGGTTGTTTTCCTCTGTTAGCCATGCAAGGATGTTGGAGAAATCAGATTGAAGAAGAAGATTATAAGCTCTCCCTGTCAAGAGAAAAGGAATGGAGAAGGCCATGGGGTTAGTAAATGCAGTTATTATCCATTGATCCCACTTATCCCCCTAGGCTTGTGGCATTCATATTACAGTTGTCCTTTGTATACACTGGTTTAAGTCAGTCTTGACGCTCCATATAATGCCAGGGGAAAAAATTATGATAACCATATGCAAAGCCTTTTAAGAACTTGCTTCACTCTGAGAAACAGGGGTTAAGTTCTTGATCCAGCAAGGTGTTTAAACATATGCCTTTACTGTAAGCGTGGGAGTGGTCCCATTGATTTATACTCAAGAATTCTGCTGAAGAGGGGTCTTTGGCCTCTGCCTCAGCAATGAAGCTACACACACGCTTCACTTTTGGCATGTGTAGTCCTGTGACTTTCATGAGGAAACTCACGTGCTTGGCTGGCTCAGGGCTGAGTCTTCAGGAGGTGGACGGCATTGTGGAATGGCCAGGGTTAGAAGAAAAAATACCCCAGATCTGTGTCTCTGGCTCGATCACCACCTCTCTCAATGGTTTTACTCTGTTCAACTGCTTATATAGATTTGGGATAAGCTGCAGTGGTGAGAGAGTTTCTCAGGAAAAAAACGAACTTCCACTCAACATTTTGGCTTCTGCAGTTCTGTCCTTTGCCAGACATGGAAAAGAAAAGATGTAGCCAAAAACTTTAGAGTATGGAAGAAAAGGATACTATAAAAGTTTGGTTTTAATCAGGGAGAGGAGTTTTGGAAAGCAGAGAGGAAACAACAATTTGCGTCTAATTCTGCTTCTTCTGGCAAAATACCACCTCCCCACACCCCCCGCATGAGATCATTAGTGTGGCTTTTCTCCAAGCTGATAACAGAAGTGCCTGGCTTGTGCGCCTTGCTCACATGCTCAGATAAACCTGTTCCCAGCTTTGGGGCTAGAAGGGATTTATCCCTCAGGTCAGCTGTGCTGACTTGGTTTCCCACTCCTCTGCAGAGAGCGTCACAGTTTGCTCCCCTAGACCACTTGGGATGGTATGTCAGACCTCCTCCCGTGGCCCTAAATGGGAATAGCTTTTGGTCTTATACTACGAAACTTGAATTTATAATGGGCCATTGAGAAGCATTTTAGGGTGGAGTGGACCATCCCTCTGCTGCAGGTCCCACTCCACATTGCCTGTGATGCTGCAGTTTGAGATTAGCAACCTGAAGATGGTCCCTTCCCACCCCATGCCCTCTAAAATCCAGCTAGCGTGTCCATTGCAAGCAGTAGCTGCTGGTGTGTTGGCAAACAAGTGTTATCCCAGTAAGGGGATAAAGTGGATACACACACAGGGTGTGTTTTGTCAACTTGTTTTAACAGCTGGAATATATTCTACCTTGCTGTCAGTGCACAACCTCTGTGCTACTTTCAAAGCAGAATGAAGCCTCTGTGCCAGGCGTGCCACTGAAGCTTTGGTGGGAGCTGATCAAACCACATGGAGAAATATCTGAGCACACAGGGATGTAGGAATGCTGGGGAAAGGATGATGGAGTTGTCTGGGATTTTAGCTTCTTGGGCCTGGCCCAAGGCTTTACACTTTGTTTATACAATAGTAATCCCAAGCACTTCACGTGATAGATCCCTGGTGATACATTTTAGGGGGGTTTACGCTGATTTACACTGCCTGAGGCCTTGGCCTATATTTTCCAAAGAATTTTCCAAAATTTGCTAATGAAAAATACCAGAGTGGTCTGATCAGTGCAGGGTTAGGTTACATCAGTGAGCAGGCTGGGGAATGCAGGGAGCATCTCTTCCCATTCTCCCCCAGGGAAGCGCTGGGTGCCACCTCTTCCAGCCTGCTGAGGGGTGCTGGATGAGGGTTTTAGGCATTGAAAGTTTATCTGTTAAGCTCCCACACTCTCTAGAAGACTGTCTGTAATGCACTCAGCTCCCACTTTTAAAAGCTGAGGGGCACCCCTCAACAGGCATAAAGCCTAAAAGTCTCAACACTGATTAACTCTTTGAGCCTCCAAGAGCACCACAGAGATATCCTCCTCCCATTGCCTAAATTCATCTCTGAGAGTGGCAGAAATGAGCTGACAGTGCATTAGAGCCTGCAAGATCCCATGCCCCAAGATAGGTGGTTCTAAACTTATTCTGCATGGTTCTAGACAGTTGGTTCTAGACTTATTCTGCATGTTCCTCCTGCTGTACAGCTCAGAAACAGGCACTGCTTTTGCCAGTACCTGTTGTGGAGATCCATTTGGCAGGAGATACAAAAAAGGAGAACAGGCAAAACAGGCATGATCAGAGGGATCAGGAGATGTTCTTTTTAACTGCTGGAGCCTCAGACCCATCTCTACATATGAACAGCCCCAGCAGGTCAGCCATGGGATGCAACTTGCCTTGGCTCCTGTTTCCAGCAGTGGCCCTCATTGGATGTCACACTTTTGACCCACATCACCCTTCAGAACTTCCCTGCGAGGCATGTGCTCCTTTGAGTAAGGAACAGCACAAATGTAGATAGCATCTGAGTATTGCTATACAGGTAGGAGGAATTTACTTGTGATGAGTTTATGGATCAATGGAGAAAGGGTGTAGGAGGAGAGAAGGGATGATGAGAACAAAGTATGCAATCTAAACCACAATGTTTGTCAGGATTTCAAGGTCTGTGTAAACCATATTATTAAGATTTAAACAAGGCTTGCTTTTTTTTTTTCCTTTCCTTTTTTTCCTCACTCCTGCCTTCCTATTCCAGGATTGCAAAACTCATTTCCAAACAGGCTTATTTCTTTCCTGTTACTAATAGCAGCAGAAGTGATTTATATGCACACTGGGAGAAGTAGTGTATCTGAAAAGAAAAAACATCGTCCTTTCCTCCACCTGTATCCAAACTTACTCTCTTTTCTTCCTTCTTCCCTCAGGGCACAGACACACGGCGGACTTACTGTGGTTTCTGGAGCTACCATGGTAACTTGATAATGTGTTCAGGCCCAAGAAGAGCCCAGCTTTGCATTGTTCAAAGCAAAAGGTCCCCCTTTGAAAGCTGGGAGAGGCTGAGATGTTGAATTAAGAATATTGCCTGCCTACAGGCAGTGAGTTTTGCTCTGAAATTCACCAGACTGCTTCAGCTAGAATTTGCATTGCAGGTTTTCACCTGGGATTCATTTTAGTGATTCCATCATGCAAACTCTGGCAAAACCAGTTTATAATGGGAATATTGTCTTCACTTAAGTGGGAGCAACGAGAGAGCAGTATCAATGCCAGTGATTATTTAAGCTTTTTCAGATTATTTTGGTTATTTTTTTCTGAAGGGCCACAACCCAGCACCAGGCTGAAACCGTAGTGGCAGGGCTGGGGGTAGCACCTGTCCCTATGTTAGAGCTGCTGGAGAGGGAGGCACAGACCATGGCCGACTGAGCCTCGCAGTCACTAGATTTGCCCTAATGCTTTTCTCCGCAAGCAGTTTAGAAACCAGTATAGAAGAGCTCAGCACTAGCACTGTGTTCACAATGTGGGAGAACGGACAGACCTAACTGAAAACTTTTGGAGATGAAACAAGTGGCTGTGGAAGGGCTTTGTCAGGTTGGAACACGAGAACTTTACTGCCAATACTGATTTTGGTTGGGAAGATTTTCTGTTTGAGGTTGGCAAAGGTATGTTAATGAGTATCATTAGAATTGGGTAGCAACACACTTCCATGTAGGGTTGCCTGACTTTCTTGCTGTGCTTTCAAGCTGAACATATGTTTTCAATTATTAACATGATTAATGGGAATGAGGTGACTTGAATCCCAATGAGGTCTATCTTGCCATCACGCGCAAACACCTCAATATGGGTATGTTTACACAGTGTGGAAGTGCATGGTTTCCTTCACCAGGAGGAGTCCTAGGAGATCCAGGTTTCTAACTCTTTAACAAATTTAGATATCTGCAATTAGAGCCACTTGCTGTATTCAAGTCTCTGGACTCCTGCCACTGCCTCTCCAGGAGTGTGGGAGGTGGAAAGTGCTGTGCAGGAGCCAATTCACACTGTGCTGCCCCAGCTTGGCCTGGGTTTTGGTCCCGAGTCTGAAAAGGTCTGGGAAACATTATACCACCTTCTTCCCATCGTCATCTGGAACAACCTCCAGGATGCATAAATCTCTGATTCAGTTGAGACACTCCTACTATTTTATGTGGGCTCTAAACCTCCCTTTCCATTCTTGGTGGGCAAATTTCACTAAGTTGTGCATCATTTTCACCCTTCCCTATGTTTTTGGAAGGGAATAAGGTTGAGGATCTAGAACAAGAAAAACAGATATTGAAAATTCTTTTAAGGTTTAATTCCTCTCCAGCTGCCAGAGCCAGAGTTCATCATTATATTTGGACCCTTTTTTACCCCATCAGCTAAGTCCTGGTCTAATTCCTTCTGACATAAGTATATGTCACTCACCCAAAATCTGGAAATCATATTTTTGCAAGTGAGTCATTCAGCCCATTAACAAACAGGAATATGCTGGGTTGAAGCAAAATTGTACAGAATGAGTGTATTTGCCAAAGATCCAATCTAGAAATGAACAGAGGTACACCCTCCTTCGGATCAACAGAAACAAAGTAGTGCCGTGAGCACTGGAACTAATGAAACCGGACTTCCCATTGGCTTGGGCCTGGTGCTTAAATGAAAGCTCCCATTTAATTTTCTTAGGGTTGCTAGACTTTCAAATTTGTTGTTTCTTGCAGATTCTGTGGGTTAATGTGAGAGTAAGTTCACACTACAGCCTTTACCCTAGTCACGATACAGACTGAGGCTTTCTCCTGTGCCTGGATGCATATTTTTGTTGATTCTGTGAGAAAGTAGCTATTTCCAGGTAAGCTTGGAGCTGCTAAAAAGGTTTGAGATTGCAAGGAGAGGAAGTGGGCAGAATGAGAATGATCTCTTAAATCATGTTTTTCTTTGGGAAATGTGACTAAAATTGCTATACAGTGCAAGCGCAGATGGTTTTTACAGTACCAGCAGTGTGTGCACATGTGTGTATGCAGATAGACATACAGTATGAGTTAGTATCAAGAAGCTGTGTGACTAAATCTCCTTTTTAGTTTTGAAATACTCTCCATTACGTATATATACACACACGTGCATAAATTATATCTTCCTGTCTCTATACATATATATGTGTGCATTTTTCTAAGTATTCTATACATATTTAGAAAGAGTATACAGCATTGTCAAATAGGCTGATGTATGATTAGTTGTCTTACTGCCCTTCAGGTATATACTTATTCTTTTCAGATTTACCAAATCAAACAAATATGTTGCATATTAGGGCTCCTGAATTCAGCTACAGAAAAGAGTGTGAGGGTGTGTGTTCATGTGTGTGAGTGTTCATGTACAATAGGTGATGTGCAGCCACACAAAGGTTGCTCTCAGTTAGGTGATAGACACCTATATATTACAAAAGCAGTAAGGGCACACCAAATAAGCACCTACAGCCTGAGCATCTGTATGCTGGAGGATGGTCCCAAGTCACCTCTTCATGCTCCAAATTTCTGCAAGGAATTTTACTGTTAGCAAACATGAGAATTCATGTCACAGAAATAATCTGCAAATGGTTATGGGTGGTACTTCCATGTGTGACTGTAGCTGGGATCTCTACAAACAAAAACTCGCTTGTAGCAAACGATGAGTTCCCAGACTGTCAAATACTTACAACAGGATCTGCACTCAACTGCTGTCTTGTTTGGGTGAGCTGCCATGGCAGAGAGTGGCGCATTCCTAGTTAACTAATGGCATGATAGTAGAAGTTATGGACTCAACATCAGTACTGCTATGCGTGTACAGTCACACAGAAGTTGCTGTCAAACAGTAAAAATTTTTGGTAATTGCCAAGCACAGTAAGAGGCAGCAGTGCTCCATATTCCATTATCCTTTCTTTCAGACATCCACTTCTGCTGAGGAAGGGATTTTAGAAACTGAACCTATATTTAAGGTCAACTGAAGTCTGAAAAGACTCCAATTTTTTTTTAGGTTGCCATTATTGAGCGTAATGTATTGCTGTGAGCATCTGGAAAAGGCAAGACAGGGGAGGGAGCTGCTCTTGTGCTGGGAGCATGAGCAGGCACCTGAAAGTGAAGCAGCTGAGTTTTGGTTCAACAAAGGGGGCCCAAACTGAGGGTCTTAAATGAAAGCAAACTGCAGTTCACGGGAAAGTGTGTGTCAGACTGCGAGCCACTTTCTACAGAACACTTCATTGGCATCAGCTCGGATAAAGAGTTTTCTTCTAGCAGATCATGGGATTTCAAACAGCAAAGAGAAACTGCTTTAGGAAAGGATATTGAGGTGTCTTAGACTGTAGGGCATTCTCTTATGGCTGGCAGGGTAGGGGCCAAGAGACATCTTCCCCTCCTGCATCCTCAGCTGCCTCCACTTAGGAGAAAGCCATATGTGTGCTATAGCCAGATCTGATGAAAAGGACTGACTCCCTCATTCTTTTCTTGTTTTTCTATTTGTAGTATAAAGTACATAACATGTAACAGCCTAAGTTTTAATAACAAATGCTCATCATCTGGGAGATGGGCACAGATAAGGATGAGCAGAAGGGCCTTGTCAGAACCTCAGTTCTTGAAATCATCCAAAAAGCATGGAGAAAGAGGGATTTACAAAGATACATCTGGGAACTCATCAACCAGGCCAGGATACAGTATGCAGAGGTGTGGGGAGTGCTATGACCCCAAACCACCTTGCTTAGAACCTGCCCTGAGATGCAGGCAGTGACCTATTGTGGTGAGGAAAGAGTCGAGCTTGCTTTATCCCAGCCGTCCTTCTCCAGCACTTGGATGAGGTGGCAGTCCCTGCTGAGTGGCTGGGGGAGAGCTGCTGTGCCTTCCCCACACTTCAGTCACAGCCCTAACTCACTTCCAGAGTGAATTAAGATACACTGAATCAGGGGCTCTCTATTTCTGAATGAGAGTGTTTAATCCATTGCTGATTATGTGTCAGCACCTAATCCACTTCCAGAGATAAATCAATTTAATTCTTCTAGATGTCCCTGTATCAACAAGCCCTGAACATAACTAAGATGAAACCTATCTTCCATGCCCAAGGTGGCTGGAGAGATAACCAAGTTTAAAGACATCTGGAGCACCTGATGATTGCAGGCAGACACGAGGCATGGCAGTGACCTACTTCTTGAAAACCCTGTGAAGACTTTCCTATGAAAACCCCTGTGTCCATGTCAGCTGAGGCATTTGGTGGCTTCAGCGGGGAAGTGAGAGCCAGAAGCCTGCGGGTGCTGGTGTTGGCTTGCGCTCAGCTCCATCACTTCACACGCCTGGAGCACATTCCTCCAGCTGAAGGCAGCACCATGAACAAACCCACATTCTTCTGCCCACATTGTTTCCAGCTGTAGTAAACTTTAAGCAAAAATCAGACATAGTTTAGTGAGGAAAGTTTATTTTTTTGCCTTGTTTTGCAGGTTTCAATCTGTAAACAGTGCTTAAACTTCTGTATTAGAGTGTTTTACCACTATGACATGGCAGACCATCAGTATAGTGTAGTACTTGGATGAATCCCAGTAGAGACATAATGATGTGGAAGCATAAAGAGACCTGAAACTCCATCCTGAAAGTACTGTGCAAATTTACCTAAAATGTAAATGTATATCAGTACTATTATAAAACTGGCAATCTTGTATTGTATTTTTTTTTTTAGGTAGAATTACACTGAGAATATAGTGTTTGTTACAGCTGTGCTGTTGTAAATGAGGTTCAAACCCAGACAATTCAGACAGAAGAATCTTCACTGCAGACTGGTAGAAGGGTGGTAAAAACAATGACAGTTTTGCTATTGGAAACTGTACATCTAGAATGTCACAGCAAGGGACCTGTCTAATATTTTAAGTACTTCTGAATTAAATGTTTGAGAGTGCCATTTGAATGCCAACCCCTGAAAAGTCAGTAATTGCTCATCACAGGACAGAACAGGGAAGCATTTGACAACCATCTTCGCAGTAAGAATGTGTTGCAAGCCTGTACATGATGTAAGAGTGGTTGCATATGTGAAAAGGTGCAGTTCTTCAAGGAGCAATATTCATGATTCTGTTTTGTTTAGGAAAATCCTGGATTGTTATTCTTCTTCTTATTATTATTAATTATGCAACATCATTTGAGATGGAAACAAACTATTTCAAATAAAATAAAATAAAATATTTCCGGGAAATTAATTTTAGCTAGGTTGTTATTTATTTCACAAAACCTCTGGTTTAGTCTGGTCCACTTTTATCTAAACCTGGAGCTGTTTTTCATTTTCTCCCTCCCCAAATTGCACACCACACTGAAAATCCAAGTATCACAAGCCCTAAATCCAACTTTCTTTCAGCTCTGTGTTACTCCTGCACAGTCCTCCTGGACTGGAAAGATGTCTCCATGACATAGATCAGGTATGCCTTGCTTTCCTATCATGGCCAACCCCACAAACAGAAGGACTCATCTCTGGTGAGTGGGTTATAAAGGACATTCTCTCTGCTGGTGTCTGGATTTTTTGGAAAGAGCTGGTGGTTTTCATACAGAAGATCCAAGGTTTGTTCCCTCTGCCAGATGTTGGCCAAGAGGCTGTTGTTGTCTGCTGATGTGGAAGCTCGATTTTTGAGATACACATCATCTGGTCCAGATCCATCAATATGTTGTAGCCTGTGGCTTTTATGTGAGCAGGATGAACTGGTCAGAAATCACCTAAAAGAGATCAGCAGGGTGTAAACATTCCTCTCTGTAGGAATTAATAGTCTTGGAAGACAAGACTAGATAACGAGTGATAGCAAATGGATTTTGCAGTTTCTTTTGCTCTCTGCTATACAGAGCAAACTTCTGTAACTCATTCATAAAATACCACATTGTCTTCTGCAAATCTCATGTAGTTTGTGAAGCACTGTACAACTGTTTCAAAGAAATATTTATTAGATTCTGATAACATGGTTCAGTATTTCCTAATTGAATCTTCTGAAGAATATAACAATGCTACTTGTGCCCAGAACACAACTGTCTTATTATTTGTAATCCTTCTATTCTTTTCTCCATTTTTTCCTTATGGGTCTTCTTCTGGTACTTAATGATATGTCTAAAATATGAGTTAAATGAATGTTTCCCTATATGCCTGTAATGACAGCATGATTCTTGTCTAGCTTTAGTATTAATAACAATCACATAATATTTTCTTATCATCAGAGCGGGGATGACATGATTCTGTGGTTTTATCCTTTCAGCTGAATTCTTTAGGAAACCACCCTTGTGGCGGGGGCAAGCTTGAGTCCATTATAATTGCAAGTCATCACTATTACCCTTCAAGGTGTATACCAAGGGGCTCAGAGGTCCTGCTAGCTCAGGACAGAGCTCAGCTGCCTGGATGGATTTGTGGGGATGCATTGTGATTTGTGCTGCTCTGGTCACAACTGGAGACCCGAAGCTGATCTGGAGGGATGGATGGTTACTTGCTCCAGTGCAGCAGTGTTTCTGGTTGCACTAAGCCAGGCAGTGGCTCTTAGATGTTTGTCTGAGGTGCCTGAATGGGAATAGCCTATTGACAGCAAGTAGCTTCCAGTCCAAAACACTGAATTGCAATTTGATATGCATTTAATACCAGCTTGAACCAGCTAGCGATCATCTGCTTGTCCAGAGCCCTGAATTATTTACCTGTTATCCATTGCACAGCTTTTTATTGCTGCAGTTTACTCTTTTGGGCCATGTAACCATTCTCAAAAGAATAGTACAGACCCACTGAAAAATGTCAGTATCCAGTGACTAGAAATCTCTTTTTTCACTGCAGTTATTCACTTTTGAACAACATGAGAAGAAAGGACAATTTCTGAGATAGATATTGTTCCATCAACACACACTTTTGTGCCTTCTGCACTCAACCACCCATTTTATTTTCCTCCAGACCTCTCTCACAAGAAACAAGTGATGCACCATAGACAAGTCTGGCAGGTCATCAAGATGCAAAGGTTGGACCGTACGTTAAGAAAAAAATTCAAATATAGTTAACACTTCACTCATTGTTCCCAGAACACCACCCTTCTGGTTTATGGGCCTAAATATAGTCTGACTGGTAATTTATATACTATTTGACCTACCACAGCCAGAGATTATTGTTTTTATCACCTTGGAATAACTGGTGAAAAGTAACAGTCACTGTACTACGAGCTTGCAATGGAAGGGAAGTGTATTTTCCTGTGCTGAAGGCAGAGTGCCATATCCAAGGGAGTTCCCCACACATGTAATTTCCGTGTATCCTTTTGGTTATGCTGCAGATTTTGTTATCGTTATTTATTTATTGAGCATTGCCAATGAGCTCAGTTTTGTACACTGTGTAAGAAAAGCATGCAGAGCCTGACTCTCAGCCAAGGTAAACTGGCATGTTGTGCTCTGGTGAGTCTGGCTCTCACTCCCCTACCCTCAGGGTTTACCATCAAAGGGTTTCACACAGGTGCATTAGGTACCAAGATTGTTACCTTTGCTAACTGTACATTCAAACACCGTTGGGGAACTGTCCTTGCTGAGAAACCAGGACTTAAATCATCTGCAGTGGGAATTCCACTGCCTCATTCCTAAACCACAGCGGTCTGCTTTTCCTTTCATTGTGTTTCTCCTATTTCTTTTATACCCCTTCTTGCATGCTAAAAATGTACTGCATCTTATCAGAGCAAAACGCCACAAGGCTTCTCTTATTCCCTTGAACATAAAAGCAAAATTCTCCTGGATGTAAATAGCACACAATCAGGGCTCTTGGTGATGTGAGGTGTTGCACAGCCAAAAAGTTGACCTCCATTACCTTCCTCCCTGTTTGGACTCCTAGATTGGGTCTACAAAAAGTCCCATTTGTCTGGGGGAAGGTAATTTCCTTGTGAAGGTTATTTCCTTGTGAATTCTGCAGGGAACAGATGAAAGACTATATTCCTGGGTGTTTGGCAAACTCTGTGCAGAGATGTGCTGGGATATCATGAATTGTGAGGAAGGCATACATAAGGAAAAGCAACAATTCTCTCCACTGACATTTCTAGACAGGACCATGTCTCCTGGAAAAGCCTTGGGAACAGTCCCCTTTGAACTCCAGTGGAGTTTCTGCATTACTCAGAGAATTCTGGAGCAACACAGTATGGAGTAAAGTACAGGCTAAAGGCTGTCATGCCCTGCTCATAGAGGTTGTGAGCTCCCTGCTGTTACCTGTTACAGCTAAATTACTATGCAAGCATGTGCTTACAACTCACTTGAGCCTTGTATATTTGTCACAGCACAGAGTGGAGCCACAGCTAAGCTCCCATGTATTTATTAAGATCCTGGACAGATTTTGGAGGCCACACTAAACCCTGCATAGCTATACTCCTACTGTTTTTTATCCTGAGCTAATATAAAACTAGGTGTTCTATCAGCTGGGATTGTACTCTGGCTTGTAGTGTACCCATAGCTGGAGGGGTGGAGTGCAGAAACTTACCCCAGCTCGGGGTAACACGAGTCAAAACTGGGAACTGATGGCAAATGCAATAAATATGTAAGTAAATAAATCCATAAATGATTAAGGAAACATGTCCCTAAGTATAGTAAGAAAAATAAGTAGAATATAGGACAGAATTAGAGAAAAGGACTGGAAGAGAAGGAAAGGAGAAGCAATGAGAAAAACAGTATTTTATCAGGTGCTCATTTTTCTTAGGGGGAGAAAGAAAATAGGAAAATTAAGATCTATGAAAGGAAGGAAAAAAGAGAAGATTCTGAGAGATGTAAAGACTGTTAAAAATAACGTTGAAGTTATGAGATAGGAAAACATAGGCTGCGAAAGGAAGTAAAAAGCAAGCAGAACCGGACTTCACTATCCTTGATCACAACATCCTGCTGTTCAGTGTTAGTAAGCCAGTAAACCCAGAGGGTTGCTCTGCGGAGCAAAGGGCCTGTCTGTGAGAGAGAAGGCCTAAGAATCTTCCAGGAGGGTGAGGTAGATGGAGAATTAGATGGCTGAGAATGTGCAAGATAAAAAAAAAAAAAATCAATGTGACTAAGGAAAGGCTGATGCCAGAATGCTGTGGCAACAAATTTTAATTTTTTGGTTTCTGCAATGCATGACTGCTGAGAGGTAGGAGAGCTGGGTAGGTTTGGTGCACACAGGTCCCTAAATTTTGGGTGCAAGTGTGAATCTACTGCTTCAGAAGTTTTCTTGAGCTTTTCTGTGGTGGCCAGGAGTCACCTAAGTGTATCCGTGCAGGCACTTTTCTTGGCGCATGCTGATGTGTCAGAAGACCAACAGTTTGTTAAGAGCAAATTAGAGTTCCACCAGGAGCATTCTTTATTCTGACTTAATATCTTTTTGGAAAAAAAAATTCTTCTGAAAATATAGGCAATTACACTTTTTTATACTTTTCAAGAAAATAATTACTTGTATAATAGCTTCCATGTTTTTCTTTACTACCTCTTCACATATATTTCATTGTCCATTGGAGCCGATGGAAGATATTCTCAGCTAAAGTGAAAACACTGCATGGTGATTCAAGGAAGATCTCCAGTCAACGACGTGCAGGTGTCTCAGTCCTGAGGTTTCCATTCAGTTTATTGCATTGCTGAGGGTTTTGGTCTGTGAACAAATAAGATCCACAGTGAAGCAGGGCAAATCAGCCTGCATGGTTCCAAATCCTTCTGCAGCTAAACTGTGTCTTGTAATTCAAAGTTATCTCACACATGTTGATACTGCACCACAGTCTGCAGCACACAACAGAGCAGAGGCCAAGACAAACATTGTCCGTACTACTGCTCACCAAAAAGACAGGGAGTAGGTGAGGTGATGGTGGTGTCTTCATTTCCTTGCTGCACAGGCACTTCTTTAACCTGCAGCAGGTAAACTGGAACAATGCTGTGGATTCCTCATTTTCTGGGCCCTATCAAGCAGGGATGCAGGACTTAGAGTTGCTCACACAGCACCTGCACAGCAATCTACAGGTAGGCTGGAGGAGCTGCGGCAACCCACAGCTCAGGCTTTGCCTTTAGCAGGGTTGATCCTGGGGTACAGATGAAATTCTGAGGGTCACCATGAACACCTGAAGCCTAGATAAACCTTCTCTACCTTCAGCTACAGTGAGGACAAAGATTCAGGGTTACCTAGAAATTATTACATGTAGAGTCACACATCTGAACAAGTTCCAGGAGTGACTGGAAAGGGGGTATGTGTGACCACTGGAATGTACCCATGCCATGTAACTGGGAACATATGCAGTTTGTCAGGGAGTTCAGAAGAGGGAATGGAAACCCCTCAGGACTCTCGCTACTGTGCAAGCAGGGAGCAGAGTTAGATGATGAGAATGATCCCTGCTTGTCCAAGAAAATCATGAGGAAGGAAAAGTGTCTGATCCTGAATTTGTAACTGCGGAAGTATTGAAGTGACTGAAAAGAACCTGCAGCTCAATTTCAACTCTGTGCTGTTGCAAAGAAAAAGGAACTAGATGGAGCTTTTGATAAAATAGTATTGAGAATGTTGAGAAGCTGTATGAAACCACCGAGAGAATTTCCCTGTCCCAAGTGGGATCAAATGTACCTGTAACACTGTCAAATCTATTCCTAATCTCTTCTGCTAACAGAGTCCCAAGTCCTCCTAAGAATTATTAGCCAGCTTTGAATTTTCCTCCAATATCTAACTGCTTTTCTGCAGTTCCAGTGGACTCCATCCTGAAAACTGAGCAAAGGGAGTAAGTGATTGTTGTCCTTTATTGGACTGTCTTTCGTATATTGGAAAACTATTATCAAATTTGCCTATGGAGCTTTGAGAGTGATCAGCCTAATTATCCAAGCTGTTTCTGATAGACTACCTTCTCTAAATGTCTTAAATTCTTATTGTTCTTTTAAAAAATCATCCAGAGCTAGATCCAATACACCAGCTGGGTCTTCACCAGTGCCTTGCAGAGCTGAGTAATTCCCTGTTGCATGTGACACTCCTGTAATAATACATTTCATATGAGATTTGTCTTTCAGGAGATTTAACTGCTTTGCTCATATTTGCTTTGAGTCATACTCTAGTTCTCACATTCTTTTTTTTCCAGTCCTTCCACCTCTTCTATGATTTTTTATTTTGTATTTTGTGCATTTGATCTTTCGTTTCTCTATGTAGTGCTTTGGATACATTGTTACTAAATTCTGTCTTGATAGTTTTAGGCTACTACTCCAACATATTGAGATAATTTTGAATTCTGATCCCATCCTCTGAAGTGCTTCCATCCACTCTGGCTTTGGTGTCATCAGCAAATTTTATAAGTGCGCTCTCCACTCCATCATCTCTGAGGATGGCAAGAAGATACTGAGCTAGGTAATAAAACATTATTTTAAAACCTTGCAAAGATAAATAGTGAGTTAAATTCTGATAAAGAACACTTTGGGATGAAAAAGGTGTAAATATATCTTAGCTCTAGGACTTCTAAATCCAGTTTGTGTGACTAGTTTGCATGTACTACATACTTGAGTAAAGACTGGAAAAACACAATCCTAATTTTTGTGAGGAGCTTTTTCTTCTACCAGCCTAACTGCAAATGAAAAAGCATGCTGGTAGACTAAAGCATAAAAAGAGCCATATTGTATAGCACAAGATAGTACCGGGAAGAAGTTTAGTATTCAGACACTATACAGCACTAAAATACTTGTCAGTGTTGCAGTATTTTGACATATAAGTGGGACACGTTTGAAGCCTTATCTTTGCCCTCCATTGCTTAGTGCTAAGAATTGGCGCCGTGACAGAATTCGTCTTGCTGAGGAGTCAAGATGTTACAAGAGCCAACTCTAGGAAAAAAATAAAAAAATAAAAAAAGGAAATGGCAACACCTATAGAAGTCTTACAGCCCTGGGTTGGCAATTGCAACATCTATACTCTTGACAAGCCTGAGAGGTTTTGTCTGAACTCAGAAATGCACAATTTGTGAACTTGCTTTCTGAGGAAATGTCAAGAAGCATAGGATGAAGAGGATACTTTTCTTAGCCTTTGGGATGCTGCCAGTTCTCCCAAATTGCTGTCAACCTTGCCACTGCTTCTGTGATTTTCCCATCTGTGTAATCAATTGACAAAATATATCTCTTTGCTTCCAGAAGGTATTCATCCTGCCTTCACTTGAAGAGGGTTTTTTCCCTTGTAGGGTTGTTTTCATGCCTGGAGGTCTAATTGGAACAATGAACCAAAAGTATAGTAAATTCCAACTTCCAGTAAATATCTGTTCTTTTTGTTTTGTTGGTTCTCGTGAATTTAATGTTTCTGAATGGTGCTGGGTCTACAGCTTCTGTACTGATGTTCCCTTTCTTTTTCATAAAGCAGGTACAGGATCAGTGTTGGCTTTAGTAAGCTTCCTTACTGGATTGTATCTCAGACCAGTAGGACTAAGAGCAGTGTACTTGCTCGGTTGTGGTCCCTGAAACAACCCACAAAGCAGATACCTATTAGAAGTACAAATGTTGATCATAACATGTGCTGTGGATTCTGATCCACTATCAGTGGCTTGAGACCAGACCATCTCCCAGACAGTTATTGAACAGCATCGGGGGGAACTGATCAGCCTGGCCAGTTCTCTCTGGCAGAGACTGGGAACTCTGTGCTGCTATCAGCTTCCTGAGGCTGCTAGCTCTCTCAGCAGACACCTGAAGACCCTGCTTATGGCAGGACCAGTCTGAATGCTTCTGGGCTTTTCTCAAGGAAGCAGAGGAAAATCTTGGCAGAGAGACTTACATGAGAAGGGAGTGACTGATTACACACAGAAAAAAGACCTTGGCTCAGCTGATTTATTTATTCAAACTTTTCTCAGCTCTAAGTAATGTCACTTGCCATGGGGCATGCAGAACAAAAACACAACTATGGCAGGGTTTCCTATATTGAAGAGGTTTCTCTCTGAAGACTTTTTTCTTCTTGAAAGGTGAAACCTCTCCACCTGGTAAATCACAAATTCAGACTTCCGTTGCATTTGCAGGTGCAAGCCCTTTGATTCTACATTTCTTGGGATGTCAGAAGCATGCTGTCTCCTCTCAGCATGTATTAGCTACTGCCTCAAGTTCCCACCAGGATCCTGCTCCCTTGGCTGTGGGGGTGGGGTGTGGGAATCCTGTCAGGACCTATTCTGGTTATTGGAGGCCCTTTATGTCAAGTCTTTTTCCTGTGCAGTGACACAATACAATTTTTCAAGAACTAATAGAACGACATGTGCAGATTGACCCTGACAAGCATTTGAGATATGAATCTGTTCAGGTCCTTCAAAGACAAACTCATCTTTTCTCTTTCTCTCTCTCTCTCTCTTTTGTCATGAACGATGATATGAGCTCATGGCTGATCAAATTCAGCAGTTAAGGTGCCAGTGGGATCCTGAAGTAACTTGAAGTCCTATCAAATTCTTTGATATAGCTGTATAACAGCTCACTATTTTAGTGACTAGAGAGAAAAAAACTCAAACAAACAACTCTCCTGAGTGTATTGGGCCTGCTGATGGCTTTTTTGGCTTTTAGAACAGAAAATCAAACTAAAATAATAATCTTATGAACTGCCTCATTTCTCCTGTTTATTATTGTTACTCAAGCACATGGTATGCCTGGAGGTAGCCTAGCCAAGTAAGCAGCATTGACAGCAAGGAAACACTATGGAGAGCCAGCACAGAGCATCATGATCTAACTCAGGATAACTCCAGCTGCCGGGTTAAATTTTTTTATTAACTCATACACCAGAAGACGTGATTAATTGAAACAAGAATATGCACTGCCCTTCACCAAATTCAAACGAAGTGTACCTGCTAGGAAGAAAGACAAAATCTGTGAAGGTGATACACTGAAATAAAAGCTAACAGTGGTCCTGCAGCAAGTAAGGCTTCCCATTGCATCCAGCCTCTAGCAAAGTCCCATCAGAAAGCAGGGAAAACTATGACAGTCAAGCACAGAGGACGTTGATTTTGTTCTGGATGAAATTCTATACCAGCGGATGAACAGAGTCCAGGGGAAGTGTAGAAGCACGGGGAGAGATTTCTTGAATGCAATGCACAGGTGTGTGCCTGGCTAATTTGTAGTGACATGGCCCTGTTCCTGACAGGATCCTTGCCTTCAGGTGTGGCACTGTCTGTAGTGTCGAGCCGTCATTTGCACTCTTCTTAGCAGGGCTCTGGCTGTCAGCTGCTCCAGGGCACGTAACCCGCAGGATCCTGAAAGGGCAGAAAACTCAGACAAATAATAGTTTAGGTAAGGCACTGCTAGGCTTGGCAGGGGCTGTAGGTGTTAAAGACAGGATTTCTACTGGTGCTCCACATGGTGTATGACCACCCAAGGTCAGTACAGTGTATGCACATTTGTCTCGCCATTGTCACTCTTGTACCTCTGCAGGTATATCTGTGTCCCCAGGCAAGTATTTAGTGAGCTGCTCTGTAACAAGGACACACAGAAAATATCTGGTAAATGTTTTATACTGTGTAGTACAGCCAAGGATATTTGGTCCTGAAGATTGTCCTGGGACATCCATCTAGAGGGGATGACTCAGACAGTACAAAAGAAAAATAAGCATACAGTAGAAGCGCTACTTGCAAAGATGTGATACCAGAAACAGTGTTTCACTTGTTCAGCTTCACAGAGTTTTCTGCTCCCAGCATCACAGCAGGAAGCATTTCCTAATATGTGGGAGGTTTCCCTCCTTAACAAGTGATGTGTGAGAGGCTACAGTGGAAAAGCTACAGGTCCTTCTTGCTTCCTGACACAACCAGTATACCCCCATACATAACCAAGCAGAGGAATGTCTTCTCTTTTATAATTTTCCCCTCTTCTTCCCCTCCCTCTCCCTTTCCCTCTTCCCACACCTTCCTTGCCCTTGCTTCCCCTGCCATCCCTCCTCCTTGCACACAAGCCTTTGGGACTGAGAGTGGCCCCATGAACATTTCCACATACTATGTCTCCTGTGGTGATAGTTTTTAGAAGTGTTTGGTGGAAAGTATATGCAGAAGTGCAGTACTTTGGGCAAGCACCTTCTTTTTCTCCACTGTATATTACCACTTTTCAGTGAGAGAAGGAGTTCTGTGGGGACCCTGATTCTTTTTTTTCAACTGCTGTCAGTTTTAGCTTGTTGTAATGACTTGGCCTTCTACAGAGTTACTCCCAATTAACACCAGTGCATGTGAGATCACTATTGAACAAAGAATCTCCCTCTTGGACTTATGGAGGGAATGACCTTGCTGGTGAATTCCTGAGGCCAAAAAATGTTATTTAGATAGGGAAGGCCTCATTTAAACCACTATGTGCTGGAAGAATCTAATTTACAAGTAAAAGTAAAATCATTATTTGACCATCTCTCCACAAGGTGTATGTCTGTCAGTTCAGATATAGTTTTGAAAGTTAGAGGAAACAGTGAGCAATACTCTGGTAGAATGTGAAAGGCAAAGGGGTCTTAACCTCAGTTCACAAACCTACAGACCTTCACCTTACAGGGCCAGAACAGAAAGTTCCTTCGTTTGACATTTGACTGCTTGGAAGAAAGCACTTGCTCCTCTACTTGAAACTCTTGCAAGAACAAAGGGGATGGAAAATACATGGTCTCTGCAGGGCAATCCCAGTTTCTCTTTCAAATTATTTTGTGTGATAGGCACTGGGGCCAAGTTCATTGTCGTTCAGTTGTGTTACACAGAGGGTGGATCTGGATACTTCTGTTGGAAGAGGAACAGCGTAAAACTAATTTCTCCAGGTTTGCTGCTTTTGGCCCTGTTATCAGAAATGTGTCTTTCATAATTTCAGCAGATGATGATAAAAGTTTGAAGCCAAAATGGTCATGAAGGTTACAAATGAGGTCAATTCCCATCCCTTGTGGTAAGTGAGCCTATTTACTGTCTGTTACAAAGTACTAAAAGATTAAACTTGGGAGAAATCAATATATGACTTCTAGAGAGTATGTGAACTGAAATAGCTGCAAACATCTCTTTTCCCTCTTACATGAAATGTGCTCTTTAGTGTGATAGGGAAAACTTGTGTCATCTGTTACAATGATTGTGGGATCCTAGCACCAAACTTTACAAATTTGCAAATATGCAAAAGAGCATGAGAAAGTAATGTTTTTACCGATGATATGTGCTTTTTAATTTTGCAGTGCAAAAATTCTTCAGCAATTACCTTGAGTACAGTATATAATGTTGATAAAAATGTATCACTGAGGTTTATTTGTTTAGCCACAGTTGTAATGCAAAATGCAGACATGGTGCTAGGGCAGGTGTGTGGGGAGCCGTGTCCTTCACCTGGTGCAAAGGAGTCTCTGGGGATGTACAGCACTGCTGACTAGTAGACTGCACTGTGTTCAGGAGGAATTCTGCAAATAGGTTGCTCTGGGCAGCATACCACATTTGCGGCATGGGCTCCCCTGTGTGCATCCGAGTGGGAGCCAATAGTATACACATGGAGAATGATATTTAAAAAAAATGAAATCAGAGACATCTGTATTCAGCCTGTCCACTATGGCACTTCTAGATGTAACTTGTCATTGTCAGCAATTAGGATGCTTCTCCAGAAAACTGGAGACCTGCTTTCCATGTCTCAGACTGAAAACACTTTCTTTACCTCCTACTAGAAGAGAAGTAAGGAGATGCTTTCTGTTATTCAGCTGAAACTAATCTATTTTATAGCAAGGAAAGGTTTTCTCTCTCTGCCCTTCTGAATGATATATAGTCACTAAAGAGAAGCATTTGCAATACCTAGATTGAGCACTCGCTAAGCATAGGGTTCTCCCTGCCATGTAGGTCTGACATCCCGGGGAGCTGGCGACCTGAACCACTTACTAGCCTTTTCAATTCAGACACTGCAGATGGGGTAGTAACTTCAGAAGGAAAAGGCCTATGGTGCTTTATTGTACTCTCCTCTCCCTTCCTATCATGCCTCCTTCAGTCTTTGCGTTTTTTTCTTTCTTTTCCCCTTTTTCTCTCACATTCCCTGTAGCGAGCTGATGATGGTGCAACTAGCTAGGAAAATCTTTATGTGAAGAGATAAGCAAAACCTGAACACTTTGACTCAGGATAACCTTTTTCTTGATCTCCAGGAATCTTATTGTAGGGCAATTCAGCTGCATTTTCTATGCTTTGCTGTAGCAAAGCTGTATCATAGATAGATAGTCTCAAATCAGCTGGCTGTAGCCTTACTGATCTAGATTATAAATTTGAATGGACAAAGTACCAGTTGAGATTACAGCACCGTTGTATGATGGGTTAACATTTGTCTTTGTTGTTAAAAAATAGACTTTTGTATTATGCATTAGCACATAGTGTTTACCCCTATCCTCAAATGACTTAGAGCACTACAGCTGCACACCCCTGCAACGTAGTGTTGCTCGAGAGGAAAGGATGGAATTTCCTGCCTTGTCTCAGACCGTAGATCATCAGTCTTTACCACTTCTGGCAGCTATGAGGAATCGAGCACGACCTTCAGAATTCAGATAATTGCAATGAAGGGGGATCAAATTACTTCAATCAAAGGTGAGGTTATCTTTTCAGCAAGTCTCTCTCCACGGCTGATTCTCTCTTTCGTCTATCATCACTCTCCTGTGAGAGATGCTTCTGAGCCATATCACATTCTGATATCCGATCGTCAGCCTACAGAATGCTGCAAGAGGTTTGTTTTGTGCTGCTGAAGTTCAGTCCAACATGCTAAGTGACTCAGCTCAGGAAGAATAGTTGGCAATAGAATTGCAGTTTGTACTGGCTTCTGCCATCTTTAGTGGGAGGCCTACCAAAGGCTGAGTTGTTCTTTCTTTGTCTTCACCACCCATAGGAAAAGAATCTGTTTCCTCTTTGTAGAACTGAACAACTCCAAGGAATGTTGAACCTTAAACTTTATTTAATAGAGAGGAAAGGCTTCCAGATTTGGATTATTTGCCTTGGAAGCATAAGGGCTTAAGCTGATACTTTGAATCTGTGTGAGAAAATGCAGTGTTTACAATATCTGCATCACATGATGTAATGTGTTGATCGATTTCTAATGGGGAAGTAGCATAAAAACACTGTTATCAGAGGAAGTAGCCATTATTTTATGCTTTACAAAAGAAGATGCTACCTTCTCAATATCAAAGTCTAGGATGAGAGAGCTTCAGTTCTAAAATGCCTGTCTGTATTTGGACTTTGCATGACAAACCCTGTGGTCAGGCATGGCGGCACACTGTTTTCAAGGTAAAATGTCAATGACACAATATTTGCTACTTGGGGTTTTAACAGCTCGGAAAACATTCTTGGAGGGTAACAAGATTTTCTGGAAGTGAGCCACTTTTGAATGCTATTGCCAGCACGTCTGCCTACTCTGGGTAGCATCAGAAACTCCGCTGAAAAATTAAACAAACATAGTTCTTGGCATCTAAACAGATGGGAAAGGACATGTTGACTCCCAAGTCTTTAGCTGAGGAGGTAGTCTGTTTCTCATTGTTACCACTGTGCACTGAGGAATTGCAAAACACCCACATAGATTTTCAGACCTGCTAGCTGCACTTAACCTTTAATCCTGCAAGTACTCAGCCATGAGCATATAATTTTAAACGTCTGAGTAGTCCAACTGACTCCAATGGGAATACGCACTGAATGAAGTTAAACATTTGCATAAATGTTTTTAGGATCAGGATCTTTCACTACTAACACAATTCTAGCACTACAAACAAACTCAGGTTGGGCTGAGTACTCAGCTCAACCTCTCAAGACATTAGTAGACCTATATCCTCTACAGATGTATTTTAAATTTCATGTTAATGGGTGATTTCTGTGTTATAAAACACTTTACATTAGGCTAATAAGTAACCTTTCTCATGAGAGAGGAGAAATGATTTACTTATACTTGCATAGGTTTGAAAGAATGTAATCTGAACTGGGTCGGCAACATATCAGCTTCCACGTATCAAAGAGGTTCAGGTATCTTAATCGCTTTTTTGGCCTTTTAAAGTTTTCAAAACCTATTTTCTGTGTTTTAGACCTGATCTGAAAATTTCCCTTCTTGTCTTTCCAAGGACAAGATTGCTTGCATGAGTAAGAGATTGACTCACTTAATCCTGAAGGTGAGGTCTGCTTTCCACTGGCACTGCTGAAGGGTTTGTTCATCTCTGACTAAATCGTATAACTCTAGAAAAGGATGAGCAACTTTTGTGGTCTCTGAAGTAGACTCTGGTCATGGTTGCAGCTGGTTTTATATCCTCTCTCATATAAGTTCAGTGAAATTCCCTCTGGTTTACACCCTAGCTAACTAGATCAGAATTTGGTCCCTTAAATCTAGGTGTCTGTGTTACAGATCAAAAGCAAAGTTTTGATGATTCCTTCTGCAAAGTTCGCTCCTATTTGTACTCTCACATGCTTGATCTCTCTTTCGTTTAAAGGGCTGTGGTTGATACAGAAGCATTTATATTCTGTGAATCATTCTAGCAACGCTGCTCTTAAAAATATGCTAATATTTTCTTTTGAAATACACTGGAAAAATAATTAAAAAATATCTTACATTTTTTCTTGAATTCTTTCCTTTAATCAAAGTGCTTTTTTTCCCCAGTTTGTCTTTGCTGACTAAACACGTTAGGACTTTTGAGGTAAAGAGGTATGTGTATGCGAATACATGGGAATAGAACAGGCAGCTTTTCCTAGACCTAAATCGATGTAACATTTTCCATTCTAAACCCCTGTGTTTTCTGTGGTCTCTGAAATATAAATGATTCAGGATGAAATCTGCCAGATTGGGACTTTGTCCAAATGTGAATATTTTGGAAAGACTTGAACAAAACTGGTTCAGCCAGTTCAGAATATCAGGAGAGTGGGAAAAAAAAAAAAGGCATTTCTTGAGATAAATAGACTCTTACAGTCTTTTTTGAGCATTTCTGTAACTTTACCAGCAGAAGGCTGAAAAATGAACTCTGACATGGAAGTAGCCTTTCTTGAAGTAGGCATGTATTTGCTCGTTTGAGAAGAAATTAGTTTTGATTTGCCTGAGTTATAAACCTTTGAAAACTGTGGCTGAGTATGTGCAGTGGATTATTTCAATAAGCTTGTGAAGTGTGCAGCTACAGAAGGATTTTCTGTACATGCATGGCTGGTTAATTTTTCTGGAAAGGGAAAAATCTATCTAAGCACATTGCTAAAATCAGTGAAAACACCTGGGGCTGCATGGAGACCTTTGAAGACCATCCCAAGGTCTTTAAGACTATGAAAAGGGCAAGAAAAGTTCCTGTAGGCTTTGCAGGGTGTTTAAAGGGTAAGTGGCCTGCAGATTTTGTGAAGTTAAATGGGATTATGGCTTCAGAATTGAGCACTTAGCACCTGAAAGTATATGATGTTTTCTATGGGGAAGTATGTCATGCAAAGCACCCTTTCCCTCAGCTGATCTGTGCAGTGAAGGAATCCCCCGACATCAGGGAATCTGCTTCTCCGTCTCATGTCTAGCTGATTGTGGAGCTTAAATGGCAGGAGTTTATCAGGATGTTCACAGGCTTGGGCTGCTGAGAGTGCTCTGAATTAGAAAATCTTGCGAACTAAAATCTAGCTTTGGAGTGGGGTGTGTGTATGCGTATATGTGTGTGTGTCTTTTTAGATGCAGGCACAGTCAGTGCTTTTGCAGGAACTGCTCTCGCTTGCATCAAACACACTTTGGATAAATCAAAAACTCTCATCCAGAACATTTGTGTGTCTCCTGGCAGCCCATACTCTACGGCATACCTCACTTGAAATAGATGCTAGTTATTTAATTCCAAAACTTGTATTTTGCCCAAATTCTGTATCTGTCTCCAACTTCCTCCAAAATCAAAGTCATAATACTCAGTTTATTGAAAGAGTCACTTGCTCTGAAGAAAGAGATCTTTTTATTTTACAGTCCCTGAATGGATACTTATTTGGGATTTCTTCCTTTGTCATTTCACCCATGCTATCTCTCTATCAGCACTCTGGGAGGTGGAAAGGTATGTAGTTATTCACTGAAATATCTGCATGCCAGACAACTTCTGCCCAGGTAGTGCCAACATTGACATGAATCCCCCTCTTGACAAGACTGTCAGTGGACTGACTGTGCTTGCTGAGCAGATGAGCTTCTGATGCCATTTCTTTTGGCTGTTGGATCTTTTCCTGCTTATGCAACAGAATTTATGCGAGACTCCCTGGTCACATCCTGATACAGCTTGGTGAGCAGTATGCTACAGAGGCTCTGTAGCCACTGGTGTGGCTGGACTGGAAGAGGTCTGACATCAATACAGACAGAAGAAGGATAGAAATGTGGAGTACAGTCAGAACATGAGGCAGTAGAAGAGTCTACTGATAAAGCAAGGCGAGATGACAGAAAAACCCCCAAAACATTTGAAAATCAGGAATATTCTCCTTTGAGTTGATAGAATGCTTCTGGAATAGAAGTGCTTTTTAATTGTTAGGGAATGTGTCTCATTTTTGTGTTCTCATTTCTTGATGTCTCACAGTGGGATGAGATAGCAGCAAATGCTGAACAACAGGAAACTCATCGGTGTGGAAAAACATCAGCATGAGCTGTGCACACACAAGTCAGTGAACCACAGTGAGAACTAGCAGCACTGCAGTGTCTGTCCTGGAGTGTTTAAGGGTGGAGCTGGGTAAGTAGAAAGTAAGGTAATTTTACCAGACGATGACCCCGTATCAACAGACTGGAGTGGAGCACTACCTATGCCAACCTCCTGGGAAGATCCAGGCAGTGTCCCACAAAGCTCCCTTTAGGACTGTACAGGGAGTGGCCATGCTTCCAGACTGAGCAGTGCTGTAGTGGTGACCTCAGAAGTGGAGCAGGTCCATGACCTCTGTGGGACAGTGGGGTTGTCAGCACCTTGATGTGTCCCAAGAGGCCATGGAAGAATCTCTTGAATAATGTAAGTAAGGCAGAGACTTTCTGAATGAGATGCAGATACGTGTCATGCAGAGGGCAGTGGACATCCCCTGACATGACTTTGCTTTCTGACCCTTGAGGTGTAATGAACACCTGCCTCACTACCTGCCCCAAAGTGACTTCGGGACAACACCTTCATAAAGCATGTTTACAGTTTGAGAGACCGAGACACTTGTGGCCGGTTTGGAGTTTCTGTGGACCTGGGAGTCTCTATGTAATCAGCCAGTACTAGTGGGGAGGGAGTGAGACAACTCCAAATGGGCGAGATCCACACACCAGAGCTGCTCGGAGGCTGAATTGAGCGAGGGCACAGCCACTGCCAAACGCTGCGGGCCCGGACCACCCCTCCTGTCAGAGGCGCGGCTGCGGCACTGCCCGTGCCCAGCTCCGCGGGCCCCGCGGGCTGGGTCGGGCGCGGGGGCGGGAGGCGGCGGGACGGGGCCAGCCTGGAGTTTCCGTGGCACTGGGAGTCTCTTTGTAGTAATCATTCAGTATGAGCGGGGAGGGAGTGCGACAACTCCGAAGAGGAGGGACCCCTACACCAGGGCTGTACCACGGTGTCCCGCCGCCTTAGGGCGGGGAGCGGTCGCCGCCGCCCGCCCGCTGCCCGCGAGGCGCGGCTCCTACCCCACGGGTGGGTTCAGGCAAG
>VZRE01011443.1:441316-489241 GCA_013396775.1 Cephalopterus ornatus
TCGCTTTCAGGCGGCGTGGAACTCGCCCGGGCTGCTCCTTCCCCCTTCCCGCCCGCCCTTCCCCAATCCTCTTCCCGGAGGGAGATGGCTTCTTTGTGGACTTCAGACCGGTTTCAGCCCCGTCACGTCGCTCCCTATCCAACTGCGGCCGGCCACGTCCCGGGGACGGGGGAAGTTGGTGTGGGAGGGGAGGGCGGGGGGGCCCCGCCTGGCTCCGCTCCCCGTCTGCCCCTTCCTTCCTTCTTTCCCCGCCGCCACCGGAGTCGTTCGGGCTCGTGTTCCCACCTGGAGAACACGCCAGGGATCCGAGCTGCAAACGCGTTTTCCCTTTGGATGCGCAGCTGTTTCGTTTCTCCTTACCGCTGTGCCCGAAAGATACCGTTTTCTGACCGGTTTTGCAATATTCCGGGAAATAGCTGGATTTGTCACGTTTCATGGCTGTGGCGTGGAAGGTCTGTCTCTTTCTTCTTGTAACAGCTCAGTTACTGATGTTCAAGAAGTTGCCTGTGGACAGCGGAGGAGTAATTTTTCATTATTCTGGCCACCAAGTTGTTAAGTAGATTTTTCAATGTGTTGTAGTAATTCATTGATCAGGAGCACAGCTGGAAGTTAGGCACGTCACAGTTCACGTTTGTGTCAATCAAAACAGGTTGTTGTAGTGTGATGTGGGAAGTGGCAACTTTATCCACTATCTCTGTTTAGAAAATTAAGTGTTTTTTGCTTCAGTGGGATTCCCCCCTCCAAGATTAGCAAATCAAAGAGCTTTTAGAAACTGTTGTTTAAACCTTCTGTTTGGACTAGGAAAGGTGAAAAAGCATCTCATAATTCTGTCATTTTTCACAAAAAAAAAAAAGGAAATGGGAAGAGGGCAAGTGAACAAAATGCGCCACAGTTAAACAATATTATTCACTAATATAATGACTGTCCTCTAAATGAAAAGTAGTGTTTCTTAAGTCTGGCTGTGCCTAAAAAGAGGAATATTTTCATGTTGCTTTGATGCAGTTTGGTTCATCAATGTATATATTCCCTCTAAAAGCCAGCTGATGTTCCTGTGGCAGATCGTGGAAGCAAATACTTGGATGGTTACTTGCGTGAGCAAGGGTCTGGAGAATGAGTCACTGCTTGCTGATAATTGGCTCTCTGTTCTGATGTGTCCTGTTTTTTATTCTCTCCGTAGCTTAGGAATGAGTTCAACAGCAACTTTTGATGTAATATATTAAAGTTAGTTAAGTATGCATTGCCAACTACAAGCTCTTGGTCCTTCGAAGTAGATACGGTAGCAGAAATAGATCAAGTATGTGATAAAAAGTAAGGCAGTAGCCTAAAGCCTTTCTTGAAGAACCACCAGAGTGTATTTAGAAAGTAAAAGCAATCTTATGCTGCTGCTGATGTATAATGGGATAAAGAAAAGCTATCAAGGCAAATGTATCTGTAGATAGGGAAATATATTTTTAACTCCTATGGTCTGTTTCATTTGGAGTTCCCAGACAGATTTGCAATTCTGTTCAATTCATTTTTACTGCTGGGGAAACTGCAGTGTGGGGGTAGTGATTTGCCCAAGGTCACCTAGAAGACTTGATGAGAATCAAATAGGAAAGAAGCCAGTTTTTCTGAGTAAGAGTCTGGTACTTAATCTACTAGAACCTGTTGCTGTTTATTATTGATATTAGTAGCAGTTTTTATTATAGTTTTAAGAGATCAGTGATCCTGATACTTGCTTCGGTAGTGTAATTTGGTATCATTCAGCACAAAATTTAGTAAACCTTACTGGTCTGGGTAACTGGTAAGGTTTAGTGAAGATAATTTAAAGAAAATGAGACATTTTGTAGACCTGAGCTGAAGCTCAGTGCTTAGGTTAAAAATGTGAAAGTTTAAGGCTGTGGTAACAAAGAAAATGGGTACTGTGACCACAAGTAACAAGTGGGGAAATTAACTATTATATGGGGATTGGTGATTTAGGATTCTATTTTCTGTCAGTGAAGCGTAAAATTTAATCCTGGGCTTCAGCATAGGTTAGCAAATGTATGTAGAAGATGATGTGTGTAATGTAATAGCTTTTGAATCTGAATAAAAGGCTTATTAACTTAGTGTCAGACACTGGTGTAAAGCAAAAAACACAAACTGTCTTAAACTTATGAGCAGAAACACTGCTGTAGTAAATTTCTTGATGTGTATGACTTCACGTAGTCCTTATTACTTGCCCAGTATTTCAATATAATGGAAACAGAGTTGCTTACAGAAGAACATAACTTTTAATAAATTGAAGTCTCTCCCATGTTCGGTCTATAAAATTACAAAAGCCAAGAGGGGATAGTTCTTCATTTGTGCGAGTAAGTAATTTACGTGTTAATTACAGATCTGGTTATACAAACAGAATGTGTTTTTTCATAAGGATGATCCTTTTTTTTTTTCTGATACACAGACCTAGTGTGTTATCCAGACATACTGGGCTTGTTTGATATGGCACTGAGTCCTGTGATGTGTTGAACACCACCAATTCCCTTTCCCTTCAGTAGAGTTGAAGGTGTTTGCCCTTTGCCAGGATTGTACCTGAGTAAGAGAGGAGTGATTTTTTTTTTTTTTCCTTTGCTTTTCTTACAAGAGTAGTGTCAGAGTTAATCTAAGCTTCTGCTTGTTTTGGTTCTCCATTTACAACCTTTCTAATGAGATCTGTGAAGCTATTTGGATGTTACATTGTGTGGTACAGCCTTGATAAAGTTTTTGGCCCCTGTCAACAGTGGTGAAGTCCTCAGCTCTGTGTGCAGTGCTTTGGCCTGGTAGGAGCTGAACAGGCATAAAAGGGTCTAAAGCACACAAGGCAAAACCTGGTTGGTAAATGTTTAAATAATAATAACAAAAAAAAAAAAAAGGAAGGTGCAGTGCTTGTCATTCTGTACCCAGGTATAAAAGCTGTAGTAGAAAGAGGTGATACCTTCCGTGCCTGGAATTTAGGGTGTGACAACCTTTTTTTTCTTTTTCTTTGCATTTCTTCTTGAAAAGAAGAAAAAGGTAGAATCAGAGCTTGTCATTCAAAATGTGCTTGAAGGGCACAGAAGTGTCTTTTTTTTTTTTTTTTCCTCCCCCTTCTCCAGTGAATCTCCAATCAAAATTATTGTAAACATGAGAGAGCCATGTTCAGCTCACTCCTTTTCCAGCTGGGCCACTGGGTTGTAGGTTGGACAGAGTGAGTCGGATTCACATGTCTAAAGGTTAGAGAAATGATTCTTAGAGAGATGCTGTGATGGAGAAGGAAGCATGTTGCAAGCCCAACAGTTGTGAGACTGAAAAGAGTGTGGGCTGCTTTTGTGTTCACTTGATGTGTTTTATATTAAAAAGCCTTTGGAGTGGAGACTTGGAAGCTCCCTTCTTTTCATGGATAAATTTCCTGACCCACTGCAAAAATGGTTCATGCTCTCTGCCTCAGACTTGCATAAAAATGTAGCAACTTCTGCAAGATGATTAGAAAGCCAAAGTCATCCTGGTGGTGTGATCCCCTCCTAAGACTGGTGTGAATTTGAATTTGTGTATTTGTCACACGAGTTTTGAGTTCTTGAACCACAAAGCTCTTGCACAATAGTGTCTGAATTAAAATAAAAAAGAAATGTAAAAAAGAAAAACAAAACTGACACCAAACCCAACCAAAAACCCCAGCTGGTTTCTAAAGAACTTACTCTTCTGGGCATTAACTAGCCCCATGTGACTGAGCCCTTCAGGCCAGACAGAGGAATGTGTGCATCTTGCTGAAAGCATCGCTGCTGCTAAGAGTGAAATCCTCTGAGGCATCACCAGAAGGAGACCTGTAGGCAGAATGGGGATTTGCTGTTGAAAGCTGAGGCATCAAGAGAGACCTGCTAGGTTAAGCCACATCTGAACCAAGGTTAGGAGCCTTCTGGATTTAGGTACCAGAGTGCTGACAAGCTTTTGCGTTTGTTGCCATGTAAAGAATGTCACTTGTTTTTAAGTGGAACCGCTGTCACCTCCCACCCTATCTAGAGGAGGAGGCTAAAAGCAATATTTCAGTAATAAGTGATGGATAGCTTTCACCAGTACTTCCTAAAATTAGAAACATCTTTCTTGTTTCATCAACTAGAAGCCTGTTACTTTCTTGGCTCACTGGATTTACTGGGTGTAATGGAGCAAATTGGAGAAATCTAATTTATGGCTAGTTGAGCCACAAGGAGGCAGGCTTTTCCTGTGGAACTGGTTAATACCCTGTACATAGTGCTGGTTTTTCTTTCCATATTGTGGTTTTGTTTGTTTAGGCTTTTTTCTTTATCTTGAAGCAGACTTTTGATAGGGGACTGTACTGTGGAGCTAGCTGAGGTGCAATAAAGCCAAAGGTAAAAGGTGATGCCTCGTCTTGAGTATGTGACTCGATTGCTTTGAGTAAAGTAGGGAAAAAAGAGGCAAGTCTTGTAAGTTCTTGTTCTATAAGGGTAAAACTTTAGAATAAGTCATTTCAGCATACACAGATCTTTCTTTCTCCCCCCCTTTTTTTTTTGAACCCGTGTGCTATTTCATTTACTATTAAATGAGGCTCTTATTACCATTATACATAATGTCATGTATAGAGCTCTCGCTCTCTCTCTACTTAAACTACAGTGTTAGTGTACCTAAATTTATTTTTGAAGGTTTAAGTAAGGAGGAAAAGAAATACATCCTAACTTTAGGTTCATGAGTCTGTTTCTGTCAGAGAATGAAATTGTGGAGTGCAACTTGAATGTCTCCCTGTCGGTAGGGGAAGTAGAGCTTTTTTCAAGGGGGTTAAAAGCAACCTCTCCAATTCTGTTAGTTTCTTTCATCTGAGGAAGGCATTGCCTGTTTTAATTTCTAAATACTAAGTTTACTTGGCTGCAAGATTTTAAAATGTAACTTAAGTCCCTTATGTGATGTGACAGTGGATGTGATTTATGATACCTTGATCTTTAGACAAGCGAAGATATCCGAAGTTAAGAGAGTCAAGATATCATATGTCCTTTCTCTGGCATTTACTTCCTAGAAGGTGCAAAGAGACAAGAAAGGATATTCCCCTCTATAACAGGTAACAGTTTCTGCTAATAGATCTTTATTTTATATGATTCTGTAAAAAATGGGAAAGAGTTTAAATGCCCAGGCACTTCAATAATAAATCTGTAATTCTCTCACTAGAATGTAAAAGTGTCATACATGTATGTTTTCTTAATCTAACATATGTCAATTGACAAATTTACTATCTTGGCAATTCAGTCACTTATTTTTATGGATTACTTCATAAAACTTTGAGTGCAATGAAAAGACAGTCGTATGCAAATTTTGTGCAGTCTGTTTACATCTGGGGTTGTATATGGCTATTCTCTTTCCTTCCTTCCTTTTTGAAACACTTCAGTGAGGGATTTTTTTTGCGTGTTGATATGTAAGGACATTGAGAAATTAGTTCTTTGCTAGAAGACTTGTGTTGTCCCCTGCAACCTGCCAGGTTTGAAACTGGTGACTGACTTTGATACAGATGCTACTGCACTTGCATTCCTGTTAGCTCTTTGTTTCATAAATGGAGAAGTAGAGCAGGGCTGTAGACAAAAGGGGCTGGGGAAAAAGAGTGACTTCTTCAGTAGTTTCATTCACAGTGGGATAGTTAACCAGCTTTTCCCATAATTTTTCCCTTTTTGTGTGGATTTTGTAGTAGTTTGCCATGTTTCTCAGTGTTGTTCCATTGCTGCTGTGGTTTGCTGCTATGATCTCTGTGTACAGAGGTTGTAAGCTGTAGTGATGTCCTTTAACAGATACAGTTTAAAAATTAGGTAGTCCACTAATTATAATTGTGCATGTGCCTTACCTATTCTATCTTGTCAGTCTTGTGATTTGAGGTGTATTGCAAGTAAATGCCAGTCATTCTTTCTATGTGTTCTAAATACTTCCCAAAATACAGCATGAAAAGTAATATAATAACACTTTTTTCTAATTTAGAAAAAGCACAATAGGACTTCATGTGAAGTAAAAAAATATTAAAGATCCATCTTAATGGTAATTACTGAAATCAAATTGTTCTCACTTGGTCTTTAGACTAACCTAGAAAAAAATATAAACCATTTAAACATATCTTAGCTTCATTCTTGTTCTTCAAGATTACATTATCATTCCACATTTTTTCCTTAGAAATCTGATTATTTTATCCTCTTTTGTCTTGCCTATCCTTTTCAGTTTCTCAGTGTTATTGGTGTCCAAGTGCTTGTGTATAACTGATACTGTTTGGTTAAAATGGTGGTATGTTAGTTGAGAGATCTGGTATTGTCTACAGGAAAGCTGCTCACGATGATGCTCTACTCCAGAATAGAAAAGAGACCTTTGTACTTGTACTGGGTGCCCTTGTTGCATTCCTAGAAGCTGTTTAAAAATAATTCCATCAGACAGCCTAGAAAATGGTTTTGCTTGGCTTTTGGTGGGCTACCTATTATTTATAAATAATTTATACTTTTGGTTAAGTTAAATCTGTTTGAAAAGGAAACATTTAGGACACAGTTGATCCCATGAAGCTCAGGTGATAAATGTAAGCTGCTAAAATGAAGTCAGTGCAAATGATTTGTTTGAGTTCATTGGATCCACTTAGTTTTCTTAAATAACCTCTGCTTTATAGTAGTTAAGCTGCAGTGGTACAAGTCAGTACCAGTCAAGCCAGGGGGTGTACAGACAGTTTTTCAACTCCCTAGCCATGGGTAAAATTGTTACTAAATGTGATTTTTATTAGGACTTAGGAGAAGATGTGTATTGCTAATATGTTGGCAATGCCATATTTTGGCAATACATTTGAATTCTAAAAATGAATCTGCAGGAAGCAGTGAGGCATTTGCAATGTTTTCAGGAATATGGGGCTGAATGTCATTGCCCAAATATATCAGAGTAGTGTGGAAATGGAATATCAGTGTGGGCGTTACAGAAGGAAATGCTAAGCAGGTTGTTTTATTGCCATCATGTAATGCAAAGTGGTGGTAACTTAAGCTGTATGAATTTTAAAACCTGGGTGTAGTCTTTCATGCTGTTTGTTTTGAAATATATAGGGTCTCCTCTTCTCTTCTGCTTTTCTGTTTCATGTAAGCTTTCAAAGGAATAAGGGATGCATTGAGGAGGGAAGAAGATAAAAGGTAAATGTCCACATAAAAATATTTGGTTTATGTGTTCGGGACTTTGAAGACATGGCATAAGAGAGTCTATATAACTGGAAACAGAACCACTTAATGTTCCCTCTAGGTCTGTAAGGTTCTTCCACAGAAAGCTTCGTATGGTGAACTTTTCCCGCTAAGTGGAAGTGAAGATACTTAAATGTTTCCCTCCATTGTCTGGAGAACCGTAGAATATGCTGAGTTGGAAGGGACCCACAAGGATCATAGAGTCCAACTCCTGGCTCTGCCCAGGACCATCCCCAAGAGTCACACCGTGTGCCTGTCAGTATCATCCAAATGCTTCTTGATCTCTGTCAGGCTTGGTGCTGTGACCACTGCCCTGGGAGCCTGTTCCAGTGCCCAACCACCCTCTGGCTGAAGAACCTTTTTCTAATATCCAACCTAAACCTCCCCTGACACAACTTCAAGCCACTCCCTCAGTTCCTGTCACTGGTCACCATAGAGAAGAAATCAGTGCATGTCCCTCCTCTTCCCTTCATGAGGAAGTTGTAGATTGTGATGAGGTCTCTCCTTGAATGAATTATTTTATGAAACCAGTATATTACTGACATATACTGAGTAAATGTTTACTTATCATTCTCTGAAGTGTTCATTTGCCATGTAGTCCTACCATGAATGAATCAGTCCTGGACTATTTATTGTTGTGTGGCAGTCATTAATGATAAGAAAATGAAAAAAAATCAGCATCTGTTTTCCTTCTATAAACTGTGACTGCTGTATCCCCTGTTGGAATGTAGTGTATTTGAAACTTCTATTTGGCTTTAAGGTAGGCTTTTTTATTATTTTTTTGTTTGTGTGTTTTTCTTGGTGCATGTCACCTTAAGAGTTGTTATTCTTCTGCAGAAACCAAGTAACTTGTTAGTATGACAGCCTTCCAGTGTAGCCGGTGCAAATTACTATCAATGCTTTTTTTTCCCTAGTTAACTTTTCATCTGTCTAAACTGTTTTATTTTTCCTACTATCCCTTTTTTACACACTGCTTTTGTTAATTGTTCAGGGTACCTTTATTGTCATTTAAACAAGTTAAAATATTAATTACACATTAGTGTAAAGGAACTATGTGGACAGATGTTAGTTTTGAGCTTTGCTTATGAAATTCAAATGGGAAAGGAACAAGATAGTAAAAGAACAGCAAGTTTGAATTTTAGAGCATTCCATATATCCCTGAAATTGCTATGTCGTGAATATCAAAGGCAATAACTTGGATTTGTCTTCTTTATAACTATGGTCTTGTATGGAAGAAAAGAGCCTATTGCAAAAGTTGCAAGTTCAGTTGTTAATAACTTTTCTGAAGTTGTAAAATTGTCATAGAACCTGGGCACTTTATTAAGGGAAGCAGAGCATAACTAGAGGTTCTACTGAGTTCAAGCATTATCAAAATGCAGTAGACTGCCTGTACTGAGTAACAGATCTGTTTGAACAAAAGAACTTTAGCCAAGGAAAGACTGTGCAAAGAACTGGCACCAAACTAATGCTATTGTGTACGAATTCTCAAAGCGCTATGACTTGATGAGAAGAAAATGTTTTCTCCTTGTGTTAAGTTCCAAATGTTTAGCCACCCTGGAGATAATGAGCATAGCTGAAATTTGTTTTGGTTACTAAAATAAATTTTCTCTAGCTGGCCTGTTGGTTTACGGATGGTCAATAAGTATGAGTGTGTGTATATATGGATATATGCTTCAGTGACGTGAAATGTTAAGGTTTTTAAATAGCTTGGCTTTTCTTTTTGTTGTTTCTCTTAAGAGAAATGGAAAAGTCTGTTCACTCAAGTACACTTTGGCTCTCTTAAGACCTTGGTAAGGAAAAGAAAAGTTTTCTCCTCATAAATTACTTCATTTGGTAGCAAACTGCTCCTGACTAATGGTGGGCAGCCTCTATACTTACAGGTTACATTGTTAACTGCTGGGAAACATCCCTATCACAAAACCAGTGCTGTGGTAGTTGTGCCTACCAAGAGTATGGGGACGATGGAATTGCAGTATCTGGCTGCTGGAGTGTGTCACAAAATTACCTTTGTGTATGTTGTCCGGACGGTGTAATAAGCTCTTTTTAGGACTGGTGGCGTGTCTCCTGCTATAGTGGAATGTGAAAGTCCTTCTGGTTACTGTAGCAGACCATCTATCAACAGCAGCCTTCTCACTTTCTCCTGCACTATCTAAGTGGAGCAAACGGGCCATTCTTTAGTGCTCTCACAATACAATGTGTTGCTTTGCCAATAGCCGCTGAAATGAAGATGTGCTGTGTCATTTAGCCTCCACAAGTGTTGAACCGACTGTTCCACGACGTGGAATAGTTATAACCCATAAGCACTATGTTAATGAATACTTTTTAAAGGTTTAATTAAGGAAATGTTCTTTTTTATTTGTTCCATTGACACAGCATGTAACTCAGGGTTCTCTGTAAGTGCTGTAGGTGAACAGTAATTGTAGCAGGTGCCATGAAGACCCAGTGAAAAAGTTGGAGCTTGACTCTTACTTGGTGCTCTTCGAAGAACCATTCTTAATGTCTCTTAAATTGATAGATGTCAATCAAAGGCCATGTCCTCACCTCATATGCTAAGCTGTGTGCTTTCTGTTAATTAGTACATCTTAAGGACTTGCAGGTCTTGATAGTTAAATAAAAAGGCATTTGGAGTCTGAAAGAAGTATTTCAACAAAAAGTAGTGGGCAGTAGGCTAGCAAGTATCAGCATTTCTTTGCATCCTTAGGTTTCATACTTAAAGTGCAAAAATTGGAGAGACTTGACTTCTTTGTACAGCAAAAAGTGTGTCTGTCTCAAGGCACTTTTTCGAGGAAACTCTTTTTCTTTATAGCAGCGTAACTGCAAGTGTTGTTTAGCCTGGTAGATTCTTAGTTGAAAGGTTGAACTGATTGACAGATTGTTGGTACCACCACTGAGGTATCACAAGAGTTAGAAATGTGTTAACTTACACTGATCAAAGGTGAAAAATTTTTTGAAGGATTTCTCCACAGTGACTGTCAGGTTTGTGAGAGACTTGGTAAGAATGCAGTATGCCTTGTTAAGGTACAATTTTTCAGTTATTCCCAATAATACCTGAATACTTTCTAGCAAAAATAAGCAAGAGATTGATTTTTATGTTCATGTTAGCCTAGACCTAAAATACCTGTCTTTATACAAAGCAAAAGCTATTTGCTTAAAAATCCATTTCGCTTACCTACTGAGATAACTAATGCAGATCATAGTGGTGTTCTAGGAAAAATACTTCTTGCATCCTGGGAACAATAGTGAGAAAATTGAGATGTTAAAATCAGCCTGCAATCATCTAGTGTTTTCTCATGTGCTTGCAATTCCAGGAGCCAGAAACTTAGACAAAACCTGATTTGATACATATGGATTGTCCTGGAGTGTGACTTTCCAAATTTTTTTTTTTTAGTTTGTCATTATTATTCCCCAAAGTTTGCAAACATTTCAAATTCGGTCATGATTTTTGTTTTTTTTTAGCTAAGCATGTAAAAAATACTTTTGATTATTTCAGATAGTATGTTTTCTAGATTGTCTCTGCATAAGAAATCCTTTTCTTGATAAACTTGGCTGTTGTAAACACTGTTCAACAGTACTGGAAAGTGAGGTGAAAAGACCACTTATTCAGGACACTTTTGAATGTAGTTGGCATTATAGCGCTGTTTAGAGTCAAGGTTCTAAAGTGCCAAAGATTGAATGCTCATAACAGGTTATTTCTACACCATGAAATTAGAAAAGGGGTTTATTCCTAGTAGGATTTAGATATCTCTGTGTGAATGTTAGCTGTGGTGATATGGCAGAAGTTCTCATGTGGTAATCTCTTGTTGTGGCCTTTTGCTCAAAACCAAACCTTTTCTGTATCTCAGCAAACTGTATTAGATAGTTGGTTTTTATGGGTTAAATCTCAGTAATTGAATGGGCTAAAAGAAATTATAATATCCCAAGTTAATACACTGTATGGATGGGATAGCTCAAGCTTTTCAGTCTGCAGCATTGAAGTGTGATGGGACCTTATGCTGCTTGCTAAGCTTACTAGAATGTCTGCTGCAATAGCCAGGCTAAGCAGTTGACCACATCTAGTGTCTAATCTTAGTGTGGTTGGTGTTGACCACTTCTGAAACCTCCAGTTCACATATGTTCAGTTTGGTTTAGAATTGTGATATTCTAATGTTTGTTTCCAAGAGCAGCTACAGCTCAGATGCAGGCAACGGTTTGGAAATGTCATGGCATTTGTTCAAATTAATTGTGATTGTGGCTGTCATCTCGTGATGTTGTTATCCCAGTTTCTGAGATAAATTTCCAGTGACAGATCTGGAAAAGTACAGAAGAAAATTGATGTAAAAACTTTCTTCTACTTGCTGAATGTTATGTATTTTGTAATGATTTTTAAAAAACTTACAGAAATATTGTTCCTGTTCCTACAGGTATATTTAAACAAAAGGGAAGCTGTTCAATGAATCTTGGGGTTTAGGAGTACTTTAGATGTCAATTCCTTTAAATGGTTTACCATGCCTCAACTGATTCCTTTTTCAATTGTAAATTGCTTGGAAGATTTTTTTTTTAGGGGAACTTTTACTGGAGTGATTTGGTAGAGTCTTGTGAAGACTTCAAAAATGATGTAAAAAACATTGGGTTCAGTGCACCCAGTTTGTGATGAAGGCAGTTCATAAAATGGAATAAGCAAGATGTTGGATGTTAGTGGATGTATGTGCTTGAAAGTCATCCAAGCCATCTTTTAAAAAAGTTGTGATTGGTAGAGCTTAAGGAAAACTGCTTTGCATAAAATGCCAATTTCTAATTAAAATAGTCCATAGAAGCACTGAAGTTACTGGAGTTTTAGACTTGAAGCACTTGTTTACATATGCACAACAAGTGTCTGTAGTTTGTTTTGACAATTAATACTTTTTTTGTTTGAGTCTTATATACCATCTTATTTTGATTTTATCCCTAATTCCCTTTAGCTATATGATTGTGTTTACTCTTGTGCTGCCATAATGCTTTGTCAGAACATCATGGCACATAATGGATTTTTTATTTTTTAAACATAATTCAATAAAGCAGCTTTTAGGTAGACATTCTATTTTATTATACAAGTGAGGATAGATGTAGAACTTGTTTTGGCAAAATGTGTGTGTGATTTTTTTTCTTGGTGTTTTTTTTGTGGTTTGTTTTGTTTCTGGTTTTGTGTTTTTTTTTTTTTTTAATTTAAAACTAAAGACAGTGGCCTTCTTGTTGATACTGATAGTTTGCTGCTGTTTCTCCTACAATATTTGAGAGAACCTTCTTTTTGCTTAGATATATGAACTTCGCAGTAACGCAGCTTGATATATGCAGTTTCAAGTGAGTTGAAGACATTTGTCTCCTTTTGTCTTCTGTAGACTAAAGCAATGCACTCCTTTTCCTGGAGGAAGGTGGTGGAGAGGGATTTAAATGATCAGTCTGGAAAATGTACTTTCACATAAGCATCTTATCAGTAGAATTGAAAACCTGGGACTTGCAGATACCAGCTTTCTAGCACTGAATTCTTTTGTCAACTGGAGGAAGAAAAGTCTCCAATGGGAGAGTTTTTGGAAGTATGTCAGTTGCTGTTCTGGCAACTGCGGGATGTTTTCATTTAGACTGTTCTCATGCTCTTACTGGCAGTAGGCTCTAGCAGCTGGGATGCCAGCATGTTTGCTTTCTTGGGACATGGTTTAGGCTTCTTTTTCAGGCTTATCAGCTTAAGACAATAATTGTATAGTAATTTTTTTCCCCTGAATTTGAATGGCTTTTTGCCATTATTCAAGAAGTGAAGAAAATGACAATGGAATGATAGGAAGTGCAAGTACTGTCTTCCCTTCTAGTTTTGGAAGTTACAGTGGCTATTGCATGCCTAAATGCTATTATTTGCCCCTAGTTCAATGATCAGGCACTTGATTCTTTTCTTCCACAGAATCACAGAATATTCTGAGTTGCAAGGGAGAAAACAAAGATTTTCCAAGCTCTGCCAGTGAACAACAGTGCTTGCCAGTTACTGTAATGATATTAGCATGGATAGAACTACTGTTGAGATGGGAATTGACCCAATTATACTCTTTGAATAGGAGCATAATATGGTATGGGCTGTATTTCTACTATTCCTTTGAGTGCTAGCATGCATAAATGTGTGGTCTTAATTTGTCCACATTAACTTTAAGATAAATTCCCTAGATACTTTAACCTAGCCTGATATATCTCACATGTAGCACCATGTACTTTTTCAGCTGTTGACTTGATTCTGCCTGTTTTTCTGGAAGAGCAGTTCTAGCTCTTACGGTCTTTCTAATAATAGAGGTGACTTGTAACGTACTCTTGCCCTCTTACTCCTTTGGGGACTGAATATGTACAGCAGAAGTGGCATTAGTTCTATTTCCCCAGTTTCTGTGCTGTGCTCTTGGGTTTGTGTTTGAATCTCTAGCGACTTTGCTCTTTATATCATAGTTGAAAAAAAGTATTGTGTACATAAATTGCTTGTTCTCTTTTCCCTGCAACACAGAAAGCTACTGATACTGACACAGCAGTATTCCTGCCATGCAGTAAAGAATATGTGATGAATACTTCCTGGGAAATCTGCTGTCTAACTAGGAGCTTAAAAACAGAAAGGTTAGATGGACACTTGGTTATTTTCCACTAACTAGAAATTTTATGATGTTAGATATAAGCATTAAATGATTGCATACTGTTAGAATATGAAAAAAAAGCTCAGTGTTTCTGTTTCAATAAGTAACTTAAACTAGGAACTGGCTGCTTCTGTTTCTGATGCTCATACCCAGTGTTTCTGTGGAGGAGGAAGGGCTACAGGAGTCGAGTAATTTTAATAGTGTCTGGCACGCACTGGCATTTTACTTGAGTTCTGCAACAGAAAAGGGAAAAGTAATTATGCAGGCTGCTACTTTGTTTTAAAAGGCTTAGTGTCGGTTGTACATAATTTTCATCAGTTGCCAACAAAGCATTCTGTGTAAGAAAAGGAAGAAACAGGTTGAAGATAAGCTGCAGGTCATAAAGCAAAGAAAGGTATTTTAAAGAAGCATAGCCTTTTACTTCCCTATCCTCTATCTCGGAAAATCATCACAAGCCCTAAGAGAACAAATATGTTTTTCACTAATCTTACCATTAGTATAAAATGCTGCCTGTATTATCTGCTCTGCATGAAAGTCAAATCCAGTTGAAGTGAAGAAAATCTGGGGAGTATACCATGCTGCAGAGTTGAGTTTTTTTTGGTTGATACTCATTTGTACTAACGGCAACAATATATAATTTTAATTATCCTATTAAATTCTCTTGGCTTTGAGTTTTACAAAACAATAAATAGTCTCTGTGCTAAGAATAACAAAGTAGTTTTAGACTGAGCTGTTAAGTATACCTGTTTACCAAGTTTATTTGCAGATTAAAGCAATTATTTCCCATTAAGAGCAAATACGAATGGAGAGCTGTTCTCTTGGTGTTTGTTTTGTTGTTTGGGCTGTTGTATCCCTCTACTTGATAATTCGGTCACTTTTTGACAACTTGACGAATTTATTTCTTTTTCATTCATGTTTGTATTTTAATGATAACAATTGGGCTTTTTCATAGACTGTCAGCTCCCTTCAGATTTGTATTAGCGGAGAAAGAGGCTTCAAGAAATGGAAACCACATCTGTCGTGGTACTACGGTGTCTTTTTTGGCAGCTATACAGTATGTCATATATAGAGAGAAATTAAATATGTTGTGTATGGGTGTTCAAAACTAGGAAAAAATACAGTAGTCATGGTGTGTCATCCTGGGATGCCAGCTGATTTTGATTGTACCCACTTTTGATGGATACATTTAAAAAAAGGTTTCAAGTTGAAGTAATCTGTAAAAATCTGGGTTTTCTGTAGTCATGAACCATGCTTCGAAAACTGTTGGAAATACTTAGCTGGCTGGGAGGATGCACAAGTGAAGTTACAGCTTGAACTGTGGCAAAACCAAGGTACTGACAATCTCTTTAAAGAAGGCACAGTTTACTCTGTAACCATCCCTGTGACTCCAGCTATTGAAATACTGGGCTTAGGTTATCTTTAGAGCTAGAATACATGTCCTTTTTTGCATTGATGGCTGTTTGAGAACTCACAGTAAGTTTAGGCAGGTAGTGAATTAGATCCTGGTGAACATGGGATGCCTGTGGCCCCCACTGCATTCAGTGCCTCTCTGTGGTACAGAACAGTTGGTGTTGAACTTGTTTTTTTAGTCTTCCTTTCTTCTTGGGCCATCACTCCTGCTAGTAAGTGGCACTGGCTATAAACATGTCAGTGCCTACCTAAATGTTGTACAACTTCAGCATATTTCAAAATAGATCAGAAGGTGTCTTGAGAGGCAATCTGTAATTACAAAAGAGAGTGAAAGTGACAGCTTAGTTTTTTACAGGGATTGGGTATCTACAATTTTTATCTTGTTTGCTATTTTTGCAATATGGTTTTCAAACTATTTCAGTGGTAGGCTTGGGCTGTTCACTGAGAGAAGCTGTTTTTCACAGCAGTGTTTGTTTGCCAAGGCTCTGTTTTGCATCTGCCTTTTTAGAGATGGACTAGTTCTAAATGTGTTGCATGTTCAGCATCCTTTTCTGTCCACCTTTGTTTCTTAAACCAAAATCTGTCTTGTCATGTTGCTGTAAAAGAAATTAGAATCGAGTTTTCTACTATTGCAACAAGAAATAATGAGCACCATTTTTCCAAAATATTTTTACCATTTGATGTAAGCATGCTATTTTACTTTATAAACTGTTTGCATTGAATGCAAGTGGAAAGTATTATGTCTTATAAATAAAGGCTAATTTAATCTGCTTGTGATATTTTTGCCATTGTACTGTTTACAATTTAAGACTTGTTCAATATGCTGGAGTTGTTTCTGTTTGAGAATAGCAAAATATATGATTCCTTGTTTCATATCAGCATTTATTCTGGGCTGGAGTTTGAAGCAACAGTGGTGTTGGAGCCTTGGGTTTTCTATATGGGGCTGGAGACCAACACCTTATTTTCTACATCTTGGGTTATTAAACAGTTGTAGTTGAACATGTGTTCCAAACCAGAGAAAGATTGACCTGAAATGTCACAAGGATAGGACTTTATAATAATTTACTCTGTAAAGGACTGAAGAAGTAGAATAAAATCCATGTGGTCAGGTCATTTGTACTTTATTTTTCTCTATGGGAGGAAATGCACCATTACTGAACCATTTCATGGCATAATACTATGACCATATGGTCATGATTAATGCATAAGTGTCCTTAATTAAAAATTTGACAGCCTTTTTTTTTTTCTTTCCTCTTTTTGTTCTCCTCATGTTGTTCTGTTAACTAAGAGGAATGAAATCTTAATCTACACAATTATTTTCCTTGACAGTTACAGAAAGTGATAACCTTTGGGAGACCAAGTAGCTCCCAGGAGTCCTTGTAGAAGCATGTTTTTCTCTATAAAAAGTCTTTCTTCTGCAGAGCCTGAACAGCATCTTCCACATACAGTTGTCATTATCAAAAAAATCTCTGTGCGTAGCCAGTGCTTGAAATTCAACAAAGGTTTAGTAGGCTTTCTTTGAATCATTTTACAGAACAGGAGGTTAAAATGAATGCTTATTTTCAACATGATACTGAAAAACATTCAGTTCTGTGTTCAGATGATTAGTTAATTTCTCTACCAAGAAGCATTGTCAGCTCTGATCCAGTAAGGGAGCTTTGATTGAGTTTATAAAGATAGTTCCTGTTCTCACAAAGTTTTTTCTGAGTATCTTCCTACGAAGTTATGCTATTTTGTTTTTCCAGATTTTAAAGAATTTAGCTGCCAGTAGGATTATGCTGAGTTACCTGTTTCACAGTAGTGCTTTTTCTGATGCCAGCTATACATGTAGGCACTGCCTTAAAGAGAAAACAGGTTTTGACTGTTGATGTTTTTGACCCCCAGCGCAGACTTGTACCCTCTGAGGAGGGAATTAGGTAAAACATTCTCATAAAACAAGGATAATTTTCCCCCCTCTTGGTTAGAGTGAATCCTCAAATCAGTGTGAAAGGGGGAAATTCCGAAACAAAGAAAAATAACACAATTGTTTTCCTGATGGAGGGAAGGTGTGACATGATGCTATGCTGATGATAACCAGAACTCAAGGAGTATAACAGTCTGTAAAAAAAAATCCCAGTTCTTCTGGGTGAGACTGTGTGTGTTGGGTGGTAGAAGGGTGGATGGCAGTGCTTCAGTTTGCTGTGTCAGGCAATTTGATGTTTCAAACTGATCTTGGGTATGAATTGATAACCTTCATTCAAAAATTTGATAACTTAAAGATGGCTTCACAAGGACATTTTGAAAAACAGTTTCTGCCAGATCTGGATTTGTTTTCATTGTGGGCTTTCTTCTTCCAAAGAAATCTGCTCTAGTAGCAGTCTTGGAGTCTGTGTTTGTGTGGCATGGCATATCTCCAAAGGCTTGGGAATTTGTTTTTGAAGAGTGGCGACGTAGCTATTTCTTTATTCTAGTTGCATACAAAATCAACCATCTTTGTTCTGCACATTCTAATATATTCATTCCATGAAATAGATATAGCCCTCAGTATTTTTCCTTGAAACTTGCCTTTGTGACACTGTCAATTGCTTGGCTTGAAGGACTGGATTTCAAACCCATGAGTTTGTATGTACTGAGAGGGATATAAAAACGAACACTTCTGCTTTTCACATCTGGCATTTGTCCATAGCAGGTACTGATGACAAGAGTACAGTATGTGAGCTGCAGAGAAATATGCTCTATTGGTGCTGATTATCACAATACAGAAACCCCCTCAAATTCAGCCTTTGAAGCTGTATGTCAACAGCTAAATTCAGAAGTTGAAACATTATAATAAGTAGTTGAGAGCGGTTTCTGGATTTTAAAATCTCATTTTAATTTTTTTGACTGTAAGCAATACTGTTGTTATACTTCGGTGAAGCCAGTATAAGGATTTGGTGTAAGAAAAAAGAAATCCATTTGGTGACTTTTTTATTAACAGCAATATACAGGAATTCTTGCCTGCCACTGCTCCCTTTAACCATGGGACTGCTCCTAAGGGTTTTTTGTCAGTCTGGTGTGGTTTTCCAGTGGAAAGGTCAAATTTTTCAAGCAGTCTTCCTTTCACATTACCATAGTAGCAGTATCCTCATACAGTTGAGTAGCTTGTTTTCTCATTAGAAAGCAAGTCTTATGAAGTACTGCATGGCCACTTATCTATTAAATTGGTGAATAAGTGGTCTCAATTTGTGCAGAGAGCAAATAAACTGACATAATTATTTTGTTAAGAGCCAGATTTTAAATATGCCCAATTCACTGTAAGAACTGATTGACTAGTTCAGTATTGGCCACTTCTGTAGAATGCGCGTCTGCTCGCCTCAGACCATGGGTGGAATGGTCCTTGTCTTGAAGTTTTGAGAAATGAGACACTTAATTGTCAAGCTGTCACAAACTCCAGAGGCAGTCATTCTGGAAAAAAGTGTTTCAAAACCCAAAGCTTTCTAATTCTGCACAAACTTTCATGGAAGCTTTTTATAAAGGAGAAAAAGCAGGTTTTCCTTTTCGTGTTTTGGAATTTAATTTCTCAGGAAGTGCATGTATTGAGGGGAGTGGAATTCTTGTGTTGAACGCAAAATTGGTGCTCCTATGTTTAATAAATTAATGGTTATCATAGTTTTGACTATTGTTACTTTTTTTTAGAAGAGCTTTTTAATTTTTGGCAACTGTTAAGAGACTGAGAGTTTTGACTTTATTTAAATTTCTCTTTACTCAATGTTCTCCTTTAAGCAGTAAGAACTGTTATTTGTCAGTACATGATATGTCTGAATGAAGTTTTTCTTTTGAGTGCCCTTATCCAGCCCCCAGTATTGTTATTCCCCTAAATCTCCTTCCTCTCCTATTTGAGGTAGACCGAATTGGTTTCTTTTTAACAGATTTTTAGCCATAAATCTTTGTGGCTTTTCCTGTGGAGAAGGAAGAACATAAGGAGAAGAGTCTGAAGAGCTGTGTTACTGAATTAAAAAGGAAGTCTGGTGCTGGACTCTAGATAATTCTCCTAGTGTGTCTTGCTCAGACAGCTGTGCATGACAGTATGTTTGTACAGGCAGCTATGAAGAAGTCTTCTTTGAGGGGTGGGAGTATGACAGTGTTGTAGACAAAATACTTAGCAGCACAGAGTAGAAAGGAGACTCTGGAAGCAACAAGGATGTTTGGCTATTTGTTTTCAAATCAAGCTTATGACTGTAGCTCTTGGTTCATCTGTGCTCAGTGTGGTGGGTTAACCTTATCTGGCCACAAGGTGCCTACCAAGCTACTCTATCACTCCCTGCCTTCATTAGGATGGGGAGAAAATAGAATGAGTAGTTTGTGGGTTGAGGTAAGGACCCTTGAGATAAGATCACTGAAAAATAACTGTCATTGGCAAAACAAATTCAGCTTAAGGAAATTAATTTATTGCCAGTTAACAAGTTAGGATAGTGAGAAATGAGAACAAAAACTAAAACTACTTTTCCCCACTCCCTCCCTTCTTTTCAGGCTCAACTTCACTCCTGACTCTTCTACCTCCTCCCTTCCTTTTGTCATATAAAAGTACTGTAAAACTCAGTTGTTTTTTAATTTTCTGCTTGTTCGACTCTTTTTAAATGAGTAGAAACTCATGACTTAATGTGGAAAGGTAGTAAGGCAAGAGAGTCAACAATTCCAGTCCACAGTTTGTAGGCACATTTACAGTGTAGTAAAATGTGCCAGCTTGTCTTAAACACAGGAACTATGACTGAGGATAAGGGCTTCTTTGTCATTAACAGCATGACCATGGACCTCTAACTATTTTATACATTCTTCTTGCAGATGGTGTCAGCACATGTTAAAACATGTAGATTGCTGAATAAAACAGCAGCAATTATCAATAAGTGTGTGTGTGTAGGATCTAAGCAGGTGTGTTCACGGACACATTTTGAGGAAATAGAAGTTCACAGGATATAAACCGTTGATATAAACCAGTTACTAGTCTTATTAGAGGTCCAGTAAACGCGTGTGGGGCCTGTGATGTAATAACTGGATTATTAGACAATATGCAAGAGAATGTGGTGAGTGGCAGTATCTACCTTGCCACATTGCTGAAGTTTGCTTGCCTTACAGTACATGTCGCTAACACCTAGAGAGTTTTGTATGAATTTTGAGCCTGTGCCCTGTATTTTTCTCTATAAAGTCTGGTAAGATGGTGCATTGTTTAGAAGCAAAGCAGTAGTGATGAGAAAACAATTTTCTGTTTACCCTGTGAATGTCAGTCTAACTAAAAGCAGTCTAGCTCAGGTGTGAGAGTTGGTTTTTGCAGGAGCCCTCTTTTAATCAGCTCGTTAACATTAATAGGTGTATGTGATCTCAATTGCTGTGTATCAATACTTACTTGGCAGGAACAGATAATTTACTGGGCAATACTACTGAGTACTTTGCTAGAGGGTTCTCTAGACTCAGGTGTTATGCAACCCATAAAGGAAAGGGGAAGGAAAGCAGAATTGAGGAAGGGAGCAGGATAGAAGTTCCAAAAACCCATTAGAGTTGAAGAAGGGCAGAAGAAAAAAATATGAAGGATGTATACCAAAGGGTATCAACACAGCACAGTAGGAACAGTTGCTCTGCTTTAGGAGAAAATAATTGGCAAAGCACAGGGAGTGGGCACTGTAGAGCTGAAGGAGCAGATGGGTCTTAGCAAAAAGAGGGTAGATCATAGACTGAATTTAAGCATATTATTTTTGATCTTGTGCCTTTAAAGTGACAGTGGGTAGACCAAACACCTGTTCTTTATCATCACTTTTTAGGAAATGTAAATAAGCCTAAATGTTAATTCACTTCTAAAACTTCACCTCAGCTTACTTGTAGAATATTTACTGGTGTGTTTGTTCCCTTTGGCATGCTGAATTACTATTGTAGATGCAGCTGGTGTGAGCCACATCTATTACTTCATTGTTAATGTTTTCAACCAGCTGTAATCTTCTGACTGAATGCTTAATTTCATAGAATTGTAGAATTGTTTAGGTTGGAAAAGACCTTTAAGATCGTTGAGTCAAACGTTTAACCAGCGCTGCCAAGTCTCCCACAAAACTATGTCCTGAGCATTACCATCACAACGACATATCTTCGAAATACCTCAATGACTAACAAATTCCCTGAGTGTAGCCCTTGCATGTTGTCTGTGATGTTTTTTTCTGCATACGGATGTTTTTTCATCAGCCATCAGGGCATACATGAGTATAAGCCTTATAAATTTACATGAAGAAACAAGTATGGCCTTTTTTATTTGATGTTTGTTTGTGTCTTCAGAAACTCCTAGCACTAAATTGTATTGCTAGATTCTATGAAATTAGAACCCTGAGATTTCTATAAGGTACTGCTAGCATTAGGCTGCACAACTTGAAGTGGCAATTTTTCTAATCATTCTTGATTACATCTTCATTTCTTGTATGCCAGAGGTAATTAAATGTTGACTAATTGTAGTGCTTTAGATTTTTGCTGACAAAAACCTGCTTTAGAAAGTGCAAATTCTTGTTCTAGTTATGGTTGTCTTCTTCAAGACTATATTTTAACACACGAAAATATCCCTTGGAGACTGTCTAAGCAAAAATGCAAACAATCTGAATCACAGTGTAATCGGCCTATGAACTATAGCAAGCTGTAGAATCTGCTGACTTGAAATGGTGGTACTTACTGTGCACATCTTTCTATAAGAACAGTGGGTTTTATACCTGCCAGTCACTTCCATGCTTCTTTTGCTGAAGTCCAGGATATCAAAGGGTTGTGTTTTCTACAGGGTACTTACTGAGTAATTGAATTCCAGTGATAGAAAATTCAGTTTTGTTTCACAAAGCCACATACAAATCTGTGCTGCACAAAGCTGAAATACGGAGCAGCCATTAATCGGCTCCCTAGTTGTGAGTTAGCAAGGCAACATTGCACTTTATTGTAGAAAACAGCTACCTATGGAAATTATAGGAATCTGAAAGATGTCCCCAAACACTAATCTAGAAGAGGATGAAATTCTGATGATGCTCTTCAAAATTTTAGATTGTAAGCCTTGCTTTTTGATATGCCAGCTGGTGTAACTAGTTGTATATCTGAAATGAGTCTCTAGAGGGGGTAGAGGGTAAAAGTTGACACCACTCTTGTCAATGCACTTTTCTGATGTTCTATTTGTTGACTTGGCACACATTTTCAAGAGTTAAGATATAAGTTGTTGAAGATGCACCTCTATTTCTCCTAAACTCCAAGAAGGTTTTATGGAAATTTGGTCAATATCTCACAGTATTTCCATAACAATTTTTTAAAAAGTATCACGTACAGTCTTGCAGATTTTAAATACTTCATTACTTACTGTGAATGTATAGGGTTATAATTTTAGATAAGGCAAAATATTCTTGGCACTTCTTGCAATAATACTTCTTGACTCAGAAAATAGAGATTATAGTTATTTCATGGCAGAGTGACCACAGAAAAATAATTTTTAGTACTGAAGCAGATCCTGGTTCTGGCTTTTTAGTTTTGCTATAAGGCACACGGACAACCAATTGTGAAAATAAAACTTTACTTATCTTGCCTTCCTGGTGTGTTATAAGAGTATTGATTGTTCTTGAAATTGAGATGCAGCTTGCTGCATGCCTTTGTGATGACTATATAAAATCTCTGGGCCTATTCTAGATGTGGGGGTTTTCTAGTGTTTGTATTATAAACAGCCTTCTGACTGTGCTATCGGCCCTGCTGTGTGTGCTGCCCAGGAAATGGGCACTGCTAGTGTGACCTCTGAAGCTTTACTAAAATGCCATACACCCTGCAACTTGTGAGCAGTCATTTAAATGCAATTTTTAGTGGCCCTTTATTAGACATAGAAAGCATCTTGCTGGGGAGGATGAATGCTTCTAATGTTCCTTAAAGGCTTGCTTTTAAAATCATATCAATAATGTTTTCTTTGTCTAATGTTCTATTAGGCAGATTAGTTTTTCATGAGAGGTTGTATCTTGTTTCTGCGGTTTCAGAGCTGCACTTTGTCTTCAGTTAACAATCAGTAGAACCAGTCACGTACAGATCTGCTGCTTTCTGAGAGTGGTTTTGATGATTAAAACTTGATATCTGTCACTGAAGTAAAACTGTGTTTTCCCCTCCTCTCTAATCTCCCTTGAGTGATGAGCTTTTGAAACTTGACTGTGAGTTAAAACAAGAGTTGGGGCCTGATAGTCTGGATGGAACATGCAGCCTGAGGCGTGTTGGATGAGACCCCAGAACTTAGTGATTTTTAACTGGAAGTTTACAATTGGTGCAGTGTACTGTAATTTGTCTTTCCATTAATATTCCAACTGTTTCTATTCTAATTTCTTGTCTTCCATGGTATCTTAACTCATCTCCTTAGCCACTTCATCCATTCCTCCCTGCTCTTTTACTGCAAGAAAAAGCTTTGTAGATATATATATAGACCAGTCTTCTCTTGATTTATAGGTTATGTTGCATAGCCCATTGGGTTTATAAGCATCTGTGTTCAATCAGTTTCCTGATCACTGCCTCCTGAACTCCAGTGAGTCTTTCACAGTTCTTAATGTTTTTGAAGAGTCTGTCAGTAATCACAATACTAAACAAAGGTTTAGTGATTCTGATCCTGGACTGTTGTTCTGTGAAGAAATGGGTTTTGTTGTTACCTTCTACCTGCTGAGGCCCCAAAGAGCTGCCCAGTCACCTCAATTTCTCTAGCCTCTGGTAGTAGATGTAGCATCCAACTGAGCTTCTACTTCATCTGAACAGTGAAAGTTAATGTTTCTAATGTTTCTAATTTAAAGCTGTCACTTTGTTTTTGTAACTGTTTTGCAAATAGAGTTAGTTGCCAGATTTTCGTAGGTTGCGTAGTTTCTCAGATAATTATTGGAAACATGCCATTTTTAGTTAAGCTCATATTTCTGTAGTGTTTGGGAAAGTTTTGAGAAGGAATATCAGGATTTCAAAAGGAATGCTTCACTGTAACGCTCTCTATTAACTCCTGAAAGATTGTTTTTAGGGAAGGACAAATCTAATGTCTGACAATCATGAAGAAAGTTGAGAGATGTCCTGAGACCCTCTGCCTTCATTTGAGGTGATACTCCTGGTACTAGTGGTTTGTTGCTATTTTAGAAAGATGTTTAGAGAAGATACCATCTGATCTAGACAGTAGCCCTAGCTGAAAATGACTCTAAAATAGATATGCTTACCCATTTAAATTGATGTTGGTAAAGGCTTGTTCTGTACCTTCTAAATTTCTTTGAAGAGTAAGATCTGTAGGAAAAAAAAATTCTAGAGTTATTTGAAGTTCTTTGGTAATAACAGGAGGAGGAAAATGGTCAGCAGTGCAAATCAATGTGAAAAATCAGCAGAAATTTAAATATTTTTTTCTTTCTATGCGATTGTTGCTTTGGCTAAAATTCAGTAATTATGTCATCTCTTGTCTGTCCTGCTTAGTGTGTCTGAGTACTTGAAAACTCCAGAGAAATTACATACCTGCCAAAGATAATTAAATGTCAAAATGCAAATGCTGGTAATACTTGGTATTTCTTGTGTTGGTTCCCTATGTTGTTAACCTTTCATACTTTATTTCCCACAAATTATATGCAGGTCTTTCTGATCACAACTTTGTGTGAACATACTTGTTTTTGCAGTAGCATGGATGCTGGTTCCACGATGCTCTAAAGAAGTTAGAGGGTTTTTTTTAAGGTTGTTACCTGTAAAGTTATGGTTTTGAAAGTGAATTTGGATAAGATGAATAATGAAAGATGTGAGTTTTAATGACCCTCAAATTATCTGGATGGATTAAAAAACTTTCAGAAATTAAATGTGTGAGAAACATGAGCGTATTCCTATTGTATAAATGGTGTTCAGCAGCTTCTAAGCAGACCATGGATATTTAACACAGAGTTTGACAGTTCAGGTTATCAGAGAAAAAGATGCACGCAGGCTATCAGTTCAGTGAAGGGAGAAATTATTTCTCCCTTAACAATTCAGTGAAGAAAAATGTTCTCTGCTCCTAAATATGAAGTTGCACTATTTTTAAGAATTTGTTCTTTACTTCACCTATGCCTTCTGCTAAGGTGTGGCAGTTCGTGGTTATGTCCTTTGACAAATTTGAAACTAAAAGCATTTGCTGTTTTACCCTTTGTTCTCTCAAAACCAAAATGTAAGGAAAACTTTGAGGGCACAGAGCACTCTTGCAACCAGCCCTTTTTCAGATTGACTTTTAAATTTTCAGTTGAGCAAGAGTTTACTTGGAAAAACTGTTATATCTCATTTCTTGCTGTTCTTTTATTTCAGTTTGTTAGGTTAACAATATCTGTTGAAGTTTGTATCTTCTGAGGCTGTGAAGTGTGCAGTGCTTTGGATTCCTGGTTATGAAAACATTTGTTCAGAGCATGACTGATAAATTAAGACAAAGCTTCCTTCCTTAGTTTAAACAGGAAAGGAGCGTGGTTGCTTTTGAAGACTTGGAAGGGCCAAGTTAGCTGGAGTGAAATGTCTCTTTGGGAATTCTAGTTAGCTTCTTGCAAAGATGTTTGTTGAAATGAATATAGAGAAGGAAATACCCTTTCACTTACAACTTTCCTCTCTCATGACTACAGGAGAAAAAAACTGTATGTCAGGAGCTTATTTTTGATTTGTACTGAAGCCTTTGACAAGGATTATAATATTCCAGTGGCTCTTGGAAGCTTCTTTGTAGAAGCATAATAATTATATTTTTAGGGTATTTTGTACCTTTTTAGATACTGGATGCCTTAAATGCCTTTCTGGAGCTAAACCAGTTTATTAAACTGCATAGCATTTTTGGACTGGACATCTATGTCTAACTTCAATATGCATGCTTATAAATATCCATGGTTAATTTGCACAGTATTTTTACTGAGATCGTGACTTCCAAGAATCGATGGTATTGTCTGTTTTTTTTTTTCTTCTGTTCCTCACAGTCGTCATGATTTTGAATTACTCTGAAGGCACCATAGAGAGATCAGTTTTTCTCCAAGCAACTCTGCTGAACTGAAAGTTGTTAGAAATGTCATAGTACTAATCTCCAATATTGCTTTAGCAATTAGGTGACTCTTAAGTACTCAAAATCCCTTTACCAATTAATGATGACTTTTAGCTATATGCATCTCTGATAGGAGTTTTATGTGAAAGATCTACTTTTACATGATAAATTACTTTCAATCTGCTTGCAGAATGGGGTTTGAAATGCCATTATGTAAAAGTTTTGTTTTAAACTTATACAAATAGGCCTAATATATGGGGTACTTGAGAGAGATGTATATATGTTTTTCTTTTCTTTCTCTAACTGTCAAGATATCTTAGCTTTTTTGTCATTGATGAAGATAATTCACTGATTTTCTTTGTGTGTGTGTTTATGTAACTATAAATGAAAGTTGCTTTGATTTTTTTTTTTTTCCCCTCCACTTCCCCTCTACCCCCCAAATTATTACCAGTATTAACTTACTGTTTTAAAGTGGAAGAATTGTTTAGCTCTACTTTTACTTCTACCTTCTGCCTGAGTGATTTCTCTTCATCAATAGCCCTGCTGTGGCATATTTCTAAAGCTGTATTCCTTAGGCATTTTTATTACTTCTTCTGTTTTATTCTGTGGTACAGTTAGCCAAATAGTTAATCTTTTCAAACTTCTCACTGAATCTCAGTCAAAAAAAGTTTGATTAGGGCTCTCAGTTTTGTAGAGATAAACTGTTGGTGGGGAGGGAAGGAAGGTAGAGGATTGGGGAGGATTGCTTGTTTAAGATGAGAAGGAAATGTCTCAATTGACTTCTGCTTAACTATTTTGTCTCCACTTGTGTAATGTTGAAGAGATTCTTAACGGACTTTGTAATTTTGTCTTTCTCTTTTCTGGGGACCTGCCTGCTATCTTGACTGTGTCTGAGTTCTCTCTTTTCTTGAAATCACTGTCCTTATGAGAATGCTTTAAATCAAGTTACCTGAAAGTGAGGCTAACCCTCTCTGCCTCCTCAGATCATTAGTTATTGCAGAGGACTAATAGTCGTGTGAAATGGTGACTTTCCTCTTCTAAAAGTACTGTACAGCTGTTAGAGTAATAAAAAAATTATTGTAATGCAAATTTTATCTTTCTTTAAATTTGCAGAAACTCAATTCTCAATTCTGTGGAGTTTTGATCAGGGCTGGCTTCAGAAAAGTCATCCTTAGAGTAATTGGAAAATTCCTTTTGTTGTCAGCATGAACTAATTAGTATCACATTGTTTGGCTTTTAGTGATTGCTAAGTGAAGTCAGATTAGATTACACATCTCTGTTTCCAAAATAATAGTTTTGGGTGTTTGACAAATGGGCTTGCTTTTGTTATCACACACTTATTCTGGGATAGTTTCCCCATTAAAAATGAAAATAAGACTTCCTATGAATCTAACCAGAAGATTAGTGAAGTAGCTTTGTATTTAAGTATCTGAAGAAGCTAGGGGCTGGTTATGTCCCTGGGTGCCTTAGACTTTGTGGTTGCTCAAATTAAGAAAAATTAAATATTTCTTCCGTTGCTGTGGCACTTTACTGCTTGTTTGAGGTAAGGCCGTGGCCCTGTGCAAGAACCCATGCTGTACAGTGCGAGATGGATGGAAAACTGGCTGTTAGTCTTTCTTCTGCTTTTTATGCCGTTTAGTTAGATAGTCACTTGTGTGCCAGCGAGTGATTCTGTAGGTTGTGTAGTGTAGGCCATCACCAGGGAAGTGAGGGGCTGCCTGGTTTTGAGGCATGTTTATTCAGTTGCACTGACTGTAATTAAGGAAGGATTTTTTCCTAACAAGTCATCTATTGCTGATGTGGCTGAGGAGCTGATCAGAGATGAGGCTAAAGTTGTATTAGTCATGAATGGCCTCACAGAAGTGGGACTATGTGCACAGCCAACACAGGTAGGGCAAGCATGTCCAGGCACTTTGATTTTTTCCAACAGTTAAATGTCATCAAAACTGCACATAATTGATTTAGGCAGGCTTAGTGTAGCAATGGAGCAAAACCTGATGTTCCTTGTGACTACAGTAAATTAATGGTAGAAAATATGGCTAAAGAAGAGCAATGTACTCCCCTGTGCTTGCTGCTTTTCAAGATGTTTTTAAGGAATAATTGGTTATCAGTTGCTCTCTCCCATAGACTCATATGAATACACAGAATAATGGCTTCCTGGCAGAGCACAGGGTTGAGCTGGCAGCTCGGAGCAGATGGGTATTGCCAACTCCTGCGTGGTGCAGAGCGTGGCCTGTGGCCAAGCAGTGAGCCATGAACTCTGGGGATAGTTGTTCTGCGGGTCATTGTGGAGGCACTGAAGTGAATTCTGCCCAAAATACAGCCTTTTGAATTAAGAGGAAAACTACCATTCACTCAAGTTTTTGTTTGTGCTGGCAGATTGGTCTAACAATTTAATTCAGCTCTTGTTCTTAAGTTAATGCATCGAAAAGATATGAACTATGTTGTAGTACATGGCTGTAATGCCTTCATTCTGAAGTCTTAATTTTCTCTTACAAAAAAACGATGTCAGGAATAGCTGTTCTTCATTAAAAACATCAGGGAAAACTAAATATAATAAAGTGTGTATGTAGAGACTTCAACGTTAAAAACATTTTATAGAGAAGTGCTTAAATCCCTAACGCAGTACTGAGAAAGTGGATGGTCCAGAATGTGTTAACTGCATGGAAAAGCTAGCTGCTGCTGCATATTTGACTGTTCTGTAATATTCTATTAATTTTATCTTTTAGATAGTTGGAGTATGTCTACAGTATGCATTCTTCCAAGGGTTTAAAACCAAAAGCTGAAAATCCTTTTCTTTACAGTCACCCTCTCAAGATGGCAGGGAATGTTACTAGGTAATATTGTAATGTATTAAATTAGAAAATTCTGACAGATTTGCCAAGTTGTTCTTCAATCATCTGTAAAGCAGAGTTGTCTTAGCAAACAATACCTTAATTGGTAGACCAAGACATATATCTAGTGTATTTCTAATAAATCTTGGTTTAGACAGAGTCTTATTCAGAATAGGACTGCTGTCAACCCACAGATAAGCATTCACACTGAAACTTTAGGGTTAGTATGTTTCTTGCATTTTCCCTATCTGATTTTGATAAAGCACCTTTTCTTCTTGTTTGCCTCTGTATAAATCTTATCACTAGTAATTTCGTTAAAGATCATTTAAAAAATGAAAATTTGTTTGCTTGGTTGTGAGTCATTGGAAAACTAATACAAGAGCTTGATAAGATCATGAGTAGGAGGAAGAGAAAACCAAGTTTGGTTTTCTTGCACTGCTGTGAAACTTGGCAGCCTGAGGATTCAAGAATTTAATTTCTTTATTAATACATTTCTCAAGATGGATGACATGCGGTATGTTTTTCTAGGTTGAGAAGTGTTGACTGCCAGAACAGTTATTTCATTTTCTCTTCTCGGTACATTTTCTTCCTATGAAAGGAACGTGTTTCCATATAGTTTGCTGGTTGTGAAACAAAAAATCTGTTTTTCTTGACCAGAGACTTCTTATGCTTCTGCTATGGTCTTTGCCTTTATCAAAGTACCACGAGAGACCAATGGAAAAGGAGAAATCTTTTTTTTTTTTTTTCCTATATTGGTCAATGTTACTGTGTAAGGTGCTGTAGAACAATTAAGAATGATTTCTCATAGTCTGTGTTGGCTTCTGGAAGGATAGGCTTCTGAGGTGAAATCGGTTTTTACTTTTAAATAGAAATTGTGTGATGGAAATCTAGTTTGTTGCTAACAGATTCTTGTTTTGTTACAAAAGTTCACTACTTAATGCTCTTATGAGGAAGAGAGACCTGTTTGAAACTTTACCTGTAAGAATCATAGAGTCGTAGAATAGTTTGGGTTGGAAGGGACCTTAAAGATAATCTAGTTCTAACCCCTCTGCCACAGGCAGGGACACCTCCCTCTAGATTCAGTTGCTCAAAGCCTCATCTAAGTTGGCCTGGAACACTTCTAGGGGCGGGGCATCCACAGCTTCTCTGGGCAAACTGAGCCAGTGCCTCATCACCCTCACAGTATTGAATTTCTTCTTGATATCTCATCTAAACCTACCCCTTCCAGTTTAAAGCCATTCCCCCTCGTTCTATCACTATATGCCATTAAGCAGGAGGCACCTGGAAAATGAATAGAACAAATGGCACGTTTAAAAGTTTTGTACCTTTTAGAAGTGTTAAATATGTGCTGTGTTTTGGTTTTGCTCATCCCTTCAGTTTCCATTTTTCTTGTGTGCATGAAACTTTTTTTTTGGTTAAATTATATTCAGAGCAATTTTGGTATAGAAAATAACGCTGTTGAGAAAATATATCCTTTCTTTGGGGTCAGCAGGGATCACAAAAATGCAAGTGAATTTACTACCAGAAAATTGAATTTACTTATGTACTCTTTAAAATGTCTTGCACATCCTTTTTCTGGGTCAGCCTAGTAGATGAAATTTAATGTTTCTTCCAGTGGCTGGAGAGAGAAAAACCCAAAACCTCACAGGGCACAAACTCCTTTAGTTCTAAGCTCTCTGAGCAGTCAGAACAGCTGTCCTCATGACCAGATTTTCCTTTTGATGGCTCAAACCTGCTACTGTAGCTAGGCCCTGTCCTCCCAACACATTATCTATAACTTTTCTGCGGTGGTGTGCACTTGGCTTTTCTGGCTCTGCCACATGAGGAGGGGTGGTATAGTTGGTCTAGCAGAACTAACTTTTGTTGAATGTCTGGGTTCCCATGTCAGTACTTGCATGCTCTTGAGCTTCTCAACTTTCACCCAGGTCATAGCTAGCACAGCTGCACAGACTGGACTCCAGACTGTATTATGATGCTCGCTTGGACATCCCTGAGCCTGCCTTCAGTGGAAAAGGAAGCCCAAAGCTGGAAACTGCTGCTCTGTTGACACCCAGTCAGACAGTAATAGATATCTAAATGGAGAGCATGAAAGTATTCTCTGATAGTTTTGAGTTACTACAGACAGAGGAGACCTCTGTCAAAGCAGAGCTCTCCTTCATTCTCAGTTCTGCAGAGCCCTGATGAAGAACACCTGCAGACATGATCTTCTGTGTCCACCAGCTCTGCTCCTTTGCCTTTCTCTCCCGTGTCCTTAGTTCCTGCTACCTGAGTCAATTGCTATTGGAATGGGCTAATCTTTTGGTGTCATTGTGCATCTGACAAAACCAGGTTTACTTTACGGTGTGTTCAGAACTAGATATCTGAAACTCATTAGAAATAAGCTTTAGGGTTTTTTGGACAGTTTTTCCACTGTAACTAAACATATTGTCAAAGTGCATGTGTAACACATCCTTCTGTGTGCTGAACCAATGTATAAAGCGCATTAAGAGTGCAAACTGCAGAAAGTCTGGTACAAGGGCAAGGAAAACTAATTTTAATCTAGTCCTTTGTTGAAAAGCAGACATGTCCAGTTTATCAATGGCATGGAGGAGTAAGATGGTGTTTCCTTCCAGTAAATCTCTCGTTTGAATTCCCTGAACCATGATGTATTTTCTGTTTTGTACCCTGTATTTTTTTTTTACCCTAGCTGCAGAAATTCATGCTTTTAGTGTTTAACTGGCAGTAAAGACACCTTACCTTCAAAAGGTTGCAAGATTGCAGTACAGTTCTAAAGAAGTTGGAAGCTTGTAAGGTCATACTGAACTTCTCCAAGAAAATCCATTGTCATCAGGAACGCCGTTCCACTTTTAAGGTGATGAAAATGTGAGAACTAAACTAAGTAAAAATAGCCAGTATTTTATTTCATCTCCAAAGGAATGATTTTGTTAAGAGAACTAATATTTACTTTCTCTCATCTGGACTATGTATTATTCATACTGTTACATAGCTTGTAGATATTCATGATTAAGATTCATTTTGGACTTCCAAGCAGATTTGTTTTTTCTTGATCCTGCTGGTGCAGAGCTCTAGGTTTCTTTTCATTCGGACAACCATTCCTTATGATCTCTGCTGCCTTCCAAGAGTTTATGGGAGAAATAATCCCAAGATGCTTTTCTTTTCCATTATTTAACCTGAATGGGCAGTTTTTTGTTTGTTGGTTTTTTTTGTCCTTAGATACATGTGTTTGGGTTTTATGAGTAAACAGTATATTATTTTCTCTTTTCTCCTCCTCTTGAGAGTTTCAGAGGAGTCCTTTTGTTCTGAAAAATCCCTTGACTCTACTTCTCTTAGTTCTGCATTTTTTTCCCCTCACATTCCTTTATCTTTGCTCTCACTACAGAGCATTCCTGTAATTTAACCTGCATGGATCTAAGTAGATACAAATGACTAAGTGATTAAATAATGAGAAGCACTATATTTTGTTCTCAAGAGAGCCCTGTTAATATCATGTCTGAGGACTGATAGGTTATGTTCTCCAGAGCACTGTTTGTATCTATTCCCCTGCCCCATATACTCAGCCTTCATGATGTGGTCAAGATCCTGTTGGTGGTAAAGGTAGGTGCTCCCCAGAATTATCCCCAAGAATTTGATCAAAGATGTAAACTGTTTGAGAGGTACTGTGTATTTTTTGTTGGGAATGTGGGCAAGGAAGAAAAAGCATGTGAAATAAAAACTATTATGGGGACAGTCTCCCTCTTTTGTTTTAAATCATTCCATATAGAAAAGTGGATTAAAAAAAGTAAATCAATAAACTGTTCTAATCCAGACACCTAGCAGAATGTAAGATAATAGTAAAAATCTATTAACAGGTAGGAAGACTGGGCTAAAAAATATAAATTAAACGGGATATGAAAAATGTGGTACTTAAACATTTTCAAGTTGAATATGAGAAGATACAGGCATAGGTTCATCCATGTATAAAGGGACACCAAGAAATACAAAGTGTTGCTTGCTATTTACAAGGCTTAGTGTGGTTGCCAGTGAACTACTTCCAAATACAAAATTCAATAGAAAAGTCTTTGAATAATTGTTATAAGACTGTGTATCCCAGGCTTAGAAGGCCTACTCTGCTTTTTACTTGCAGTGGTGTCAAGAGTATCTCATTATTCCATAAATACAATTTTTCTATTAATTAAAATACTTCTGAAAAGCAGTGCAAAAGAATATTTGAAACTCTAAAAATTGAATTGCCTTATTTCTCTTCAGTGATGCTGGCAGCAGTGGTTTGTAGTCAGTGGAATAAACTGATGCTTAAGACAGAATCCGTATCTTCCATTAAAGTGAAATGTAAACTTCAGTGTATGAGTTTCTCTAAGTTTACCTTTGCCTCAGGTAGGTTGATTTCACAAATGCAAGATCTTCCCGTGTCCAAAAATAATCAATAAACTTGTCTGTGTGCACTATTTCAGGCTTACTTTAACCAAGCAGTGAAGCAAGGTTATTCTCCAAGTTGTTGTTTGTAGTCATGCATTTAATAAGATGATCCTATTACTGCATCTCAAGTGCATTTAGACTAAAAGCCTTATTAAAAAACCATTTACTTATAAAGGTGTTTCTTGAAAGAAAACCTATGTCCCTATTGTAGGTCATGGATTTTAACAAATATTCAATATACTATTGTTTTTTACCTACTTAAATGTGAATTTCAAATTATGAGTTCCTGCTTATGACTACATATTACAATTGTTACTGCTTACTATATTATTATTACAATTATTACTACTACTTATTACACTTCACCTATCTCATTTTTAGCAATGGGCCAGTTGTTTTCATCAACTCCAGCCAGAAAATAAAATTCCTTTGGTAGTAAAAGCAGCTGATAAAAAAATAAACACAATTTTGTGTGACAAGTGTTCCAAAAGGATTTATTATATTCATGTGCCTATGAAGGGAAAGTCTTGCTTTAATCAGGGGCATTTCTATGTGTATGAGACAGTTTAGGTACTACCTCTGTATAATCTCAGGATTATTTATAAATATGTCCCGTTGCAACAAATGATTGGCACTGGATATATATAGCTGATAGTGGGGTTCTAAGTATTTTGCCTGAACTGCTGATGATAAAGGAGTCACAAGTGTAAGAGACCATAAAATTGGTGGTTGCTGTGTGTGGCTTTGAAGCAGTAGCAGAAAATATGTAAGCAGTGTTTAACACTGTTTTAGAACCAAGTATGACCATCTGAAATTTTAATATATAGATTTTTCAGCAACTCCTCGTTTAAAATACCAACAGTTAAAAGTGTTCAGTGAAAGGGACAGCCTTTGGATCAGAACAGGTTTTGACGTTTGGTTGAGGAAATAGAGTTGGTGGCTTTCAAAAGCCATGTAACAAACAAACTGCTGTAACTTGCTCCTGTTCGTGTTGCAGCTTGATTCGGTGGCACCTGATCAGTTTGAGCATCAGAGAATGGAACTCTGGTTTCAAGGAATGATGAATCCTTTTAGAGAAAAGGAGTGTGAGTGCATGAGTGAAAAGGAGAAAGGGGAAAGAGGTTGGAGTCCTCAATTGGTATTGCTTGGGGCTGGCAAAAAGGTTCCAGATACTTGGCTTTTGGAAAGTAGCATTCAGTGGCTGGAGAAGTTAACATGTGTCCCCCTCCTTTCCCCTTTTAAATCATTTGTGAATGTTCCTTTTAGTGCTTGTGTAAATTTAGGGGGTTTTATCTTTCAGGACTTTCCTTAAGCACTTCTTTTTTTTAACTCTAATCTCAACATGTGAATAATATCTATCAACAAAACAGCACGCACTTTAAGAGCAGGTGACCTAACCTATGTCTCTGTCTTTATCTGTATTTTCCTGCAAGTGAAAAATAAGTGAGTTTTCAAGAGGTCTATGTTTTTAATAATAAACCTTTTAAAGTTGCTGTCATCTGAAACATATGTATCCAGTGGTGAGAATTAAATGTCAAAGAAACACTTGGTGGTTCTGAGGTTTTTCTTCATTTTCTCTAGGTTTTTGGTGGGTTTTTTGCATATATGTGACAGTGTTGTGCCTTTTTTTTTTTCCCCCCTAAGCCTTCTTCCTGACCCAGAAAACTCTTTTCATGTACTATCCCATTCTTTCCTTCCTTATTCTTCTTCCTTGTCCAGCTTTTGAATCTGTTGTTGAATTCAAAATAGACTTCAATATTTCATCTTCAGCAGGTTGTTCGAAACTTGACAATGTGGTAGATAAGGGCAGATCAGATTATGATTTCCTTGAAGGAAAGGCTGTATTGTGCATTTAAATATTTGTAGCTCCTTGGGGGCTAAGATTACAAAGCCTAATTTCTCATGGCCTTAGCTTATGAATGCTGCTGCTTGCATAGTTCTGTGGTCTATTCTAGTCTTACTGAAGTCTTAAAAATTATGGTAAAGGTGCATTTAGGCTACAATTCAACTGTTAATCCGACTATGTGAGTCCGAATTTAAGGAATTTCTACAGATCATATTTAATCGTTAGTCTGGAAATAGCTTTTGAATTATTAGAGGTGTAAGTGAAAGAAGTATGGCTGTGCTAAATACTGTCTCTCTGAAGCTCAGTTTCACTTGTGTGCTGTAGCTCAATATTTTGGTGCTTTCCAAAATGCAAGCAAAATGCAGTAATAAATTAGAGCAGTGTGTAGGTTTTTTTAAAACCTGGTGGCTCTAATTTTTGGATAGTGTGACTGGTCTAAAAATTGAAGCCAGTTGACTATACCCACTTTATTTATCCACACTATTCAAAACAAGTCATTAGGAAGATAGGACAGTATCTGAGAACTCCTGACTCATGTAGTTTGAATTCCTCCAAGTCTGATGAACAACTTGTTTCTTATTCTCTAAATCTTTTAGGTGAAACAAACTGTTTTAGGACTTAAGAAATATCCATAGAAGTTATTTTGATTTGGGGGAGTGGGTTGTGATTTTTTTGTTCGTTTGTTTTGCTTTAGAGGATCTTTCAGGCTCAAGATACTGGATGTCCTTGGCTATAGGCTGTTGCTCTCAAATATTATGTCAGCCTAGAAGTGAAAGGACTGACTGATGAAACTTGACACTTCTAATGCATCATTGTGATGAAGAATTACAGGTGATTTGAAAGAACAACAATAAAGGGACTAGTCAAAAAAGTCACTGATGCAGCTGTCTACTTCTTTCCTTCATTCCCTGTTGTCTGAACTGTTGTGGCTGGACAGCTGTCTTATGCGTTTGTGAAGGATGAACCTGCTTAAAGTTACAAATAACATGAGGTTCTGTATAGAAGAGAGGTTAAACAGTTTCTACAATCAGTAAAAGTGGAAAGTACAGCCACAACAGTCCAACTGCACGGTCCAGTGTTGAAAATTATTTTTTGTGTGATGATATCCTTCATAAATTTAGTAAACCCAGGGCACTTCATAATGAAGTATGAGACTGATTTTTAAAGGCAGCAATCACTTTTTTTAGCTAGAAGGAAGGTTGGTATCCTGTAGAGATGACAGTCTAGTTGGATAGCAATTGGAAAAGAGTGGGTGAGTCAGATTTCAGGTGTGAAGTGGTGTTACTACTGTGAAAATTGGAGGACCACATCTGCAGCATGTGTGAGGGCATAAATACAACCTATGTTTTCAGACAGATGCAAGGCAAGAAAATGTCACTCTCTAAGATTGTATTTTTTACAATAGTCAATACTAAAATAATCCTCTTTTCCCACCACATCAGCTATTTCATTCTGTCAGTTCTGCTACTATTTTTACTGTTAAAGAAAATGAAACTAATAATGGTGAAAAATAAGAAGTAATATTCTATCAGTGTAACATAACATGGTCATGAGAGTGGTGCTATTTTACTTTTTTTAATTATTTGTAATGTTAGGTACTTACTGAATTATCCTATTATATCTTGCTTGATTGACCACCAATATACGAATGTGTTATTTAGTATTCTCACATAGAGTGGTTAAAATGTTTGCAGCAGTGCAGTGAACTTTTTCAATATGAAGACCACTGGTCACTACAAGCACAACTGATAACAATATTCTTACTGGAGCTAATTTGTGATTTGAAGCTGCCTTCTGTTGAATAGACATCGATTGTCCTTCCAGAGTATCATATAGTCCCTCCTCTCTCATCTTTAAGGACTTCTCAAATCCACGTGACAATGTATTTATTCTACCAGATAAATTTGAGAATGCTGCTGTGTCTTGGCTTCAAGACAGTTATTACTATTTTTTTCCTTAATTTTTGTAAAATCTTGTTGCTTCTCCTTAGTTTTGGTTTTGTGTTTTTTGGTTTTTTGTTTTTGTTTTTTTTTTTTTTTTGTTATAACATACCTCTTAATTTTATTATTTGCAGCTGTGCTGTGATTTGGGATTTCAACTCTTCTCTCACTTGCCAGAGACCAGTTATTTCTATCTGTCATCTAGTGGTAGTTTAAATTACTTGTTGGGATTTCATTGCACTTTTGAAAGTACTTGGTCTCCTATCCTGTGCCTCCTCCCATTTTTCTACTGCAGAGTAAGTCTGTGATTTGAGTGTGAAAGGGTACTTCTCTCTGTGTGTATGCATTTTTGTTTGTGCATTTATATGTATATATGCATGCGCACACATGAATGTAACAAGTCTTTCTCCTCAAATCCTTTTCTTTCCTCACTTATTTTAGGATGACTTATGACTTAACTGTTGGTAAATGTATGGGTGTATCTAGTGAGAGGAGGCAGAGAGCTCACTGTTAAAAATAGTGGGGTAGTATGTATTGTGGGAACAGGAGATGGTAGGAGTGATGTTTTGCTCTTGTCTGTTATATGCCATTCATGACTTTCAAAACAGATAATGACTTTTACCTCATCTTTTGGCATTTTTTGACATTAAAGCTAACATTCCACTTCCAAGTTAGTAGTAAAAAACCTTGTTTGAGCTAATGGATTCTAGAATATGGTAGCTCATCATATTCTGCAGAAGGGTTTAGATTTCGAGTTTGAGAAGTTTCTAACAGTTTTATGAGTTAGCCTTAAAGTGGAATCTGAGTTGGAGTCGCTTTTCCCTGTTGTAGTCTTTCAAATTTTTAAATTCCAAGACTTTACCTTATTTCGATAGGTTTGGGAGCAGCACAAAAGCTTTCTGCACTGCGGCTGGTTTTTCTGCCGTGCTTGGATCAGCCTCTCATTCTGGCTTACGTCAGTTTTTGTAAGGGCTTTTTGGAGGTTGTGTGCAATCTCCACAAAGGATGAAAGGGTGCACAGTTGGTGACCTCTCCTCTGAGAGATTGCAGATGAGCAGGCCATAACTTGAGCAGACTTTTGCCCCCATCCTCTGCTTGTTAGGCCTTGACGTCCAGGAGCAGGTTTTCCATCTCTTTAGAAGGAGATAGGCAGGCACAGTGGAGCTTGTGTAGTGTGAAATCGTCTTCCAGCTTGCTGCTTGCAAGTGTGCAGGATTCCTGGCATGCTTTACTAAATTGTCTGGTCTTTTCTAAACTCTTTTCCCTCAGTCCTGAGAAACTTGTTTTCCTATGAATTAACTCTGTGTGTTGTTAGCTTTATGTGCTCCCAGGTCTGATAGATATATCTGATACACAGTGGGAATATTCAATGTTTTGCTCACAGACCTAAATTGTATCTAAAGGGCTCCATTTCTACACTTGGTATAAAATTTACCTGCCTAAAATTACTGCTTTCCTCTGCACCTTACATATCTGCCTTTGCTCAGGACTGAACGACCAAGAAGGACTGTACTTTTTCAGAGAGTACAGACAAACTAATGCAGCCCAGATCAGAGGAAAAGCAGTGCTGTGTGCCAGGAGCAGAATGTATAGCAGCAAGACAAAATGCCTGATTGCCTGCCTTGAAGCTCCAGGTCTGTGTGCGGTTGAAATTTTACTAATAGAGTGCTCTGACATTGGTTTCCTGTAGTAGCATCAGTTTGAGTGTTAACCTTAGTAGACAAAAAAAACAACCTTTTTCTTTTCCAGTTGGTGTCTTATTGCAGAATAGTGTCTTTCAAAGGCAGTTTTGCTCTGTGTTGAGCAAAGATACAAAGATCTGCGTTTCCTACTTCAGGTACAAATCTTAGTACTTAAGTTTGGCAGAAAAAATTTGAAGGAAGTATAGATGTCCACTTTCTCTGTCGTGATTAGTATTTCTTCCTTCTGATGCCTTCCTGGTTTGTGATAGGCATTCATTTCATTATGGGATTGAATTTTGATTTAGTAGTCCAGAGTATTGCAGATGAATGATGCTATCTGGGTCTGGCAAAAATGGAAGATGTTATTGGCAGTCAGCTGTGTGAATTTTGTAGTATGGAGCCTTTAGTGTTTGAATGCATTAATAGACATCACTTCCTGTCAGAATTTTTAGGTTGGACTAAAACTTGATACTAGCTGTGAACAATATTTTTCTTTTTTTGTTGTAAGAATCTTCAGTTAAACACTGATATTGAAAAGTGATACTCTGTGTACTATGTCATGTGCCCAGAGCTGCAGAGACCTGATCATAAATCCTGATCTTTGGATGGAAGGGAAAATATGCAGAGAATTATTGAAGGCAGAAGTCATCTGTCAAGTGTGAGCCATCTCTTAGGGTTATTTAATTAGAGGAGTTACTAAGTAATTTTTCAGGCTTCTGAGACTTATTCCATCTCTTTGAGTTCAAAGATGTCCACCTTTAAGGAGTTAGAAGGAAATAATTTCCTTGTTTTTCAGTGCCTTGATTTCTGAATCTGAAGATTAACCTTTATCCCTTTGATTTAAAAATCTTAACTATTTTTTTAATCTTGCTTTTTATTTTCCTATTGTTTTCTTAGAGACCAAAGCAATGCTTTTGCGTTCTACAGAAAAGATCCAAGACACAGCAAGTTTAATTCCCTTGCCTCAACTTAACTTCAGTTTCCTTATATGCCTGCAGTAACCTTGTGTTGTGGCTAAGAATGCGATGTAATGTGTCGCATCGTAACCCTGTAGATCTCATCCAGCAAAATATTCAACCTGTTAACTGCATCTTGTTTTTCTCTTTTTTCTTTCTCATTCCTTAATCCAAGATAGTTTTCTTGGATCCTATTTCTATATTGTATTAGTATAAAAGTCACCTTTTCCCTTTACTGGCAAACTGCCACAGCAGTTTTGCCTTTAGATATAATTGCATTTCTGATATCCTTTTGATCTCAGTTACATTTTCAGGTTTAAATATTTGTAAAACAAATTTAAGCTGAAAAGGGCTTAGTTCCAATTGTCTTCCCTTTCTGCTCTCTTTATTTCAAGATGTGTGTAAAAGTCATGGGAATTTTTTTGCTTCCATTCTTCCTCCCTGCTGCATGTGGTTCTTGTGTTGCAGGTGAGGGATTTGACTATTGCTTTCTTCAGAAGTATAAAGGTGGAGACTTGCAAATGCCTGGGTTAGTGGAATACTTCATGCATCTAAAAACCTAAGTACGCTGTTGAGTTCTGCTTCTTTATTCAATCCTTCACATTTCTTTCAGTTATTTAATTTCAGTTTCCTGGACTTCCAGAAAATATGAGATTTTTCTCATGTAAGTGAATATTAAAACAAAGCTTTGCTTTCTGTGCTTTCTCCTTTCTTCCTGTGCAAAAGCTTTTTTTTTCTTTTTTTTTTCTTTAGAGAGTCATTGTTTAGAGAGCTAAGAGCAAGCAGTGATGAGTTGAACTCAAAGAGGATTAGGGACAGGACTTTGAAATGCAGGCTAATTCATCAGACGCTACTGATATTGTAGAATTAACGAGAGGTGGCATTAAATCATGCCTGAGCATTTGTTGGAGTAATTGCCTTCTTTCAAGCAGAAAAATTTGTAGTGATTTTGAGTGATGGGTGGTTTAATGTCGTAATTAAACTTGTAATCCTTTACTTGTAATGGGAACACCCCTTTCAGCACTTTTTTCTCTACTACCCTGGCTGCTACCTCTCTTGCATCAAATGCCTCATAAAACTTAGTGATTGGTCTTATGGTTTAAAAAAAGGCCAGTGAAATGAGGTATCCATACATCCATACCCCTCCCCGGCTCGCTGTCAAGTCAGCCGAATGAATTGGATCACCTCATCTGCCATACGAGTGTCTCTAAGGGAAGAAGTAGGCACAATCCAGCAGCTCAGGATGGAGACATGGTGAAGTGAGAACAGCCTCTTTCAGCAGCAGCCGACTTGTCAGGGTAAAGGAACACCAGCTACGTGCTCACTTTGCAAAGCACGGCTGCAGTTAGAGATTATATTGTCCTTCTGGTTTCTTCCCCTTGCTGGACTAGTTGTTCTATGGGATCTTTCATCTGCTTTAAGTGGAATCAACTGGGATTGTTAAACAGGTTTAATCTAATCTCATTAATTTTTTGAATGACTAACATGGCCACTGTACCTCTTGGATCTGAACTGGGGCCTGTGTACTTGTATTAAGCTACTTAAATGTTCAGATTTCACATCTTGGAAAGCACTCAAGCGAGCAAATGGATAATATGCACAGTAATTCTCAAACAAGAGCTGTGGACTTTGAAAGAGGCACAGTGGGCAGATACTGTTTGTGTTATCAAGCCATACCCTATGTTTTTGGGAGCTGCTGCCACTTTTTCTACCTTTTCCCGTTCCAGAAACGGATCAATTAAAAGAATATAATATTTGCAAATAATATTTCAGTTTTTTAAGTATGAGAAGCAAGGTATGAAACAGTAGGTATGGGATGGCCATACTAAAATTATTGCTTCTTCCTAGGTATGTATTTCAAAACACTTTTTAACCCACATGAGACATGATGACAAAATAATCCTTGAGGGGGAATATACCAATAAGATACTTTTAACAAGTTGCAAATGGTAAAGTTTTGTTAACTGACTCTGTTTTTGCTGTTGAAGTTTGGGTTTTTTTGCAAGCATACATGTAACAGATCAGATCACTCAGCTCCTTTTGATTGATGATGATTTATGATTAATGTATTCTTGGATTTTTTTCCCAATCTAGCACAACTAAAAGAGCAGTGTAGACACCATGGCTGCTGAGTGTGCATTTACTGTATAAATTGTGGAACTATGTATCTGCACTGACAATTATTTTGGAACAGAAAGCTGTTTTCAACCTTACTTAAAAAACCCCATGAGTTAACTATTGAAAGAAATGTCTTATTTTGTCACCATCAGCCTTTCGTTTTGGGAATTAAAATTGAATGATGATAGACTTAGATGCTATCTTGAATTTAAATAACCATTGCAAATGTTTTGTGATGTTTTATTTTCATAGTCTGTGGCAGGTAGTGCAGACAAGTGAGATTTTTTTCAAGACATGATAAATTGAACAGGAAATACGGGATACTGTTTGTGACTCCCTGGTGCACTTGAGATTTTACCCTTCTATCAGTCCCAGTACCCATAAATGTTTCTCCTTTTTTTTTTTTTAACCCTCTCTTGCTATCCATCCTTGTACATTTACACAACTTCATGAATCATGAGGACTGAGTGGTCTTAGAAAAAACAGTAAAACATTTTAACGTCTCCTCTGCAGTGTTTTCATTGTATTCATGTTCTTTCTGGTGTGTGAGACCTTCCCCTCGCTTCTGCTCTTTCTGTGGAGAGGTGACAATCAAGTCAAGAGTGAGATTCTTTCTGCTTTCTGGTGCTTGGGCACTTGATAGCAGGTGCCAGTCCTCCTGTTTGTGGTAGCCTCTGTGGAGATCTTTGGTTGGTAGGGCTTCTTTCGGCATGGAAGACAGGTAGCCCGTGGCAGGAAGATGTTTTCTTACTTCATCTGAGCAGGGGTGCGTGTTACTGTGGCATCTTGACTGTTGGTCTGACAATCACTTCATGTCTAACAGTGTTTTTTCAGTGAACAGCTGAAGAAAAAGAAGGAGGTATTGTAGTTTTGGGGGTTTGTGGGTTTTGTGGGTTTTTTGTTTCCTGTTTCTGGTGGTATACTACATTGCCAATTTTGTAAGGCAAACTTTTTTGGTGGATGATAAGGTTATTCACTTAGTTTTGGCACTTACTACTAGAGTGGATGACATTTCTAGGCAAAAGGGAAAAGGTTTATTAGATGTTGCCTGTAGATGGATACTTGAATTCTCATGAAACTGTAAGAGTGTTATGGTTTTGGGTTTTTTAATGCCTTTAGGAACACGTTATATGATGACAGGTCCTTACAGAAAAAATACTATTTTTTGTGAAATACTGAAATACATTCTAAAACTGTATAGCATTTGTGGGCTAATCAATTAATGCAGTGTATATTGTACCAATACTTGAAAGCATACTGCTTCCTGAAGAGCCCTACCAGCTCTACACCAGGGTTTCTGTTGCTCCTTGGCTCTCCTCAGTTGAATATGTTTGTTGTGCCCAGGAAGTAAGTTGAACCAGAACTTCCAGTTGATCCCAGTCGCTGTACAAACGAGTCTGCTGCTGCAAAGCTGGATCAGACTATTCAGAGAATAGTATTGTTTTTCAGAAACTTCAGATAAAGCGTCATTTTTGTTTAATCCATTCTAGGTTTAGAAAATGTCACGTTTTATAGTTGGTTTAGTACTTCAAGTAGTGCGTGAAAACTCCAAAATATGTGCTTTGCCCTAGTGTCAAATCCGTGATACTTGAAACTATACTTAAAAGATAGAAAAAAAGCATTGTGAGATAGAAATAGGAAAACCAGCACTGGTTTTAAGTGGTTTTTTTTTTTTTTTTTTATATAGAAGGAATACCGAGGGACTTGGAACAGTTTAAAAATTGGTTTTGGTGCCAAATGAAAAAAACAATTGACAAAATGCTAATTGCTTAGCAATGATTGTAAGGAATATAGTATTCAATGCAAAAAGGTAAAAATTACAGAGAAGGTAGGGCACTAAGTAATTTAAGTTTTTCTGGAGACTACAGCTTATAGTAGTTGGCATTTGCAAAATGTTTCAAGTGTATTCACTGAGAGTATATCTAAACACATTTCCTATATGTGGAGCCATCAAAGTATAATCTTGCTTACTTTTCCACAGTTTTTTTGAGAATTTAAAATTGCCTTCTTGTATGCATGGGAGGGGTGTGTGTCTATTTCCCCCTGCTGGAAGCTTATATTTTTGTTTTGAATACTCACAGTTGAAAGAATATACCTGACAGCAATTTGCTTACACTGGGTAAAGAAGTTATAATGAAAATGAAATTGTCTTTACTGTAATCATTTCAGGCATTATGCTTAACAGTAATAATCAAATATTATGAAGTATATGAATTTTCAATTTTTTCTATTTATACTTCACTTCTTGGTATGCTTGGAAACATCTGCTTTAGTAATGCCAAGAAAATTGGTAGTTAAAGGAAGTCAGCATTTGTTTATGGGACACTTCCTGCTTGTCTTTTCTGTAAGATGTGGCATTCCAGGCGTTTTCAGAGGATACTTTGTCTCAGTTTTGTACAAAACGTTTTTGCTGACAAGGGAAGAAGCAGCTACCCCATAATGTAACTACATTAAATTGCTACAGTGCTTACCTGGCACAAAGAAAAGCCGAATTCATTTACTGCAGCAAGAGAGACTAGGAGTTGTGTTTCTGAAGACCTCTTGGAAGGCAGTGAGTGAGTGTTGAATCCAAAAGCAAGCGACAACATGCTAGACTCTTCTGAAGACTCTTCTGAAGGTTCTCCTGAGTTTGAAGGAACTGGTGCTTCAGAGCCTGCTTAGCTGACGTGATAGCTTATTAAAAGATTGTGAACTGCATTGGAGTGGGGGGAAGGAGCATGTGTTAAGTACAGAGAGAGATACTAAGCAGTAGTGAAGAAGTTTGGACTTTGCTGTGTCAGTGGCTTGGTCAGCTGTCTGACTCTGCTCAGCTTTGAGTCCTTTTCTTAGTTATCGAAGTTTCGTAAGGAGCCTTCGTGCTTGGTTTAGGGATCTGAATTGTAGGGATCTGTCTGTTGCAGTGGCAAGTGCTGCTCTACACAGCATCAAGGTGCTTCTGTGTGTCTGGTCCCAAGTACGTGATCAGAATGGAAGTACATGAAGTACTGGGAGGAACGTCGTCTTGCAGCAAGAGCACCATTTCAAAATCATCTACTGATTTGACTGATCTGTACTGCTGGATGCAGCCTAGTATTAGGCCAGCTGGCTCAAATGATGCTCTTTGAAGATGCTGCCAGTATTCACTTTGCACTTACAAAATCACCAGTAGAAGTAAATCTGTCTGAAGCTGCCCTTGGCCAATATCTTAAAAACAAGTCCTGAAACAGATATTAAACCTTAGTGTGTGTTTTGTCCCATTAAGACACATTTATCGATTATTCTGAGTGTTCAGGTAGCACGTACCTCCCAACCATCTCCTGTGCTCAAATGTTGCATGCTGTTCAGCATCTGGGTTGTCTGTGAGAGGAATGTCTGCTACTGAAGACACACTTAAGATGTTTCCAACCACAAGAGCTTTGCAGAGATCTGTGTTGATTTGCCACTTATTAAGGTCTGTGTGATATCTTAATATATCTGAGGATGTTTCATGTTGGTAAGTTGTTCTCTTGTTGATAGGAAGTCAGTGTAGGATTGAAATCTCTGCTATAATGAGATCTACTATGTAGCAGTTAAATGTCAAATCCGTGATACTTGAAACTATAATTGAAAGATAAAAAAAAGTATTGTGAGACAGAAATAGGAAAACCAGCACTGGTTTTAAGTGGTTTTTTTTTATATACAAGGAATACTGAGGGACTTGGAACAGTTTAAAATTGGTTTTGGTGCCAAATGAAATAACAATTGACAAAATGCTAATTGCTTGGAAATGATTGTAAGGAATATAGTATTCAATGCAAAAAAATATACCCAAACTAGAAGGTCTGGAAGATCTAAGTAATGGTAATGAAATTATCCAGTAATGTACATCTGTGTATAATTACAGCTTTCTAAACTCAAATTGACTACTCTTAAATTTCTTGTGGAATATGATTGTGTCTTGTTGTAGATGTGTAGAAATGCTATAAAAATGTTTGAATCCTGCTTTGAATTTGAATCACTTCATTCTTTCCCTGCATCAGTCAGAGCAGCTGCAAATGTGTAACTAGTTACTTCCTGAAACAATTTTTTTGAGTCTAGTTCTCGAAACTGGAGATTAATGTTGCATCTTTGACATATCTCAAATTCAGTCTACAGAGTAGTCTTAATGGAGCAGGTGAGTTGAGCAGGAAAAGAAAAGTGAGTGGTAATAGCAAGGATTGTAAGCAGATGTAAGCTTTCTGAGGCAGTGAGAGTTTACTGTATCCTGAAAGAAAAAGTTGTTGCCCTTTAGTGATTAATCAGCCTGAAAAATCACCCACTCCGCCCTCAGTTTATTCAATTTACCATTAATGAATTGTGGTTATTGCTGCAAGGAATGTTTTAACAAATTTAAGTAAATGTACATCACCTTAACTTCTGAACTTTTGGAGTAGCAAAGATATTTAGATAACTGAATTTAAATATAATGTTTAATGTACATTTATTTGTAATGTCTAAAATATTAGTAAAATACTCTTCTAATACTTCCCACTGAATGGAGTCAAAAAGTTGCAATTTTTTTTTTTTTGCATGTCATCTAGTATTGAATCAGGAATTAGGAGGAAGCAGTGATGTGATGTATAAAAGTAACGTATGCCAGATCGCTGCAATGTGTGCATTATAGCTGGTGTGTACTTATTTTCTTGTTGATATATGTGTATCCTGGCCTAAGAAAATAACTGCATGATCAGTGACTACAGATGTATTATTCTAGTGGTGTTACATGTGCATCTAATGTTTGGTCAGTGTCTATGCTAGTTGGTCACTTTCCTTTTTACTTTTTAATAAGCTCAAATTAGTTGTCCAGGTCCACTTACTTACTAAGTTGTAGCTTGAAGTTGCCAGCTTTTTTAGTATATCAAGAAAATAATATTTTAAAATATTAAGTATTACTAGTATTTTAATATAGAAAAATATATTAGCCTTTTCTTTTTAGTTTTTGTTCATTAAATCTCCCTCTTGTGCTCTCATTATTAAAGAGCTGATTTGAGAGTGTGTTTTTTGTGTTGGTGGGTTTTTTCTTGTTATTTTTGTTTGTTTTAATTCTTTCTTTAAGCAAAGGTACTGAACTCCACAAGGACCAGTGGCCCAAAGCATGTACCAACATGGTGAAATGTAGTGTAAGAACTTGGACAAAATTCCTTCTCTCTAGTATCCTCTATGCATGACACTATGAAAAGCATGCATTGGTAGCACTCAATTTTTAACTGATTTGGTGTTTAGGTGCCTGTATTTCTCTGAAAAAAAAAAAGCATTGGTATTTAGTTTTTCATTTCAGTATTTTGGAAATCTGTTGCCTTTTTTCACTGTATTTCCAAATACCTAGTGCCTACTTAGTGTAGACACTTCAGCTGAATTCACATTGGAAAATTCAGAGATGCTTGGGGGCATGCTGAAATGGTATAATTTGTGGTTGAAATGTTCCCCAACGTAAGCTTGGCCTGTCTTGACTACTTACTTTTCCACCGAAGAATTCCCAGATGTGGCTTAGGAGCTGGGATGGCAGAGACAGTTTACAGTATGAAGTCTGTACACCACCACCCTGTTCTGGAGATACTGGCAGATTCCTAGAAGAGATACGAACTGTTCTGCACTGCTTGGCTTCAGGGCCTGGTAATGTTTTTAGGTGCACTTATTGATTAGTATAAGCACAGTATTGTATCTTCTTCCACGATGTGCAAATATAACTAGTATTATAAATGTGGCTCCTTCAGATATAGAAAAGGAAACTGAATTTCCTTTGGCAAGTGTGCAAGAACAACAGAAACTGATGGCACTTAAATCAGTTGGCTAAGTGTAGTGTGCAAAATCAACATATAGTTGCTAAAAAAAATTTTAAAAAAGAATTATCCTCTTTTTCACTTCTTCCAAATGCATAATGGGATAATTCCAGCTTGGAATTTTGTATTTTTGTGGTAGCAAGTATACAAAAGTGTGGTTGTTTTTTTGGAGGTAGATGAAATTGTTGGGTTCCCCC
>VZRE01011443.1:489289-615762 GCA_013396775.1 Cephalopterus ornatus
ATTATCATCAATGTCCTTGGAATCACAAAGCCAGTGGAGTTGCCTGTGAAGCCTAGAATAAAGTCCTCTGAAATGAACACATAAAAATATTTCGGAAGTCTCTTTCCAATAGCAAGGCTGCCATTCTGGATATAGCTGCTAGATAACCTGACTGCTCTTTTCAGATAATTTTCCTATTTAGGCTGTTTCTTGTTAGAGTAGGGCTTTCTTCAGGTTTTTTTTAATCTTTTTGCCTGTGTAGCTCATTTGAGTGTTATTGATTTACTTTCTTTTAAAATTCTAGCTCTCTTAAATCACTCTGAGTTTAAAATCTACCAAACTTAGTTATTACTGTTTACTTTGAAAACACAAAATTTAAGTAAGAATATTATTTTAAAGATTATGTACTTTTTTCAGGAGGACCCAAATGATATCGATCCCAAAAGGAAAGAAGTGCGTGGCAATGATGGGGAGGACAAAGCTCAAAGTGTGGAGACGCTACCTCCAGGTATTGCAGTAACATTTGTTTTGAAAGATCCATAGCCACGAAACATTTATCATTGAAAGCCATGAAACACAGCAGTTGTTCTGATTCTAATAATTCTTTGTAGTTTGAGAATGCTGGGATTATTTTAGCAACAGGTACTTCTTACAGCGTCAGCTTCCTTAAATCTTACCTTCTTCACTGCTCCTTTGGGTTTAAAGCCAGAGAGTGTGGTTCTTTGCTAGTACAGATTTGAGGTACTGTAAAAGGCCCTGGTGCAAAAGTAGTCCATGTCTCTCAATGGATAATGCTGACAGGCAACAGACAAGTCACCGTGGGACTGTTGTTTTGACTGAAGATTCAACCAAGGTTCATACTTCAGGTTTTTCTCTAGCTTTTGTTGTGGCAGATTTTCCTGACTCTTCTGATGGTGTACCTTATTTTTCTCGTACTTATTTTTCATATGTATTTTTCATATGCTGGCAAATAACAGAACAACATGATTTTTGTTCTATTTGAGTGAAATCCATGTACCTTGAGGATGAGCTAGAAAGTTAAGTGTTAAGGAATCTTCATTCATATGACTACTTGCATAAAATTTCTTCGCTGCTTAACTGTTTCACGTCAATGAGATTTAATATCTTAGCTGCAATTGGCATACTAAGGAGTACAGAAAAATGAAAAATCAGATTTGAGTATTTTACACTATTGAAAAAGTTTACTGTACAAGAAGGACAACTACTGATCAGGTAGCTTCACAGGATGTTTTGCTCCTTTTCTATTAATCCTTATGTTTTACTTACAACTTTATCTTGGCCAAACATTTGAAATACTATGAGGTCTTGCAGAAAGAACTAACCAAGGTAAACTTTGCTTTAAGCAGATGGAACTTCCATTCCCAGTAATGTGTGAGGTATGATTTTTGTTTTACAGTCATAGACTCTGCAGGTACAGTATAAGCTGTTTGCTATTGATGGCTTTTTTCCTGTATCCTTTGGCCTGCCTTGTCTTAGCTGCTGTCTGGAGAGGGGAAACAAGACTGGATATGTATGTATATACTTTCTTGGCAAAGCCTTTACTTTGTGTGTGTGTTGGGAAATAAATCCCAAAAAGCTGAAGAGTCTGGCTTATTTAACTTGGTTTCTGGCAGATCTTTTTAAGTATTTTTTCTGCTTAACAGAACTCTGCAAATATTGGTATTGGGGTTAGGTCAGCCAATTTTGCACCTTCCAGCTGCTTTTCTTATTTCCCCTTGTTGGATGTTTATGTATTCTGAGACAAAACCTATACTTTTCCTCGAAGACCTTCCTTTCCCAGTGGTCCTAAGTACACTGTTTGACTATTAAAAGAAGTGGGAAGTGTCACAGGTTGAAAGGGAGAGCTATCAGAAGCTGGAAGGGTTGAAACCAGAAGTAAGACGAAGTGTGAAGTAGAGCAGGTCAGGGCTTTTTTTATTTCATATGTTGATTAGAAGTCTCTTACGGCTGGATGTAACAGGCAGGAGAATTGCTACTGGAAAGTAGTATGAGAGTCTGGAATCAAACATCAAAGACTACACGGGCAGAATTATGCACTCTTCAATTGCTATTTTCTTTATTTTAAATCCATATAGGCAAATTTTTGAGTCCTTATGGCAGTGAAGCTTGGTATTCACATTTCTGTGCATTGTTTGCATTGTTTAAAGTGATCAAATTTTAGGAGAGATCTGGTTCAAAACTTTCTTGCTTTTCCACTGAGCTTAGGAAGCGTATAATTTAGGTTTCAGCATGATGTACTGTAGCATCTTTCATGACTTCTTGGAATTAAGGAAATGCTTATTATCTTTAAAATGTCTTCACCTAAAGATTAGTCCTGTCAGTTTTTCATCTTTTGTTCACCAGAGTATATCTATCCTTTATCTCCTGGTGACTTTTTTTTTTGTATGCTGGAAAAGCTTTTGTTTTTTTGTGTGTGTGTGTGTGTGTGAAAATAGCGATCTTAGCTCTTGCATTTAGAAAGACCAACCCTGAATTGTCTTCATGGATAACTAAAGCAAAACTGCACAATTAGTTGCCTGTATTGACAGGAGTTTCAGCAGTTGTTCAAACACTCTTTTTTTTGTTAGTTAATGAAGATCTGGGACCCCTTAGTGCATGTAAATCAAAATACTCATATTGAGCATTCTACTGCTTTTAAACTGTATTGAGTCTGTCAGAGGGAGTGCAAGCTATTTAGGGTATTTTGCATCCATCTATTCCTACTCTTTGTTGCCTGCTGCTTGAGTGCTTACAGATTTATCTGATATGCTTTTTTCTCTTCTCTCTCACTTCTAGCTGCTTTTACTGTTATCTGGCTTATCTCTAATAGATCTGATTCCTATTGCACATCGTTGGCAGGGCCTTCTGCTGGAGTCAGAGCCAGGCGTTACCTCCTTTGTGGCTTCTGAAGCCAAATTTACTCCTTCCATGGACTGTCACTGCTTTTCAGTAAATTTAGCCCTACTAAGTGGTCTCCTTTCTTCTCAAGTTTACTTTATTCTTTCTGGACTAATTTTATATTTGTTATTTTTAAAGTGTTGGAAAATGGTAAATGATACATTTTAAATTATTTATATCAAGCTTTGATGGAAACTGGGACAAAAAGAAGCAGCTTCACTGGATTTCACCTTTTTCTGGCTTCTACTCAACTTCTCAGGCTTAGAACTGTTTGTAAAATAAACACTTCTTGTCAAAACCAAGTTCAGTACTGCAGCATATCCTGCTCCAGGATCTTAGCTGGTTCAGTGATTGGGTTTTTGGGGTTTTTTTTGGCTCTGTTTGACTCTGATAGCAAACTTTGCAGTTCACTTAGTTTTGTTTAAAAGACTAATTTATTGTCATGTTAGGTCTCAATATTTGCTTGAATTTGAAGTTACAAGTTTACTTAATTGAAGTGTGAAATAATGTAGCTGCATTTTCTGATATTCATTCCACCTGACAAAGTCATTGAAATGCGGGAAACTACGGAGCTATCTAACTCTCCAGAAGAAATTAAATCAAACATGCTCTGACTTGTGTACCCTAGGGAAGCATAAAATGTAAGTAGTGCCTATTATTGGAAAAGGTTTGCTAAACCACTTCAAAATTTAGTTGATAGATTCAGAAAGGCAAGCCTTTGAGCAAAAGTAAGGCCGGACAGTATAGTTAGCTTTGAATCAGCCTTTCAATTTCCAGCGGTTAACTTGAACCATGGTCACTTATAAACATGTGGGCAGCCCGTGTTGCATGTTGTATTTCATAAAGGACATGCTGTTTAAATAGAACACTTGCAACAGCATCACCCTAATCACTGATGGAATGACCTTATGGCCTCTTGTGTTTTAGCTGCTCTTTCCAGAGGAGGGAAGGCAACTGGAAGAGTAGTTGGGGGTGGCCATCTTGAAATGTGCATAGCTTCATAGTTGGAGTGTTTGGAAGTTGAAAATCTTATATAAATGCATTTCAAGTGCTCATTTTACTTCGCAAAATGCACTAAAAGACTTTATTTTTAGGCCAGAAAAGCAGCAACATGACATGTCCTGTATTTCAGAAAATACTCATCAAATGATTCAGATTGAAGGTCTGTTAGAAGTAAAGGTGATAATATAGTTTAGTTACCAAGGAGGTTGCAAAAGCTTTGGGAAATGCAGAGGGAGAGAATTGTATGGGAAAATGATTTTGCGATCTCTGATGTTTCTTCCAGTCTCTTGAATCAAGCTGTTCTAGCTTTTTTTATAGTTTTTTTTGCAAGTGAAGTTTGGTGTAATTTTTGTAAATAACTGTTTTGGGTTGTTTGTAGTGTGTTAGCTGGCTGAGGTATAAAATTGTTTTCAAAGTAAGTTCCTGGAAATATTTTGCAGAAAGAACTTGAATGGCTTAGAAAAGCCCTTGTCAGTCTGTGGCCTGACAACAACAGCTGGAAAGTCTCCTTTTTACAGTTCTTTCAGTAATGGGAATTTGAAAAACTGTATTTCTGCCTCCAGTTATTTTCTTATAGTTTGCCTTCTGGGTTGCTTCACAAAGTATCTATTAAATGTTTTGCAGTCTGTTTAACTTTCTAGTTCTGTATTCTCTGTGTGTGCGCGCGCGCGCTCGCACATGCATGTTTTAACTTTCTTAGGTTGGTAATTCAGATATGAAAAACAGTTGCTTAGTATTGGCTAGCTAGCTCTTAAACCAGTAAAGTAGGGGCACTTTTTTCTCTTATTCTGTTGGAATTTACTTAAAAACAAACCAAACAACCCCAGAACACCTCCTTCTCAACCTTTCAACTTTTGCCTTGCAACCTCCACTAGTGTGTGATAACCAGATCTCACCTTGGGCGCAAGTTGTTTTTGTAGATGAGCTCCTTGGATGATCCTGAGATTATAGAGAGTGTTTCATCAAGTTGGTGATATTGTCTGGTTGAACAATGGACAGTTATTTTGTTTAACGATGGAAGGTATTCTCTCATTATCAGAATCTGGCAGGAGATAACACGCCGTAGTTGGGGCATAGCTTATGGATAGAAAGCTGTAAATAAGGCCTGCCTGCCTTAGTTTCCATGCTGTGCTGGTTGAGAGGATGAGCAAAGGCAAACCTTGGAAAATCTGAGCAACCTCTAAATCTTGTTAATAGCTGGTAGAGTAGTATTCCCTGTAATCATACCAGCTTAATTTAGGATATGCCTGAGATGATATTTTTCTTAAAGCTGCACTGAAATGGCGTGACGTCTTTGTGACCTACTACTTACGACACTTAACTAAAAGTACCTCAAAAACTTTGTATGTTAATTATGAAAACAATGACTATTAAATCCTCTTGTCTGTAATACAGTGACCACAAAAGAGAGATTTTGCTTTATATCTTTTTTTTGTGCCAATAGCATGCTGGTTCACCACAACTTGCTTGCAGGGGATTCTCATACACATCCATGTTTAAATCAAGAATGTCTGTATTGCATTGAGCTCTGAATTTGAGTTAAAGATGGTATAAATTTGTTAATAGGTGGCATAGATCTGTCTGTCAATGGTAAAAAGAGTAAATGTTCAATTAGAGGTATGAACTGATAGTTTTAAGATACTTGGTAAATACCATACTGTTGTTGTGCACCTGAAAATGGTGGGAGTCCTGAAACAACAGTTCCTGGTAGCTGGATGTTAATCTACCTTTCTGTGTTAGTGTCACAATGAGTCACATAATAACACAGTCCGTGTTAAAGAGGGAGTAATCTGAATAAATTCTGATTGTCGAGGAGGTTGCAGTTATGTTATACTGGAGAGTGATCTAGTGCTCTGCCTACATGAAGTGCTGTTCTTTGAGAATAAGGTTGTCTTGTATTCCTAGAAGGCCTATTTCTCAAATGGTTTGATTATAATTGGCTCTGTTTTTACTTCTGTAATGAGAAAGTAAATTAAATTAGGTCTTTGAAGTCTGGACTGGGTCTTTAAAAACAAATGTTTCTAAGATAACATTATAGCCAGATCATCTGCCATCTTACTGCCTGTTGATATGTGGATGTTTGTTTTGTTTTTTTTTTTTTTTTTAATAGGAATTGTGGGGTTAAAAAAAAACATAACACAAAGTGGACAAGATGAAGCATTGTCTGATGATTACTTGTATAAACTGCGATCTGCAAAATTGTTCAATTTTATATTAATTTGCAAGATACTCTAGAGGAATTTAATGTGCAAAAGTGACTTTTGATGTTACACTGTTAACGATAGCATTGAAGTTTAATTACTTTGTTGCAAAGGTAAATATTTCCTCATTACGTTTGGGTTGCTGAATGCTGTTCCTTGAATTGTGAAGATGAATCTGGATATTTTCTTGTTTTTCTGTTGTAGGAAAAGTCCGGTGGCAGGACTTTAATCAGGACGCGTATGTTGGTGCCACTGTGGTGCGATCTGGTCAGGATCCATATGCCCGCAATAAGTTCAATCAGGTAGAAAGTGACAAACTGCGAATGGACCGAAGCGTTCCTGACACCAGGCATGATCAGTAAGTGCCAAACTGAGCCGTCTTTGACTTGGATTAACCTTTCTGTATTTATTGCTTTTGAGCTGCAGGTGGTTTTTCTGAAACAGGAGCTTTCCAGCCTTAGAGAGGACAGGAACAGTAAACTCCATGATCCCTGGGTTAAAGAACAAGGAATCTTATTTGAGTTCTTCTGTTTCCATTACTTCAGTCAGTGTCTATTAAAAATCCAAACTGGTGCCTCATTTCACTCTCCATTTGTTCCCGTTTATCTGATGGCTTTTCTTGGTTTCTACATTTGTGAGTCTCTTTCAGTGTGACGATGATCAAACAGTGGAGCAGGTTTCCCAGAAAGGATGTGAAATCTCCAGGCTTAGGGATATGCAAAGCCCAGTGCAGAGCCTTCTGTAGCCGGCCCTGCTTTGAGCAGGGAGTTGGATTGAAAGATCTCCAGGGGCCACTTTCAATCTCTGTCACTCTGTGATTCTTTTCTTATAAGTATGTGATGATTGTCAACTCCAGACCTAAAGGAGTCAATTTATGCACACCCTGGTGAACATAGGACAGAATTACACTTCAGATGCTTAAAACTTTCCACTGTGTCAGGCTGCTTGTGCAGACTCAGGAAATAGTGGAAATAAGGAAATATATTATTTACTACGGATTAGAGAAAACTTTCATTTTAAAAAGGGTTTAATAACTTGCACTAACCTTATTTAAGCAGAATTGATTAATATTGAAAAAAAAAGTTGCCCATTAGGACTTTGTAACTTAAAAGTGCAGAAGCAGGTTTGACTTGGTTTTAAAAGTAGGCAAGCATAATTGTAAAACATAAAATTAGCCAACTGTATATAGTTAATTTGCATAACTAATTCTGCAGTTAGTATGAACGTACATTCATAGCTTCATAGGTAGAAACTGGAGGAGATACCAGAAGGAGAAAGGGAAAAGGAAGGCACCTGTTTTTTTTCCATAAATCTTTTTAATCAGGAACGGCATAGTGAAGGAGTTTTGTATAAAAACTCGGACACTTACTATGTCATTTTTTTAAAATCTCTTGTATAATAGGATGGGTTTAGGTTTCTTTAAGCAAACTTCTTTTTCTTTAAGCTAAAGCAAGTCTTGTATAATTTGCTGTTAATTGGATGGAATGAAAGCAGTGAAAAGCATGATACCCATGGTGTACTGAGGAGTTTGAAGTGACTTTTGAGTTTTCTTCATAGCATATATTTTTTTTCACAAGAAATGTATTCTGACTTTTTAGACCAGGTATTCTTTTCCATGAGATCAAAGCTCAGCTACCAGCTTCTAGAAGCTTCTATGATTCAGATATGCTGAATTTGGAAGTTTTTAGATATTTAATAACCTCTGTGTTGGGGGCGTATCTGACAGACAAAGGCTGTCCTTTGAGAAGAATGTAAGTACGAGATGACAGGAGACAAATTACATTACAATGGCCATGCTTGTTTTAACTGTCAGTCTTGTGATTATATGCTGACCTGCCTAAGTTTTTTCACAAAATGAAGCTGGAAAAGAATCCTGCAGTGGAGAAGAGAGAGAGAGAGAGAGATCTGGGGAAAGGCTGTATCTGAGCTGGGATTATTACTTCGACTTTGCCATGGAGCAGATTTAAGTGCCCATCAGACTGTAAATAATCATCTTTTAGAAGAATAAAACAACCAAACAAAAAACCAAACTGAAGCAATCATTCATACAAGCTGTCTATGATAAGTTCCCTGCCATGTTGCAATTAATTTTTCTTCTATTTTGGGAAGAACTTTCACTGCAGAAGCTGAAAAAGCCACATGAAATACTTGGGAACTGTGTGATGGCAAGAACAAGAGCAATAGCCATAGGAAGAAGCATATCTGATCACATGACATTTGGAAGCATATTATTTTCAACAAAATTGAGGGCAACTAGGTTGAGATTAAGATCTCTTGTGGAGCTGCTGCAGTCTTTTTCTTTAAGAAAAGACAATGAGATGAGGAAATACTTTGCTTCTCATTAAGCAACTTGCTGTTAATTGTACTGATGTGTCTAAGGGGCTGTTTGACTTTGAAATAACTATGTAGTAATATTATTTAATTGCTGAAATTGTCTGTTGAGAAGCAGTTTGTCAGGATTCTGTGTTAAATATAATATAATAAACAATTGTGTGTAATTATGCATCTCTTAATACTATATTGTTTAGTCTTTTTTACATCACACAAACTTTTACTAGCATCAAGACCAAAGATTTCTACTTGTTTTCTGTGAAAGCCTGGCAGCAGTACTAGAAAAACTAGAAAACACTTGATTCATTTGCTTAAGCTGCTTGCTTTCATTTTGAGCAAAAGGAAGGAAGTGAGAAACAGGCAGATGCAACATGAGAAAGGAAGTGGAGACAAGAACTCTGAGCAGGAATGCAGATTCTCACCCCAGCTGATGCTCACAACTACTACTTTCAACAACATTGAGAAACTATTGGGTTTCCTTTCATTGCAGTCTGCTTACAATGTGTAACTGAGAGCTGTCACTGCGTGGTAGATTTTGGAGATCCAGAAAATTACAAATGAGTGTCACAGTTTTAGCAGGAAACTCACAGAGTCGTTCTTCCATCAGTGTAAAATAGTCTCCCAGGGGAGATGAAGGATGATACTCTATGTTTTTTGTGGACCAGTGTCCACCATGCATCCTTTGGACCAGTGGTTTCTGATCACATCTGTTAACTGATTGTTGTGATGATTCTTGAGAATTCTGGTAAGTGCTTCAGCTGCACTGAACTGTGTTTTCTTTCTCATTTGGCACCTGTTAGAAGATTCTGACCTCACGCTCAGGTTTTATTCTTAAGTTAAGAGGAAACAAACTTTCCTGTGTCTTTGGTACTAATTGAAGTGAATGTTCTTGTACTGATTAAAATAGATATTTTTGTCCAAAAGTAATTTCAAACAAACTGCTGAGGTTTTGGGAAAAATTGTTAATGATATGAACCAGTCCAAATCTTATGTTTTAACTGGTTTTAATGACCTATGCTAAACATTGAAGGTCTAGATTGAAGTTTTGTGTTCAAGTTTTATTTTAACTAAATGTATTTTCATATTCTGCGTTTAAAATATAAGTGTTGCAGCTTGAGAAAACAACATCTAATCTCCATGCCAAAAGTAATGACATTGTTTCTTCAAGTTTAACTGTGGTCCTGTTGACACAGCAGGACTGATACTGAATCAGTTAGAGAAGGGATTTTTGAAAAGCTGAGAACAAAAATACTTGGTGAAATGTTCTTCCAGTTTTGTTTGGAAGTCTAAAAGTCTTATTTTCTCCCTCAGAAATATGCAGTAGTGCTCTTCTCTTGAGTTTTCTTAAAATTAAGAGGCTCCATTGCCTTGAGTAATACCCTCTAATATGCACTCTGCCTCAAGTGCTCTCTTCTCCAAAGATATCTGTATAAGTTTAATGTGGCTTTTTAATTATTCTAATGCAAGTGCTTCATGTGATAACTGCATGCACAGTAGCCTTGTCCTCTGTGGGCAATTTGAGAGTTAGCAGAAAAAAGAATATCTTTTGTGGCACTATAGGCTTTGGAGTATAATATTTTCATGTCTTTTAGCTGTCTAGATGAATTGCCAAAAGCTCACACTAGAGAAGCTCTTAATTCTTTATTTTTCAGGAACATATAGGCATTTGTGATTTATTGCTCCAATGCTGGGTGCTAGTGACAAAGCCGTCTTGTACACCCACCACAAAGCTAGACATGGCCTTGCTGATCTGAGACAGCAATTGTAGGGTTGGCGTGGGCTTTGTTTTCATACGGAGCAAGTGAGGTCAGTGCAGCAGGATAATGTTTTGTTTGACAGCAAGCTCTAATGTGTGTGACATTACGGGTGTGTTGTGTCGAAAAAACCCCAGGTTCCTGGGATTTTGTAGAGTGGGCATGGGCAAGAAGTGCATTGCTGCTCACTCACAGATTCCAAGAAGTTGAAGGTTTGTGTGGTTTATGGTGTGTGATGCAGATGTTTAATCAGGTGTGAGTGGGCTTTTATACAGGCAGAGGTCTCGTTTTAGAAGTGTAGGTGGCAAACTTCCCTGAAAAGCTAGTTTGATTAATACTGCACAAAGTACAAAAATACTTGCTGAATTTGCTACAGGTGTATGCTGTCTGAGTTTATCCCCTCTGAGGACAACTAGGCCTGTTAAAAATCTACCCTTAATAATAATTAAAGAATGTGGAAGAAATACATCACTTGTGCAATGGCACAGTTGTGAATGGCAATCAGTATCATGACCTGTCAGACTGTAATGCTTTCACAATAAGCTCAGCATATGTTGTTTTCTAGTACTGTTAGTTTTTAACATGATGAGATTAGTGTCTTTTTTAGGTTTATTTTATTGCATAGTGTAGTCCTGCATGAATTATTTTAGGATTTGCTTCATTTTTCTTATTATATTAATTTCAAGCTTCTAGAGGTGATGAAAAATGAGTTGACATTAGATGGAATTATTTCATCATCTTCATGGTTTGGAAGGATGTGGTTCTGTGTTTAGTTGGCTGAGCATTGTCACAGCTAGCTTTGTTTTTCAAATTCCAAGTGTTATGATCCTTACCAGTTCTCATTAGAATAGATAACTGGTTTTATCTATGAGTGAGATCTACAGAATCTTTAAAAATTTAAAAAAGGGAGAAGTGGGCACATGCCATTCTAAAGAAGAAGTGTATGGTAGTCTGTGAACATGTGGATTTTCCTTGAAAATATGCTTATTTCCTTAGATACATTGAATACTTTTAATGTAACAAAAAAAAGCACTCTGATTTCAAACTCAGTTGTAAAAAAGTTATTTATGACATACTGCAGTGATGATGGTCTGATGGCTTTTCTGAACCTCCCCATATTTGACACTGACTTCTTAGTCTTTTGTGTACGAAGACAACTACCTAAAGTGTCAGAAGACAAGTTGATTATAATCTCACTTGAAAACAAGGTATTTTATTCTTCCTAGGCAGTGTGTACATGAGTTTAATAGATAAATACTTCACAATGAAGACTGTCTGGTAAGCGCAGGATGCAAAAATTATGTTCAAATGACAGTGTGTTATTTCTTTCAGGTGTCAGCGGAAACAATGGCGGATAGATTTGCCAGCTACTAGTGTGGTGATCACCTTTCATAATGAGGCAAGATCTGCTTTGCTTCGAACTGTTGTCAGGTATACATGACAGAGCTTGATTTTTCCCTAAAGGCCATTTATTTGTGTCAGAAAATGGCTTATGATAAGGAAGGAAAGTAACAACCTTTATGCTCTTCTTTATGCTCTTCAACAATGCTCTTCTGAACTGTTTGCAGAGGAAAAGATGAATCTTCAGTTCTTACACCCTGAAATAGTGATGTTATACAAAATCGCTTGCCTTAACTACAGATGAATTGAAGTATGGAACCAATTACCAGATGATGTTTGGCAGTAGACTGTTTCAAGCCAAAGTCAGGGTAGATGGATTCTCAGGGGATATTTGAGCCAAAGATATCTGCAAAACTTTTATGTTACATGTTGCCTGTCTAATATTCTGATTTCTGGAGGCTGCAGTAGTGGGGGCGGGGGAGGTAGGTGTGGTGGGGAGGAAGGAACACCCAAATTCTACACATGTACCCCTTCACTCTGTCTGTAAGAATAAGTCAATAACTGTTGTTGAAGGTAACATCCTGGGCTAGGTTCTACTGTGGCTTAACGAAGTAACCGCTTTTATGACATCATTATGGAAAATTAAAACTGCTTAGTACTGAATGCTTTTTTTCTTTTCTGTTGCAGTGTCCTTAAAAAAAGCCCATCACATCTTATTAAGGAAATCATACTGGTGGATGACTACAGTAATGATCGTAAGTACTTTTACAATCTGAACCTAAAGTGCTTGTTCTGGTAAGATGCCAGTAGGTGACTTGGTTGAGAATAGGGTACTTGAATAGGAGTTGACGGGGACTGATCCAAAACCAGGTCTTAATTCTTCCATATCTGTAATTTTGGAGATGTGAAGAGTTCCTATAAATACTTCAGGTATATTTTATTACTTCGTGTTAGGTTAAGGACCAGAGTGTATTATTAAAAAGGGCCTTTCCATAGTATGTTATCTTAAGTAAAAATAAAACCCATGGTTCCTGCAACAAATATTTTTGTAGCACTGTTTTAAATGAATGCTGATCTCCATCAGTCTCTTGGAAAAATTCTTATTGAATCTAAAATAATTCAATGTTTTATAAGTACTAGGGTATCATGACAGAAACTCAAGCAGTGGAAATGGACCTCTGAGTAACCTTTCTTAAAGGAAACTAATGTCTATGTTTACATTACTAGTTTTTAGCTAGTTTGATAAAGGTTTATGCCTTAATGTTGGTTAAAAAGTGAGCTCTCCCTATATGAAAACAGTTTATTTTAATCCTATAAAAGTGTTTTTCCTCTCTGCAATGTAGAAACGGTCTAAAATAAAGAATATAGTTAAATAAAAATGTTTCAAGACTGTAAAATTAAGTTCGCTTTAAATAACATAATGAAAGTAATAATTTCTTAGCCTGATAACTTTTCTTTATTTCTAGTGAGATATGTTGTCTTTTTTAAGCATATATCTTACATTTAACTATTTATGACCACAGACTTTTTCACCTACAAAGCCTTTGCTTTTCTTTGAAGACAGCCCCTCTTCTGGTATACAGTGTTGGATATCAAATGGATTCTTATCACTTGATTTTTATTTTTTTAAAATTATTTTATTTTTTAAAGCTGAGGATGGTGCTCTCCTGGGAAAAATTGAAAAAGTGCGAGTTCTTCGAAATGACCGCCGAGAAGGTAAGTTTAGTATGGGGAAGGAAGATAGAAATTCCTCTGTGCTTCTTTAGCTGTTATTGTTCATCAGGTCTTTTAAAGGAACATTATACTTTATAAATCTACCAGTGGAAGGAATAAAAATAAAATGTATTTATGCAGATAAAAACAGTAATTCTGATTGCTGTCCTATTGTTGTGTCCATAGTTGCCCATTGTTGGCTTCTACAGTGAAAGCTTCCTTTAGGAATTGCATTTAATCTTCAACCTGTCCTTTCTCTTCCTGCACTGAATCCTCAGTTAAGCTGTTCCCATTGTACGTAAGGTCTCACTGTAAACTGTCTATGTATCTATGTTTGAAATGATCCAGCTTAAAAATAGCCCTCTGGTTCCCTTTTTAGATATCATTTTAAGGATTTAGTTGGTGGATAGCCTGACAAACAGTTTGTTTTGGCAGACTTGAGAGGTTTGGAGCAGCCAGGAGGGCTGGGACCAAGTATGCCAGTTTTGCTGAAGCCAGTGTGCCCTGTAAAAAATTTGTCTTACGTTTTTGTTTTCTTTTATGTTGCTTTGTAAATTATGGTCTCATGTCACTGAACTCTTCAGTCAGCAGTTTCCCGACTCTGGAGCTTAAAGTATTAGATACAGGCAACTGTTATTCTACAGCTGTTTGAAATAATAACTGAGATTTGACAGCTGAAATAGTTGACTGATTTAGCAGATATATGCTTGTTAATTTTTATAAGCACTGTATCTTTCAGACTGCCAGCCTGGCCTGGGGAGGATCTGGAATCATTAGATTGTCAGGAATTGGAAATGACATGCACAAAACCTGCGTTGTCCCATAATTCAAGTTATTGCAATAACTGATGGGTTCTGAGTCTTTAAATATTCTCTTTGGAATATACTTGTGAACAAAGACCTGTTAAGAATGAAGGTCTTTTATGACTTGCTATGGTTGCCAGGTTCTGAGTAAGTTAATGTCATTTTTCAGTACAGCACTTAAAGATGAAGATAGTAGTAATGGAAAAAAACAGAAGGAAGTAACACCTTTTTGATGTTTGTTTTTTAGTAATTTTAAATATTAACTTTGTAACGCATATACAGATTCATACTTAAAAATATGCATCACTATATCTGAAAGTGAAATACAATTTGACAAATCTATTACATTGCCAGAAAAGAACAAGTGTTTGCAGATGGAAGGCAGAGTACTAGTTTACTTTGTATTTTTGTGAGACTAAGATTAAATACTTCACATATAAATTAAAATTTAAGAGAATTGGTAAAATCAGCCAATGTGTAGGATGCTAAGAGTGGCACAGTATTATGAACAATAGAGGAAAGCAGGGTGTTTTAAAATGAAAGTTAAAGTAAAAGCATGGTGTTGGTGGAGGGGATGACATTAACTGCCTTTCATTCAGAAATAAATGTTAGTAGCTTTTGGTCTCATCTGTAGGACCAGAGTTTGTCATGGGAACAGATGTGTTCTGAAGGGTGTGGTAGTCTACAAAATAAATGTTTGGTGGAACTTTTTCAGCTCTATTTGTTGTAAGCCTGAATGTGATCATGGAGGACTTAATGACTCAAGTGGTAACCTCTGTTTTTTTGCCGCTGTGGAATTAGAGCAAGACAGTAGATTCTACAACACTGTAAATTATAAATAATAAGCTGTGGAAGGAGGAATTGAAATATAAAAATTAAAAAAAAGATCATATAGCAAGAGTGTTTGAGGAATGGTTTGGTGTAGAAAGACTGAACAGAACAGATTCAAAGGCTGGAATTAGGGAAAAGAAAATAAGAGGAAAAATTTAGCATAAAATCAATGAGGTACAGTTAGCTAGCTACCAGTGTGCCACAGAGAAGGTGTAAAAAGTACTGTCAGAGAGCCTTAGCACAGCACATATCTGCAACAGTGAAATGCTTACACTTGAAGTAAGAGATAGTAAAAGGATCTTGATGAGACTGGTACTGAACGTTGGGCAGAGCAAACAAGCTTTTCCTCTTAAGCATCTTGTATTCTGTTTGGCATAGTCATATTTTGTGTATTTATTTTGTAAAGGGAGTGGCAAAAAACGGGCTTGACTCTTTTACAGTTCCAGTTGGAGGCAAAAAATGCCCAGACAAATCAGAAAAAATTTGGTGAGAAACAACGTAGAAAAAAAAAGCAGGGGGAAAAAGAAAGTAATGACTTGTTTTAGATCTTGAGTGATAATGAAATCGATACATTTTTTTTAATAGTAGAAAAAAGTAGGGAGAAAATTTGCAAAGAAATGGGAGGAAGCTTGTTATGTGTGTATGTATAGCGAGGAACTTTAAGGCATGGTGAGGTTGTCCAATGAATGAATATTAAAAGGAAAAAAAGGAATGAAGGAAGGAAAGGAGTGGGGTGAATCAGTAAGGGTACCTATGTAATTAAGATAAAGAGAAGAACCTTTTGATTTTACCAAAAGTTTCTTCCTAAAGAAATCTTTTCAAAAAACCCCAAACAAACTACAAAACCAGAGAATTGCCATAAGCACAGAGGAAAGACAGTTGAAAGGGGTGAGAGTAAGGCTCTCAGACGTAAATGAATGGAGCATGGTTATTTCTGGAAAAAGTTCATAGAAAAATTGGACAGAGTGTGGTAAGAACTAAGATGGGGGGTGGCAAAAAGGTGGAGAGGATGGTGCTTTCGTCAGTTCTATAGTAGAACTGTCAGAGATATGTTTCAGATCCAATCTTCAGTAACATTTACCAGTATCAATACCATTTACAATAATGCAGACCCATTTGTACTTGTGTATCACTTGTTTTGAAAAGGTACTTTGATTTTTCTGCTTAAATTAGATCAAAACCTGTAGGGTGCAGTAGGTTGGATGATTGCAAGCTGTTTGGTGTGAAGTCGTTTCACTGAATTGTTAACTAGCATCTGGTTTTGTGTTTGTCCTGTTTGAGTTCCTTAGCTAATGACTAACTTGGAATGCTATAGTTCCTCACTACTGTTGATTGTTTTCCTCAAGAAGTGCTTAAAACTTTTTATCTTTAATTCTCAGGCTTGATGCGCTCCCGTGTCAGAGGGGCAGATGCAGCACAAGCAAAAGTGCTGACCTTCCTGGATAGTCACTGTGAGTGCAATGAACACTGGCTGGAACCGCTTTTGGAAAGAGTAGCTGAGGTTAGTAAAGAGTTTTAAAGTAATTTCCTGAAGAAGTAGGTTTTAAATTTTAAAGCCATCTGGTTTATACTAGATTAATTTTATGCATTTTTCTAAGGAAGCTTTTTCTGACTGGAGATGATGGAGGTGACTGGAGTGTTCTGTGATTAAAACATATTTTTGTCCATTTAATCTGTGAACCCAGTAACATAAAATCTGAATATTTATTATCTTTGCGAACATTCAAATATATGCTTCCTTGGTTCTTTGGGGAACGCCTCAGTAAGCTGAAAATCTTTAGAGCGAAGTGTAGTTCTCCTCAACCAATATCATCTCGGTGTAATTCAGTTTACCTGAGTCTTTATGCCTCATTAAGATTCCATATGATAATAGGAGAGAGGATGAGCTGTGAAACCAAAATTCTCATGGAAATTAGCAGGAACTACAGGCTCTGGGCTTCTGTGAAAATGGTGCTTAGTCTGTGTCCTGGAAAAGCAATTGACAGGACTGAGAATGAAAGTATACTGTTTTCTCCAGGGGTTGGTTATACTTGTTAACTTCCTCTGGAGGAACTCAGTTGAAATGGAAAGTGAATGGACTGTAATCCCAAAAAGCACTGAGGAACACTCAAGACAACAAGGGTTTTATTCTTTCTTAATTGCATTCCCTTTCTGGAAAGCGAGTCTTCCAGGAGGGGCTTGGTTCCAAAATGCTCCTAATCAAAATGGTTTTGCTAAGCTACTCTGTTTTGTTAATGCCCAGATCTTCTCTTATCCTCCCTATTCTTCCCTTTGCATTTCTCCTGCAAAAACAGGAAGTGGGAAGGGGAAGGAAGTAAACCCTGTATGCTCAGTATGACAGTGAAGAAGCTATCAATTGACTGATATTCTTTATTCTGCTTGTTCTATAATGCTTGTTAGAATCATAGAATCATTTAGGTTGGAAAAGATGTTTAAGATCATTGTTTCCAAACACTATCCTAGCACTGGCAAGCCCACCACTAAATCATGTCGCAAGGTACCACATCTACCCCTCCTTTTAAATATCTCCAGGGATGGTGACTCCACCACTCCCTGGGCAGCCTGTTCCAATGCTTGACAATCCTTTCAGTAAACCAATCTAAACCTCCGTGATGCAACTTGAGGCCGTTTCCTGTTGTCCTGTTGCTTATTACTTTTAAGAAGAGGCTGACCCCCACTTGGCTACACCCTTCTGTTCAGGTAGTTGTGGAGACCAATAAGGTCTACCCTGAGCCTTGTTTTCTCTAGCCTAACAACTCCAGCTCCCTCAACTGCTTCCCAGAAGACGTCTGCTCCAGACCCTTCACCAGCTCTGTTGCCCTTCTCTGGACACACTCCAGCACCTCAAGATCCTTCTTGTAGTGAGGGGCCCAAAAGTGGACACAGGACTCAAGGTGTGGCCTCACCAATGCCAAGTACAGAGGGACAATCACTGCCCTGGTCCTGCTGGCCACACTATTGCTGATACAGGCCAGGGTGCCATTGGCCTTCTTGCCCACCTGGGCACACTGCTGCATCATGTTCGACCACTGTTGACCAGCAGCCTCCGATCCTTTTCTGCCAAGCAGCTTCCCAGCATTCTCAAACCCGTAGCACTGCACAGGGTTGTTGTGACCCAATTGCAGAACCCTGCACTTTGCCTTGTTGAACCTCATACAATTGGCTTCAGCTCATTATATTTTGTGGGTATTCCAGAAATACTGCAAGTTGCCCAAGACACATCAGCAGCTGAAATCCTATTTTGGAGTAAAAGTGATTTTAATCAGGTCAAACCTGGACACTATTAAAAGTACCTAAAACCAACAAAGCCCTTGAGTGTGAGTAACATAGCACTTTGTTCTGTTTTTGTGCCCATCTAAAGTGTTGTCTCAGAAGGGTTAGAGGAATTTCTATTTAATTATTAACCAGGAAAACAAACTTGAATGCATTAAATATCTCGAAATGGAGAATGCTTGCAGCTAAAGCATTAATGAGTTCTAGGATATGGGAAGAGTTTTCAGACCTTTTTCTGTAAATGGTTTGAAGCATCTATCTATTCAAGAAATCAGAAAAGAAAAGGTAGTTTTGGTCAGCAAAACCCTGCTTTTGCTAAGACAGCTATTTTGTCATTTTCCTGTTTCTCTTGTCTGTAACTTTTTCCAGGGCATACTCATTTATCTTTCTGAAACTGAGAAGGTATTTGAAAAAAGTGCTATCTTTTCATCATGACAAAATGTAAAACCTTTTATTAAATTGCTGGCAATTTTTTCAAGATCCAGCACTGCACACGGTATATTTGGTTGGAGAAGTTGGTGTGTATTTTGCTTTGTGCAGCAACTATTTTTTAGTAGTACGTGAATTACTAGATCCTTCAAAACTTTCTCTTCTCAATTATCATGATACACAGTAATCATGTGTGCTATTGAATAGTTTTCAGCTATATGTATATATTTTTCCATTCTTAAAAGTTGATACACTGTTAAATAAATAATTGGTATAGAATTCCACTTAACTGTCATCTGCAAAGATTGCCAACCAACAGGTATGGGGATTGATAAAGTAGTTTCTAAGCTTTCTGCTTGTTCAAATACTTAAGGCATGGATAATGTTTACATGTAGCATTTGATAGTTCTTTGTTATTTACTCACAGTGCAGACAGTATGGTGACTTGATGTTAATTGGCAGCGTTTTCTTGATAGTCTGTGACAAGAAGCTGAGTAGATGTGAACTGCTTTCTGCTCTGACCTCACAGGTAACTTTTTTCAGGTCAGAGCTACTGTTCATTAATATGGTGTTTTCTGATACACTGCTGCATCTGTTATATATGGTAGAAAGTGTGTTTTGTTCTTTTTTTCCAGAATTGCCTGCTTGGCATTTAGTTCTGTTGGAGTTTAGGGAGATTAGTTGTATGTGTGTTACAATATAAAAATTTATAGCTTCCAAGAAACAGTCTGAATTGAGTCAGTTCTGCACTACTCTTATCTGATGTGCTGTAACCACTTTAGAAAGCTGTGCCTCTGACATCTGAGACATCAAGCTTTCCTCTTCAGTTGGAGGATGATCTATCCAACAGTTTTCTTCCATAAGATAGTTTTCTGGTTAGAGTATCTTTTTTTTTTTTTCCATGGGCCATGCTTGCTTAGCCTTCCTAGAGGGGTCTGACTCTGCTAGGGATTTTTCTTCAGCAATTCGAGCAACAGCTTAAAGTAAAAACAACAAACACACAAGGTGAATATTTTAGAGTTCAACATGTGCACACATATTTCTGTAACCTGGACCTGGTATACCTTCTTTTCTCCTTCCTGGAGAATGGTTTTCTGTCTGATTTGCTAAGGCTACCTTTCATGCCCTCTAGATTTTGTGTGTGTGTGTGTGTGTGTGTGTGTGTGTGTGTGTGTGTGTATGATTAAATGAGACCCTTTAATTCCTCAAAAGTGTTAACCTAAGTAATAAATATACACAATCCTGAAAACATCCGTAACTACTAGTGATTTCATAGACACTTGCCTAGTTGGCTTTTTCCGTTTCAGATTTCTAAACACTTTGTTTTTTTCTAATAAAACAGCAGTTATATAAGCAAAATAAATTGAAAGATTCTGATGGAGAACTGAACTCATCTGTTTTCATAGAATAGCTGTAAATCCTTTATCACTTTTAGGAAGATATTTTTAAATAAAGAAGATCTTAAAAGGAAGGAATAAGTAGGATTAAGAAATGAGATGTGGTTTCCTTTTTCATCTCCATCTCAAATTTTTTTGACTTTGAATGAGTCAACTTTTAACTGACCCAATGCTAAAAAGAAAATTATTTATATTTTCTCTTAAGAGTGTTGTGAAGCTTAATCTTTGAAGTATCTTGAAATTTTTAGAGGAGTGGAAGCAATGTATGCAGAATCTTGAGGATAATTTCTGATAGTTTATGAGAACAATATATAAAGTCTAACACTCTAGAGCATTCGTAACTTCCTTTATGAAATATTAAGATGAAATAGCTTTCTACAAGTTTTCAGGCACTAGAGACTTGCAGTATTTGCAGGCTATTTCTTTTCATTATTCTCACCAAGAAGTACGTGGTTTTCCAATTGTCTTCCATTAGGAGACAAAAGATTTCTATGTTAAATTATCCTAAAGCAAGATAGTTATTTATCCATGGTGTGATTAAAAGGAGCAGCTGCTTTTTAGTGTTTTAAATGAGTGAACTCTCTGTAATTTGAAGACCTACAAGCTTTTTTAGGAGCTTCTGCATTAACAACTTCGTAATGCTCTGCAAAGCATCAACTTAAGAATGTGCAAATCTTTTCTCTGCTTTGCTACTGAGCAAATCTGTAATTCAAGTCATAGAAGGAGCAGCATAGTTCCAAGTCAACAATGTGGGGGTTATACATGGAACTGAATGCACACAACCTGGGTGTACGGCTGTCAGAGAAACAAATGGGAGTTGTTTAAATAATGTTAGGTGTAGCAAATAATATTAGTGTGGTGTCGCACTGATATTGATAGAACTAATTAGACCAGAAGTAAAAGCCTGAGGAAATCCCAAATGTATAGATACAACATGCTACCTGCTTACTCGGCACAGTAGAGATAAGTTGAAGCCTAAATGGGTCTGCCTAATGTGGCATCTGATGACTTGGGCAACTTTTTACCATCAGGTTCAACTCCAACAAGTAGAACTGCTTGAGAAACATAAACTTTTGTCAAAACATGCTTTTAGAGGTGGGCATAGATTTATAAACTGACTCAGTTTCTGCTAAGGAAAGAGAGAAAGAAAGGAAGGGTGCTTTCATTTTTGTTTTTTATGCTCACGGGTGCTGTGAATAACTGAATATGCTGGATATCTTCTGCCTCATCAGACTTTATTTAAAGCAATTTATTAATTCTGTCACTGTATACAGAATGCCTAAAACAAGGGTATGGGTACACCCGAAGCACTTCAGTGCTATAGGAAGGTACATATGTGCAGTACTTTGCAGTGAGGGTGCAGTAAATGATAATTGCCTCTCAAGTACAACACAGTTACCAAAACTGTGTTCTTGCCATTGCAGACTTGGGCTTGAGGCTACTGCGAACAGGAACAGGAGCTAAAGATGTGATCCATGGGGAAACAGGACAGGGTGGCCTTTTTAGTTTGTGTTTCTACTTTGCTTTAGACCAAACTAGTTAATACTTAGTAGCAGACTAGATTAGGTGTTTATATTCTGTCTCCATAAAAACAGATACTTAGCCTGCGTGGTATACCTGCAGTGATACTTAAAGGGAATATAGGCATGAATACTGTCTTCAGCTTGGATTCTCTTGGGTTTGCTTGGATTCTTCCTTTGGCTGATACAGAAGTTCATGACCTTTTGCTTACTCAGGCAGAATGAACTAGTAAATACCATTTATAAAATTAGGGTTTATTAAAATCGGCACTGATTGAATAGTTAAGGGTCAATAAAAGAAAATGGGTGTTAAATGTCCTTATTGGACCAAGCAAAGAATTTGACTAAGATTTGCTCTTATGTCTTTTCTTATGAGCTCAAGTTATTCTCATGCTACTTTGGCTCAATCTATTCTGTATAATACTGATTAGCAAGGGAGATAAATTACTGAACCACTGTTTAGAATATGTATGTTTTTGTTTGAAATGTACTTATAAAATAAGTTATTATAAATTCTTAAAATTGAGACATTTAGTTGATACTTTTTTAACCTTGAGAACACTTTCTCTATATCAGGGGTTACCAAAAAATCTTCTGTTTGTTCAAAGCATTTTTTTATATTCACAGATTTGGTGATACGCTGTTCTGAAGTTATCTGCTCCCTGAATGATGTTAAATTGTGCAGCTCAAAACTTCTATTTTGAATTCAAGCAATCAGCCACGGAGAGAAAATGGCTTAACCATGATACTGCATTTCTAACATTAGATGAGTCTTTTTTTAGAGTACTGAGGTCTTGTGATCCTACTTGATGATGCATGTGGAATTGTTGGAAAGATTTTTGTTCTTAAACTATTTTGGCAAAAACATCAGCTAAAGAAATTAACATGGCTCAGAATAGAATACGAGACCACGGTTGGACAGAGGAGTGCGGTTATCTGTACCACTGGAATCTTGGCTGCTGGAAATTAACAGCATTCATTAGTTTGAGGTGCTTTTTAGGTTCTCTTTCCTGTCTGAGTATCTAGTGTTGAAGTGTAATTCTTCTAGTGTGAAATGGGTTGGCATTAACCTAAGACTTTTCTGATTGCAGAAGGGCCTAAGTGTCCCTTAAAGGTTGAAATAATAGGACCGTAGTACACTGTATGGCTGGAGACTTGCTGTGGAAAATATGAATTTCCTGGATGCTTCTTTTCTTTGAGCTTGTTTTAAAAGTAAGAAGAGAAGTGCTGTTTGTTCATCTGCTTTTAGAACTACAAGTTTGCTGCCTTCTTCAAGAGCAAGTCAGAAGATGGGACTTACTTGAATATAAGTAGCCTAGAATAGAAAGAGGATTTCCAGTCATATTGTATGGTTTCTGCTTTCTAAAGCAATGCTGAGCAATGCTGTTCGCGGCAGTGACTGTTCAGAGCCGCGAGCTGAAGTAGAGGGAGAGCTGGGGGAGACATGCTAATTAAATCCTGCTGAACTGTTCAACATCACATCCTGTCTGAGTCTATATATATATTGATTTCATTATTTCAATATTACTTTCTAATATTTATTTTAGGACAAGACCAGAGTTGTGTCTCCTATTATTGATGTAATTAATATGGACAACTTCCAGTACGTGGGGGCGTCAGCTGATTTAAAAGGCGGTATGTACCTGTACTGGAATACAGATTTTAAAAAAAGCATCAAGAATCAAAGCTCATAATCACTGCAGTTGTGGAATGGGCAATTAACATACTGCTCTTCCCTGTCATAGATCTAGTTCTAAGTTCTGTAGGTCACTTGTTTCTTGGCTTGGATTTTAATTGGCCTTGTTGTTCTCTGCTTTAAAACAGTTCATCTTTGCTATACTATTTCTTTTAAGTTTATGCTGCCTTTTACCAGTACATAAGACTGTGTAAGACTCGCTCCAATGTTTGTAGGGTTGTGTAAATGTCAGAAGAAGCTTATAGCCAGAGCTTATGATTCTCTTTTTAGATAAGATAGGCTTTAATTGCTCACTAGTTTAGAAGCCCATCAACAATGCAGTGTCCATGAGGTTTGTTTCAAGATGCTGATTTGCTTAAAAAACTCAGCTCTTCTGAATAAGCAGAAAGCTTTGGAATGTGTTTAAAAAAAATAAGTGTTTATTAGCCATGATCTGTAATTGTGAAGAGACTAACATACCATGGAAATTTGTAGTCTTTATATCTTTGCCATTAAAAAATTCCCTGTTAAATTGAGTTTAGAAATACTACAGTTTCAATATGTGTAGCTATTATGAACTGTTGACAGCAAATAGTAAAAAGACTTGTAAAGCCCTAAATAAAAATAAATACAAAAAATTCCTCACCTCTCCTTTTCCAAAGAGGGAGAAGGCAACTACATGCTAAAATCCTTACTTATTACAGGTTTTTAAAACTTCTTTCACTTCTAATAAGAATCTAGTATTTAAAACAGCTGTTCTCTATCCACTTATCCCTTTTTTTGTATTATTTGTAAATAATTGTTCTCACAACCCTGGAAACTGAACTGTCTGCATAAAGATATGAGATGAGTCATGATATAAAAATTAGAGTGCTCTTCTCCCAGTGTTTCAGCTTTTTCTGAATGAACTTTTTTGAGTGAGGAAGAAAAAAACCATTTTCAAGCCTATTCTTTTAGATTCTGGTCTGTAACTGGCCGCCAAGTGTTGTTCCAGTTAACTAAAATAAAAGCAATATTTGCATAATGTTGCATATGCTGTAAGTTCGTCAGTGATCTGGTGGTGAGACGTTCTGTATCTTTCCTATTAATGTTTTGAAACGACACCTATATGGTGCATATATTCACAGTATGCCAATGTACAGTTCTGTGCTATTATCTGTGTGCCAGCATTACTAAACCTTAAGGCCTTTACCCAATCATTAAACCTTGACTACAGAAATCTCCGTACTATTTTGTGGCTTTTACTGTTGTCTGCAGTAGGAGAAGGAATTCTTTCCTTGAAACCTCAGATAGCTGGGTTCATGCTCTTAAGTTCTTCCCAAGTGAAGTGTAAGAAAGTTGAGAGATTGTTTCTCTTGTTACTGCTCTTCACGCTTTATCTTTGAAACTGTATCTCCCAATTCATTCATTTATCTCTTTCTTTTCAGTACTCATTTTCTCTCCTTGTGCACAATAGAAACAGATTGGGTTTTTAATTTTTTTTTTTAAAGTGGGTGAAGCCTATGTACTTCTGGATTGAGGAGTGAGAAACTCAGTTGTTTGTTTTTTTTTTTTAAACATTGATAGAAATTTTGTACATACCAGCCTTTCAAGCTATTTGAGGGTCAGTTGAAATATGAATAATATATTTCTTGTCATTTCCCAGAGGACAGATTGCCATGTTAGAGGCACTGCAGCATTTGGCATCACAGAACACTTTCACTGAGACCAAGTCTAAACATGAAAACCAAACTATGCTTTCAACCTTAGATACAGTGTCTGTGTGGCTGAAGCATGGAGAGCTGAAACAGCTGGGACAGCATTTGTGCCTGGTCTGTTTTGAAAGGACTTAATCACCCAAGACAAGCAACCTAGCAAATGGCACACACTTTTTTTTCTTTAAGTGGACATGTCTGAAATAATTCCCAAGTCTGGCCAATACTAAATCCATGCATTTCATGTTACACTTTTTTTTTTTTTGAGGAGGGGCTTTGCAAGGTGTTTATGCCACAGTGAGAAATACTGTAATTACTGGAATAAACTGTAGTTAACTGAGATCTAATAATTTGGAGTATGCCTGTGATGCAGTTTACACTGGATAGAATTTCATATTGGGTATGCACTTGTGTTTAAAAATACTCCTTTTACAGAGTTACTGATACTATCTCATTGAGTGCAGATTTTTCCCAGAGTCTGTGAAAATGGAGACAGAAAACCAGTTTTTAATGGGCAGAGAATTAATACAGTTGTTCAGTTTGTGAAAGTGCTGTGTTCCAAAAGAGACCCCTTGTGTTCACTGGAGTATATGTAACTCTATCTCTCCGCTTCTGCTGGAGAACAGTAGGGTTTTCAAGTTCTCCCAGATGCAAGTAATTTTGCTGGCTATGTGTGATGAAATGCAACTTTTTAACCACATGGAAATACTGGAACTCATTTTACTCTTCATGCTGGAGGCTTTGCAGTACTGTAGGTTGTAGCCATTTTACTGTTTTGCTACTTGGAGTTTTGAAGTAGTTAGGCCATCTTTCATTTTTACAGTGCAACACTTCATGAAATACTCAAACATGTAGAGAAAGAGCTGGCATGCATGCTGTAAAGACTGTTCAGGATGATTTCTGTATTGTGTGTGATAAGCATCTTGTGAGTTACAATGAAAACTGCTTAATTTTCAACTTTCTACATCAGTCATTGGTATGCACCTTTAAAGATGCAGACAGATGCTTTGTATGACTGTAATTGCTGTCTATTTACTTCACCTTTTTTCTCCACTTTGCCACAAAGTAATTTCTTTATCTTTATACTGGAGAAAGAAAAGTATTGACATCTGTGCACCAGAAATCTGGAAATCATTCATTATATGACCTCACAGGATCTAAATGTGTTTGGCAGCAGGCAACTCTGCAGGGCTGTTTTTCTAGGTGTACTGGGAGAGGGCTGTGGACCTTGTGCAGTTTTTTAAATAGATGTTCATGCTTATGGGCATAACCCAGCACAAAAACTGTTATGAAAGTATTTCCTATAAGAAGTTTGTCTTATACCACCTCTGTATCATTGCCTAAAGGATTTAATTTAATGGTTGTTAGGCAGGAAGCTGCTATAGGTGACCTACTGTTCACGTCTGTTCTAGTGACCTTTATGGGCTTAACTCACGACAGGACCAGACCAGCTGTTGCTGTGTGCACACACTTTTATGTACATGCATAAGCTAAGTAAGATTTTGGTGCTCTAGCACTTGCCTTAGGTTTAAAAAATGATGCACTTAAAAAGACAGTGGGAAAGTAAGAAGTTGAATGGATGTTAAGAAGGTAAGTGGGACCTACATAACTTGTTGTGACCTTCATGATAGAGAGCTCTTGCTGACAGAGTACCAAGAGTAGTGCATAAAGCCTGTGCAAACATAAATATGTGATCACTTATTAAGAGTGGAAATGCAGTTGTACAGTAAAAACTGTTGGGAGCATTTGTAAAGATCAGAAGATCTTCATGTGGTGTTCTATTTGATGTAAGGATGTCACTTGTTAACTGGGTTTCTTATTTTGTGTAATAGATAATAAGAGTTACCAAAGTTATTTGGTAATTGAGATTACTCTTTTTTTGTTGTCCTGTCAACTTATTTACCTTTCATCTGGTCTCCTATTTGTTTGTTTTCTACCCAGAAATTTGTACAAGTTTAAATTTTTAATTCTCAGTGTTTTCAGTCAACATTGTTACTAAAGGTTGAATGATGAGTGCAGTCTTTTTAACATCCTACTTTTCTTCTTGAAGGCTTTGACTGGAACCTTGTATTCAAGTGGGATTACATGACACCAGAGCAAAGAAGAGCACGACAAGGAAATCCAGTTGCTCCCATAAAGTATGTCTGTAGCACCACTTCTCGAATAGATTAGTTTTGCAACTAAACATAGCTAGAAATATCTTCTCTGAATCTGAAAGAAGATCTTTACTATAGCTTTCATCAATATTGACATTTCATTCATATTTATGGAGCCTTGTGAGACCTGCAGAAATAAATTGTATTTTAAAAAATAGTTTAAAACACACTGGTAAATTATTTACCCTTAAGAAAAAGTAAATGTCACTTTGTTTAAAGTAGTTATGTTTTGAGGACTAAAAATACTGCATCGGTTTTAATGTTTTATTGTTGGCACAAATTGCCACCCTTTATATAAGGAACTTGTGAACCAAATGGAGATTTTGAAGCTGCCTCAGAAAGTGGTCATAGCACTGTATAGGCCATAGAAATGTGTGCAGACAACATTTGGCATGATAGATGCAAAATTAGTTGCATTCAAAAGCGTTGCCAGTTTTTTCAAGGAGATATTAACCTTGATGTGCAAATACTAGTGATCCCCCAGTTCATGGTTCTATAAGTATTTAATTCGATTTTTCTTATTTGTTTAGGACACCTATGATAGCTGGTGGGTTATTTGTGATGGACAAATCCTATTTTGAAGAACTAGGAAAGTATGACATGATGATGGATGTTTGGGGTGGAGAAAACTTAGGTATGTATATTATTTACCGTCTGATCAGTCTTGAAAGAAAGCAGGTTTCATCATTGCCTTTACTGTCATGGAGTCATGGTTTTCCCGATTCTGTTTCTTAACCTTTGCAATAGACTATTTCCTGGCATCTACACTTAGTGAGTTTTGTAGTTTTATGCCACTGCTTTAGCCTTATGAGATAATGATGGTTGAGAAGGCATTTTTTTCTATAATCCCTTGTTTTCAGATATTTAAGTGAGTGGGGTTTAGGCAAGAGGGAGGAGGGCCTGACAGAACTTGTGCTTTAGCCACTTCTGCTTTGACCTGGTGGTTAGATCTGGCATTAGTAGTTTGTGGGTTTTTTGGCTATTTGCATTACAGTATTGAACAAAGTTTTTCTCCAATTAAGACCAGTATAATTGTGTGAAAATAAAAAACATCTGGAAGGAGCAGAATTCTAAAACTTCTTGAGACATTCAGTCTGTCATTAGTGTAGTTTTTCCGGGTAGAAATGCATCTCAAACGTTCCAAGTAGTGTGTTTTAGGAGCGGTTCTAATGATAGAAGCTTCTCTACTGCACGTGCCAGCTACAAAATCCTAAAATACCTCAAACTTGTAAAAACTCCAGGAGTATTCTGAGTTACTGAAATCTGTGTATGCATTAAGCAAATGCTTGGTCTACAAGGAAATTTCTGCTGTATGCAGCACACTAAGTATGGAGACATGGTAACCAAATGTTTAACACTACTGTAACACACTAAGGTTGGAAGAAGCATCCTTGCAGTCCTGTCTCTGACCGTCCTGTGCAGTACTCAAAGAATCCTTTTGTGTATTCTGAACAATTACATTCCATGTTTCTGTTTTCTCACTATTCTAGCTGTAAATTGCTAAATTGTAATAATATAAATATAATAATTTGTCATTTTTTAAATGTCCTGCAGAGTCATTGTATAAATTTCCTACAGCAATACTTTTATTCACTCTGAAAACCACTCTTGCCACCAGAGCACTTAAATATTTGATTGACTGTAAGCATGTACTTGAGCAACTGAATTCTTTCTGAACATTTATCAACTACTTTTATGCTTTGATAATTGAGGACTTGATAGCAGGAAAGGGCACAAGCAATGGCTCCTCACTCAAGGGTGCAAAAAGCTATTTATCCTGCTCCTGCTGTATTCTGATCCCCTTCCTCCACAGGAAGGAGGAGACAGAGACAGGGATTCCTGAAAAGCAGGTAGAAGGCAGCTAATGATTTTCTCCTAGCTGTCAGGCTAACTGAAGACAAGTATGGCATATGATTTAATTGGCAATAAATGGCACATACACCAGATACTGGAAATCTGCGATAAACAGTTTAACGTGCACACTTGTCAGGCTTCCGGCCTCTCTGAATCAGTGGGTCAGTGTTACCTGCAAATAAACTGCTAAAAGGACTTGCAAAATAGTTCTGTGCATTTTATTCATTTTATAAAAGTTAGCTTTTTTCCCAAGCATGTACAGAGCAGCTTTTATATGAGGTTTTGTTCACATGTTAAAATAGTCTAAATCTTACAAATTTCAAGATGGGCCTGCAGTATTTTGCCTAAATTGGCCAAATTGCCATGAAGATAGGTACATTTTTAGACTGTTGCTAAATGTGACTGATAACATGTGCTTGCTGTGTGAAATGTGGATCAAGGTTAGTTCGGCTTGTCTCGAATCCATAAACTCTAATTCTCAGCATCTTTATGATGCTTTTTGTTAAGCCTAGGGGAATAGGAGTACACTGGAGAACTGGGTGGACCATTAGAATGTTTGGGTCTAATTTGAAAATCTATGCTTTTCTTATTAATTACTTTTGTAATTAATTTTCTATTAATTTTTCTTATTAAGACATTCCCTGCCTTCTCTACTGATGACACACTATAATACATAGAACAAATCTGCTAGAGAGTTGTAATATAATCTCAAAGAATTTTTTACATGCTGTTTATGCCTTTTCAGTTAAAAACTACATCTGTTTAAATATTTCTTCTCCCACTGTTGGAGTATGACAAAGATGCTTTAAGGGAGCTTCATAGAATAATAGAATGGTTTGGTTTGGAAAGGACCTTGAAAATCGTCTAGTTTCAACTCCCCTGCCATGGACAGGGACACCTTCCACTAGATCAGGTTGCTCAGAGCCCCATCCAACCTGGCCTTGGGATTGTGGGGTTGTTTTGGATTTTAGATGCTGTATATTCTATTTTTCTTTAAAAATCCATGCAGGCTTTAGAAGCCATGTTGGTGCAAATAAGAACTAGTTTGCTTCTCTCTATATGCTAGTCCTTTGCTGCCTTTCCCATAGAGCTATTTGTGGTTATTTTCACTTTTTTTTGAGATTCTTCACAATTTAGGGTGCTGGAAAGCATACATGTGTAGGCTTACATTTCTGGGAATTTATAGAGGGAGAATTAATGAAATTAATCTACACAGTAAAGGAAGCTATGAATAATGAAAAAAATTGACACAAAACATTTTTAACTTACTTGTAAAACAAAAATACTATTTCAGTGTCTGCATACATTTAATAGATGACAGTGACTTTTTGGATTAAACCTTCAGAGAATCATTTTAAAAAGTGAGCTTGAGGCATACTGCATTGATCTTTATTTTTAACCAGAATTTCAGTCCGTCTCTTTCAGAGGCATCTATTTACTAACACTTAAATAAGTTTGATACTATATTTCAAGCATTTAGTCTGCACTTGCTTGTCTGATGCAAAAGATATCTGTCTTCGATCAGATCTTTGTCTTCTTTCACTAGACTGTTCTTACTGAATGCAGCATCCCCTCATGTTGGGCTAATAACTGTATGAACTTTATAGCAGAACTCCATAAATAATGCTTAAAAACAGTACAAGAAAGCTATTACTCCTTTGCTTTCACAATTTGAACAATATGGGACCAAATTTGAGCTAGATGTGGAAAAGCCTAGTCTTCAATCCATGTGTAATTTAATCTTGTAGTAACAAAAGCACTTTTATGTTTATAACTTCTTTAGCAGCAGCCAGTCGTTTACTGTGATTCTTTTTTTTTTTTTTCATTCTCAAAATAAGAGGTGCAATACTGAAGTCAGTGCTCTGAAAAATGTAGCGAGAGAATGCCATCTTTGCTTTCAAAATTAGTTTTGCCTGTTGTCCCACGTAAATTCAACTGGAAAATCAAGACTGTAAGTTACTGTCAAGGGCAATATTGTCATTCATATTTTGGAGGATGATCTGTCTATAGATTGGACTACTTACTGCACTTGGAATGAATGAGAAGTTCTGTCAGTAGTAGGTGACTTCTGCTATCAAAGGCCAAAGTTGAGAAAAGTGTATAAATATTTCTAAACCTTCTTGTCATCACTAGTTGGCTCAGATCACTGGATTGGCTTAGAAGTGTGCTGTTCATAACCTTCAATGTATGGTTGTTTCGTCTTTATTTGATTTGTCTTCAAGTCAAGATTGACTTGATATAACTCCTTCCACAGCCAGTGTTCAGGAGTGTTTGCTTATGTACTATAATAAGTTAGGAGCTCGTATCTGTTGATAGTTTTATTATGCCTTGATTTGTGTCCACTGTGTTATTCTGTCTTCAGCTGAAAAATTTTATTATAAGCTAGATCATTAATTTATCTGTTAAGTGTACCTACTGTTGTTTACCCTTCAGACTGAGCATAGTAATAGTACACATACACTTAACTCACTCTGGCAAATCACATCATGGTTTATGGATTTGGGGAATGCTAGTAACTTCAGATAGGAGAAAACATGCAGTTTTGCTTTCAAGTTAATGGGATTATTTCTCATGACCTTGCAGAATAATAAATGCTCAGGTATGCCTTTGTTTATCCTAGAATTTATCAGAAGATTGCCTTACTGATCTTCTCAGCTGTAATCACTAAAAGCCTTCTCTGTAAATAGTATGCTACAAAATTACAGTGGTTTATGATGTCGGTCTTTCATTTGTGTGTTTTTATTTCAGAGATCTCATTCAGAGTTTGGCAATGTGGTGGGAGCCTAGAAATCATCCCTTGCAGCAGAGTGGGTCATGTATTCCGGAAACAGCATCCTTACACATTTCCTGGTGGGAGTGGTACCGTGTTTGCAAGGTAACTGTTAAGGCTTCAGCTAAATAGCAATGCTTTGGATTTTTTCAGATGATCAGCAGGTGGCAGTAATTTCATTTTAGGGATTTCATCTTTAGAAATATTTGCAATATTATCTATCATAGGAAAATATTAATTAAAAATAAATGAATGACTTTGAGGCAGCTATTATAGATTGGGAGAAGAACCTGAGAGTTGAAAGAGGGAAACTTCTAGTGGACGCAGACTGAGAATCTGTAAAAGAAGGAAATGCTTAGCTTGGCATTCCATCACTGTTGAGCACTTTGTGTTTATTTGGCTTTAAAGAAGGCTTTATTTTCAGAACTGTATCATAAAAGTTCATTTTATAGAAACAGTTGTTTTGTTCGTTAAGAACCAGAATACACGAAGTTATGAACACGCTTGCTTTTTGTTAATGCATGATCAGTATGTGAGATGCAAATGATTATGTAGGCTGATTCTGATATTTGTGCCAGTCTGTTGGCAGCTTTATTCTCTCTCATTTGCTTTTCCGGTGCTGTGTTTAAAGATGCTTTTTCTATAGACCAAAGAAACTGCAGTTTTAAGGGCTTAGATTATTATGCTGGTTAATTTTGCTGTTGGTACGATGCACAGCAGTAGCTGAAATACTGAGCTATCTCCTCAGTTTCTCTTCTTTAAAGTGAGAATAACAGTGCTGATTTATGTTCGTAGTGGTTTTTTGGATAAAAGCATTATGGGATTGTGGTGAACCTTTTGATCAAGGCTGTATCAGCTGTAGTGAAGAACCACTGTAGGTTTTGGTTTAGAGAATGCTCAGTGCTCAGGGGTGAAGAAGTACAAGACTCTGCTAAAAGTTCTGTGGATTAAGAGCTGGAAATAAAATTGTTTCTTTACCCTTGAAGGGATATGGAACCCAAACTCTGTTTAACATGAAGCAACACAGAAAGTGCAGATGTTCTGAGTTCAATTCATAAGAATGTTCTAAGCTGCTGATATTTTTGGACTCATGATTCACTTTAGACTGAGGAATCTCCTTAGGGTGTAGTTCTTCCCTTCCATGCTGATTATACCACCAAGGTGACTTTATTGAATTCAGTAGTCTGCTAAAATAAAGTCACTGTCCTCTTTCTTCCAGTAGTTATAGCAGGGTTTTTTTCTGCTCCCCTATTCTTTGAGATCTGTATTTTATACTGCAGTGAAAAATTAGTAATAGTACTTACGGGAAAACAAAAACTAGCAATGAAATATCCTCAGTACATCACATTTCTGTTCCATCATTTGTCGTGTGCAACAGTAGGGTAGAAAGATCTACCAATTAAACTGCGTTATGTAGGCTTAGGATGAAACTGGCTTAGTTTCAGAAAGTTTTAAAATGGACATCATAACAAGGAGCATGGTTAATAAAAGTGAATAAATATATAAATATAATGTGCAGCTTTCCCACTCCTGCAGCTGTTCCGTCTTCGAGGTGTTGCCAAGATGCTGCTTTTCTTGTGATGTAAATAGGCTCAGTGGAAAAATAGGGAAAAAGTGAGGCTGTATGCATGCAAGGATAGAGCAGACACCAGAAATGCATCATAGTGGCAGGGGTTGGAGATTCTGCATTCACACTGGGATTAAAACTTTTTGATTCTGTTGTGAAGTCAAATCATCATTGTGATTTGATCTCTCAAATGTCTTCACAATTACTGTGACAAGTTTTTTAAGTCATTTGTGTTCAAAATGACTTTGCAAAGAGATCCCACGTGTACTTGAATGGTGAGGACAGCTGAAGCCTGCAAACTGGTGTCTTGGGTACTCACCCTTTCCAGATCCCTTTTCAGTTCCACTTTCTCTGAAAGTGGTTTATTACCTTTTTCCTTCTGTCCAGCTATCTCAAATTCTGAAATACCATTAAAATTCTTTGTGTCAAAGGAATTATTTTTTTATTGACCTAGAAGAGTTGTATATCACTTAAAAGCAAGGTTGACAGGTTGTATATTTGAACGTTTCCTCCTCATTTAGCTTTTTTGGGTGTCAAACCTATAAACAGAACGCCTTAAAATCAGTTTTAGCAATAAGAAAATGACAAACCTAAGGTAATGGGATATCATTGTAATACAGGTATTATCAGATATATGTAGGACTTTGCTGCCAAGAAACTTGGTGCATGGAATCTGTTCTGGTCTTGCAGCTGGGACTTGTTGGCTTATGCTATCATCTGTCCCTTGGCTATATGTAGTTTGTTCTGGACTGCTCTGGGTAAGCATACTATTTTTAGCTGGCTCGTCAGTATGCACTGCCTTTTGGCAGCCAAAACAAATTGGTAATTCTGGATGAGAGTCCTGTTTCACGACAGGGGAGACCACATCCTGGCTGTATGGTGTGGGCAGATACAGCTTGTGTCTGGCAGGACCTGTCTGCACGGCTTCAGTGTACCACTTCAACAAGCCAGTAGGTCTTGCAGACCCCAGTCTGCTCCGTGCAAAGCTACCTCATTGCTTGGTGCTCGGTTTCATTGACTGTGGCTCAGCATTAAGTGCACTCTGTGCTGTGCTCCTCAGCACCCTGCCTTCTTTGGGGCCTTACTAGTTTAGGCAGTTCTCAGCATCTACACAGTGCCCGTATTTGTGTCTCACTAAGCCTGAACTATTCATCCCTGAATGTGGGGAAGCATAATGCAGGCATGTACTGTGGCCTTGAAAGTGCCTTTGGCGTCATTAAATCCTGTCAAACCAAATAGTTCCTCTCTAACCAGCAAAATTTGTTTGGCTTGTGGGCAGCCAAGCTGCTTGCTGAGCAAGCAAGAGGGGCAGGTGCTGAGTGGTTGACGCTGACACAGGTCTTGGAGACTGCAAGTGAAAATAAACTGATATAGCTTCTAATCTAAATCGAGTGGGATTTTGCTTACAAAAATTTAAAGGAATCTTTGCAAGAAAAAAAAAATCAGTCCTCAACCAAAAAAATTATTCAGGTCTGCCTTGTGATATTTTTATTCCTCACATTTTTATTCTCTCTCAGCAACCTGCAAGATTCCTCCCTTTAACCTCCGTCCCTGGTGGTTTTTAAGATGAGACTGGATGTGGCACTTAGTGCCACGGTCTAGTAACCATGGCGGTAGTGGATCCAGGATTGGACTTGATGATCTCAGAGGTCCTTTCCAACCTGGCTGATTCTATGATCCTGACTACTTTTGTCTCTTGAATTGGAAAACCATATTAAAGAAGCTATTGGCTGACTGAGTTTACTCCAGTTGCTTTAGATGAACTTGCTGCCAAATGTAAATTAAGCTTCAGAACATGGCAGTTTCAAGTGAAATGAGACTTAATTTTCTAAGCAAAAATTATGAACAATAGAAGTAAATGAGCTTTACATGGAAGCAAGGGAATGGAAAAAGCCCATTGCCCTCTTGCAGTCCAAAAGGAGATTTAAAGACACCAGTTACATAAATACAGGAATTTCAGTTAGAGATGTGTATGATTAGAAGTAAAGCATTTGGGGTAGTGTTTTTTTCACATTTATTGCAATAATATCTCTTGAATTTTAAAGAATTAAAAATATTTCTTGATTCCTTCTTCTCCTCTCTTATTTCAGCTACAGCAGACTTGTAGACTTGAACTTGTTTGGTTCATAGCTTTAAACTTCTTGGTAGCTGATGTCTTTTTGGAACTTTGACTGTTATGCTGGTAGGAATAGGATGAGGACTGAAAATGTCTTGCCTATGTTAGCATACCTGTTATCAAAAAGGTAAAAGACGTTATTAAATATAGCCAAAAATTGTTGAGATTTTTGTTTCCAATTAGCTTGCTTTATCCAGGTGAACACTCACTAAATTTGGCTTCTGTTAAGTTACTCTTATTAAAAAAAACCCAACCAAACACCAACGTAACAAATTCTATGAAATTTGCAGAAAGAACTCTTAAGATGTGTATTAAATTCTGGATGAAAACCCGAAGCAGTGATGAGTGTGGAAAAGACATAAAATTTGTTCTAAATGCATTTATTTCAGTTATGTTAGTCTCTTCCATTACTTGGGTCCTTCATGGGGACTATTCTGCCTGGCTTGAGGCAGCTAACTAGGTAGTACTAGGAAGGATTAAAATCAACCTGAGGATAAATTAAATAAATGGTTTAATTGTACTTTGAGAAAATATAACCTTTGTGTTTCATGTGATTGTTCCTAGAAATACACGCAGGGCAGCAGAAGTCTGGATGGATGAGTACAAAAATTTCTATTATGCAGCAGTGCCTTCAGCCAGGAATGTACCTTATGGCAAGTAAGTCACAAGTGCTTCTTTGCCCTATTTGTTTGTTCTTGATGAGACAGCACCTTCTGAGGTGAAAGCAGTGCTGGCTCTCCTGTTGTTGCTTTACAGTTTATTTCAACAATTCAGCTGTTCTTGAGTTTTCTGTGTATTCCATGACATATATGAAGACAACAGCCTGACTCTGAAAACTACTTTTCTCTTCTCCTCTAGTATTCAAAGCCGAATGGAACTCAGAAAGAGACTTAGCTGCAAACCCTTCAAGTGGTATCTTGAAAATGTTTATCCTGAGTTACGGTGAGTTTTGGCTGACACTAGTATGCAGTTCTCTTTTTTGGCCTCCCCAGAAGTTATCAGTTTCTCTTTCCTTCGATGTGAAGGATGCTTTTTAATTTATCTGTGAATGAAATGCCTCATGCAATTTTATTTGCTTTTTGTTTTGGTTAGTGCTGTTACTTAAGAGTAACTTTTCCCTAGTAAGCTGCTGCTTCTTTTTCTACTCACTGCAACTACAGCTGCAATAGCAGATATTTTATAGAACAGTGTCCGGAGGACTCAGCTCATCTAGAAGTTAGTCTCCTACACAAGCCATTTGTTCAAAAGCACACTGCTCTGTATCCTGTTGTCATCCTTTTAAAGCTTGTGCCTTTGCCCAAGCATGTGCCTAGTTGATTAAGGGAACTGAATCTCAATATAGTATGAGTAACAGGAGTCAGCAGACAAGAGGGCCTTGTATGTTTGGCAGACAAGGGCAGGTGCCTAAGACTCTAAGAAACTGAGTCTCTTGTCACTGGATAATCACTGACATTTGGGTGGGGATGAGAAGAGGGAAGTGAGGGATATAATACTGGTAACAGTTTCTCTAACATGAACGCATCCTAACTAGTGAAAAATCCTTTAAGAGAAACACTTTTCGAAAGGATAAAAAGGTTGTGGTTAAATAACCCATGAATAAGTATGTTGGTCAGATCTGAGGCCGACCAGTTGTTGGTAGTGTAATGGTGCAAGATACTGTGTGCAGCCTGTAAGAATACATGGTGGGTTTTTTTCACGTCAATGGAGTCAGGTAACTGCTAGTGATAGACATACAGGCTTGAGATGCAAAATCACCAGCTATTACAGCCCCAGTGAAACATATACAGTACCACGCATACTAAGGAGTCTCATAAACCAGGGTGATGCTGAGGAAGTAAGTTTTCCTTTATTTTCTCTTAAAAGTGCCAGAGGATATTTGGTTTTGTTTAATTTGTCAGAAAAAATGTGTCTTGCAAGCTCTCCTGGAAAATGTGCTACCATAAGTGTTACTGAAGCGTAATGTCATCTTACTCTGTGTCATCCCTCATGTGCTCATTCTGCTGGATTGAATTATTATACTCGTATTAGTCTGAAGTTTTTAAAGGCTCTGATATGACCTTGTTTTACTGTTTGACATGAACTCGTGGGCTCTACCCCACAACTGTACTTTGCTGAATGGGCTTGCCTAGGTATTTCCATACTGTGGGTGTTTTATGTGTAACTGTTAGAAAATAGATATCAGAAAAACTTTGATTTTTTTTTTTAATTCCTAACCCCTTTTTTAACATTTCAGTAAAAATAATCTGAGAAAAATGTAGAATGTCCTATTTCTGCCACAAGCTACCTTACCTGAAAAGACAAAAGGATTTGATGACCTTTAATGATAGCATTAAGCTTTGAGTCACCTTAAATAAGTCATCTTTAATTTGATTTTTATGCTGAGTTCATATGTTTATCCTCATTCTCTGGCACAAATCTTTTTGTGTTGTGTCCTAAGCTTGCAAGTTTACTTGTGTTTGATCAGTTCATGATCAGATAATTGCCTCCCCTCAAAAGATGATTGAAATTTCCAGATGATAGTCATCACTCATCCTTAATGTCTCGTCTTAAAAGTACTCTGAGTAAAACCAAGGAGTTTAAAAAAAATATTAAAAACCAACCAACCCCCCCCCCCAAACACAAAAAAACCCCCCAAAACCCAAAACAAAATAAAAAAAACCCAAACAAAACAAAAAAAACCCCCACCCAACTGAATTAAGCAGATATTTCTGGTTTTGTTTTAGGGTACCTGATCATCAAGATATAGCTTTTGGGGCTTTGCAGCAGGGTACCAATTGCCTTGACACTTTGGGCCATTTTGCAGATGGTGTTGTTGGAGTTTATGAATGTCATAATGCCGGGGGAAACCAGGTCTGTATGCCATTAATTTTTGTTTTCCACAGTTAAAGTATTAAAAAAAAATTAAAGTGAACCTAAGTTTTTTAACACAAGCAGTTACTGTGTACTGGTGATAGGAAAATGAACCCAAATTAGCAGATCAGTTGTTATAACAGATTGACTAAATAGCTTCTCCCAGAGATACATTTGGTGTGCATCACATTATCCCGTTCCTTTGTCACTATTAATATTTGCTTTTACACTAGAGGCCAAAAAAATTCCAGGGAATTTTGTACTTGTATAGAAGGCTTTCTCGGATGTCCTGATTTTCAGAGCGTTAGGTAGAGCTATCCTATGCCTGTGCCCTGTGCATAAACACTGTTGGCAACTTTTCTTCTCCTCAGGTGTAGCGGAACTTGCTTCATCTTATCTCCATTGTAGCTAGTCTTAGTTTCTGATCATTGGAGCAAAGTATCTGTTTCATATCATGAAGGGCTAGGTTTGAAAAAAAAAAAAAAAGAGGTGGGATTAGTAATGTAATTTATTTCTGAAACACTGATTGCTTGCAAAATAACATTTAAATGTAACCAGGCTTGGCCCCATATATCTAGGATTTTGTATTATAAAACTAAATCCTCTTTACTTGTTTGAGAGAAGCTAATTGTGCCATTTTAAGTAGTTACAAGCGTGATTTGGATAATTAGTGTGGCTTTAATCAAGTGGCTTCTTTCCTCAACGCATAGTTAGACAAATGAAGACCCGTGGGGATCCTGGAGGTCAAATTTGAAGGAGAAAGGCGTGTGGAGACAGTCTGAACATCAGTGCAAGATCAGGCTCTGTGTAAGAAAATGCTGAGATCAAACAAGCTGGGCAGCAGTTACATATAGAACAGGTTTTCTTTGCTCATTTAAGAGTTGCCTATTTGAATGCATTTAATGGAAATTGTTTTGTACCTCATGCCTTGGATAGGAAGGAACATTTTCCCTTTAGCTTTTGAGTTTAGCCCTCTTGTGTATTGCTTTGTGGTGGTCTCTATTGTGTTAAGAACTACTGTTTCCTCACTGTGGTCCATATGCTTTGTTCAGTGTGTGAGTAGGGTGGCCAGTGATGCTGCAGACCAAGCCTTTAAGGGTTTTATGAATGTAATTACATCCTTTTTTAAAAATATATACGTATATATAAAGAAGATATGGGGAAGGTGTAACACACACACACACAGGTATGTGTACACATAAATAAAGTTATAGCTAAATAAATATTTGGACAAATATTTTTGCATCTGAAGCCCAGTGTGACTGCCTGCTGCAGCTGTGTGAAGCCAGCAGAGGGAGCAAATAGCCCGCTCAGCCCTGAGCTGACGTGGGGACACTGAAGCAATTGGAATTACTGTGTTTGCAAAGGACATTTTTCCTCTCGTGTTCTGTGTGAAGCAATGAACTGTTCTAATGCTCACACATAGCTATTTACAGGATTTTAACCTGTGGTGTATTTGCAGAGATAGCATGTGCATCTGTTAATGTACACAATTTTGTACACTTTTTTTTTTTTGCTTTTTGTAGGAATGGGCCTTAACAAAGGACAAGTCAGTGAAACACATGGATTTGTGCCTTACTGTTGTGGACAGAGCACCTGGTTCACTAATAAAACTTCAGGGCTGTAGGGAAAATGACAGCAGACAGGTCAGTATGTCATGACTGCACTCTGCAAACAGTGCAAAACATGCACTGGTGATCAGCTCTTCTATAGCTTCTACTCTTCATGCTGTAATTTGTGTTTAAAGTGGGGATGCATGATGTCTAGACAGTGCAGCAGCAGGAATAAGCTTGTGCGTTGAGCTTTTCTTTTCATAGCCAGTGAGAATCTTTTGTCACTGTTGTCACGTAGAGGTTCTATCCCAACAGGGGCCTTATGTAAAGGTTTCACCCAACAGCACTGATGTGTAACAGTCTTCAACTGCCACGTCTGTTTTCTGACATAGGTTCTATATTCCACAGTGTATTTTTGAAAGGTCTTACTAAGTGAAGTTTGAAGATTATGTAGTCTGTGTTTCAGAAGTGTGTTCTTTGGCTTTCCTTCTTTTCAGTGGTGACCTGTTTATAACAGCACTAGACTCCTTAAATTCATTTTTATGTATGCAGTATTGTAACTTCATCTATTTCCCATGCCTGAGGAAAATCACATTTGCAGAGTCATACCATCTTTTTGGTCTAGTCGTGTAACAATTCATCTCTTTCTGCTAAGTCATCAGTTCTGATCATCTGCCAGCTTCCTTGCTTCTGCATCTCCGTTTTTTCACACAGATAACTGAAACTCTGTCCTTGATGAGGGAGGAGTATTCTTGCCACTTTTCAGAATAGGAAACTAAGGAAGCAACGTTTTCTTGATAAGGTTTATAGGGCACAGTATGTTAGAAATATAAGAGAAAAACCTTCTTTTTTATTTTTAACATCCTGTTTCTGGGATTTGCTCTGTCCTTTGACATCACATTAGGCAAAGAGCTTTTGGCAGCACAGATTGACTGGTTGTCTTCTGCATAACTGAAAGGTTTCTGACGAATTTATCATTTCTGTAAAGTTGTCTCTATTGATTCTGCTTCTTGCTTCTCTATGCTCAGTATTGTAGTGGTATATGTATGGATTTTATGATTTTTATTTTTTTCTTCAGACCAAAGGTTTCATGCAGGTAACAGGGTGTTTGAGAAGTTCTGAAGTAAAGGGGAATGGCTTGGTGTATTCTGCGTGTCTTGCAGAGTGTTAGCTTAATGAACAGCTGTTTTGGCAAGGCTTGACATAACTTACATACTCTTATTCAAGAGTCATGTAAACTGGTGCTATTATTGCAGTTTTCACAGCTTTCCCAGGCACAAGCCAGGGAAGCTTACGAAGACTTGAAAGGACAGGATGTAGAATTCTTCCTTTTCCTGCCTTTCCAGGTCAATAACTGTGTTTTCTCTTCCAGAAATGGGAACAAATTGAAAGCAATTCTAAACTGAGGCATGTTGGCAGCAACCTCTGTCTAGACAGCCGAAATGCCAAAAATGGTGGTCTCACCGTTGAGATCTGCAATCCTTCTTTGTCACAACAGTGGAAATTCACACTTAATCTGCAGCAGTAGAAGGACTTACAAGCAAAATGCTGTTTCAACTGAAAAACATTGGGCAAAGTTTTGATTGAATTACTGATGTATTTCTTAAAACTTTCCATGGAACTTATATACCTCAGTATTCCACCTTTATCTGAAAGTAGAGTGCTGAAGCAGACACCAGGGATCCAGGGAACTCAGAGCACTGCAAAGATGGCACTGAGCATCACTTCACACCAAGAAGGAATTGTGCTACAAACTTGAAGGTTCCTTTCTGTCTTCAGTTACTACTTGCACAGCAGATAATTAACTCTAGGAACAACTGACGTATGATAAACAAAAGGATCTGAAGAAACACCTGTGGGGAACAGGGTGTGGGAGGGAGGGTGGGAAAAATTACTAGGAGAAGGTCATTTGAAAACTCCATTTGCATAGAAGTCATGGTTTGTTATTTCCAGAAACAAAAGTGTCATTTTGAAGTTTGTTTTTTTTTCTCCTGTGTGTACTTGGTAATTTGAATATGAACTTTTCTATGATGGACTCTAAATATAAATATATGAAAGTATATATATTGTCAGCTCCCAATGATTTATATCAGTTTTCATCATCCTACAAGTATCAGCAAAGTGATTGACATATGTATAACCAGAAATTGGATTGGAGTTGCTAGGAGAGAGAAACTTTATGAAAGTGCGGATTTTGTGCTGCTGGGTATGATGTCCATGCTAACACTGGATGCTTTTGCTTTGCAAAGTGGATCTACTTCTTAACACTTCACCTTTACTGGAGAGATCATGAAACTCAGGAGGAAAAGGAAAATAGCAGAAAAAAGTCAATGCCTCTGCCCAGATGATCACTCGGATTGTTTATTCCAACTTGGAAATTCATTACATGTGCTCTGGATAATGTTGAACTTGTATTTGATATTTGTGTTGATCATTTCTGTAGTACTTTGTCTTTAAAATACTTCTTCCTTTGTTATAAAATTATATAAACCGCACAGATCTTTTGTGCAGCCGTGTTGGTTCAGCACAGTTTTATTCTGGGCCCTAAAGAGAAAAATTTGTCTCAAACCCCCCTTTTGAGCTGTAGAAATAAGTTACATCACTGACGACAGCACAAGATCTGAATTTTAGTTTGCAAGGATGAGCAGCTATGTAATATCTCTGAATTGCACTTGCTTAATCTATAGACCTACTACTGGGGAATCTTCTTCCATTTTGTTTCTTTAAATGGAGCTTTTGAGTGGATTCAGGCTTGGCTCTGGGAGTCAGCCTGGATACCTGCATAGCCTTTGTGTTTTTAACCATAGAACTTGTGCATTTTGCAGCTTTGGTCCAGCTGATGTCATTTTTATAAAATAATACTGTCAAAGTTAACCCCAACTTTGACGTGTCCTTTCTTATGTTTGCATAGACTATATACTTTTTTATTAAAAGCAAATGCTTCAATGAGCTTTTAAAATGAGAAGGCAAGGTAAATAAGTACTAATAAGTGAGACAGTATTGACAAAAATTAGCGCAGACATGAAGTGCCAGGAAGTGGTTTTGGAAGGATGATGATCTTGGAAAAATGTAAAGGTTGGTCGTAAGGAGATGAAGAACATGTGCTGTACTGTAGAATGCTGGTACAGTCCCCCTCTTTCTTTGTCCTGGGAGTAGAGTAGTTCCTGATTTTTCCTTTCCCTTTGGCTGTGCCTGTGCATTAGGTGTAGAGATGGTACTCTTCTGGGCAACAGGCTTTAGTGGTGCCAGTCAGTGAGCCCACAGACACCTTGTGTGTCTGAAGTTAAGATTTGCAAGTAGCTGCATGGGGGTTTGGATTTGGATGGGGCCATTAAACACAGTTTTACCCATCCATCGTCTGACTCTTTTTATGAATAATTAATACTTTTTTTTCTTATCATTCACAATCCACTTTCTCAAAAACTTGCCTGTTTAGAGGCCAGACAGTGGTTAAACTATTTTCAGCATTTAGTCTCTCCCTGTAGCCTTTTAACCTAGCTGAGAACTTGAAGATGTTTCATAAACATAGCAATAGATTCCTTCAGGATTTGGAAATGCAATGCTGAAATACAGGCTCAGCAGCAAGTCCATTGTTTCAGGTTTTGAAAAATAGATTTTAAAAGGAAAAAAAAACCAGCCCAGCCACTCAGCTTCAACCATGGAGGTATTTCCATTTGCAACTTTGATCAAAGTAAGGGTAGCGCTAACTGACATGAGCAGTTGCAACTCTGGATATTGATCTGCCTCATATCTCTCAATCAGAATTGCTAGTTTAAAAAAAAAAAGAAATCCACATTTCATCTCTTTAGTCTTTAATGACAACAGCAATCATAAAGTAGGAATATTTTTTTCAGTAATTCCCCATGGATGCTGCGCATAGGGGTTTTAATATAGGAGCTGTGTGTTGCTTTTCTTTGAGAGAACGGACAAGAAGAGGTATCCTTTTGTTATGTTTACATGACAGTGTGCCAAAGTTACTTACTGTGATTTTAGGGGTTTTTAATGTTGAAGAAATTCACCCATTTGAAAAATAAATTAAGAGCCCTTGAAGCAAATTGCATTGGAGTCTCCTGAGAACTTTTCTTACCGTCTTCAGAACAAGAATGGTGATAATGTTTATTTTGCAGATTTTCAAAACATAGTTTGAAAACTGTTTTTTTCAGTTGGTTTGAAAAGTCTGCTGTACAGAGCTTGTACTTGTTCATTTTATAGATGGAAACCATCCTTGAAAATTTGTTTAACTTAAATAAAGAACGCTTTATAGATAAATGTGTGCTGGTTGATGCAACTGAGTAAAACCAGTAAAAGACTGGCTGGAGCTTGTACATTCAAGTAGTTTTCAAACATTTCAGTTCACTTGGTAGCTTCATAAAGTTCCTGTTCTAGAAGTGTGTATATATGGGTGTGTATATCTATTTATGAAAAGAGATTTTGTTTGTATGTAATATTATAACTTTGAAGTAATTGTCATAGTCTAGAAGCTGTGTTACATTGAGGAGTGGGTTAATGCCAACTGTGTAGTCACTTGAAAATACACTGTCAAGGCACTCCCCCTCCTGCCCCTTTAGGCCTCATCTTCTTGAGACTTCCACTGTCCCTCTCTCTGCTGCCAGAAGTCACTGTGCCAGGGCCTCCTGCAGCCTCCAGGGAGCATTGCAGCTGCAGCTCTCAGTCCATCGGGGTGCCTGTTCTCATCTGCTTGTGTTGTCTTCTTGCTCTCTGGTGTGCAGGGTGGTCATTCAGGTGTCCAGTGTGCTGGGTACTAGATTTTAAATACTTTATATTTGAACAAAAAAATACTTTTTTTTTTGTTTTTTCTCTTTTAAATAAAGGTATTTTGGGGGGCAAAGACTCCACAGATCTAGTATAGAGAGCTTGCACATGATCCTGCATCAGCACAGCTGGGGAGGGAGCAAATCCTCCACGGGAGGTGATGGGCAGCTGTGAAAGTGCGAGGTTTTCCTGCTGCTGTGAGAGTGAGTGGGGCTGCAGCCAGGGCTTGATGCTCAGTCTCAGCATCACCTTGGCAGAGGTGGGCTGCAGGCTAAAGGGGAGGGGGTTGGTATGATGCTCAAAAAATCTGTGATCTGTCCAGCCTCAGAGATGCCTCAGGTCAGTTTTTAGGGCACACCATTCTTTCCCACTCTGTGACATACAGGGACTCCTGTATGCTCCTAGTCTAACAAACTTAGCTTTACAGTTGGCCCCAAGGACACAGTCAGCTAGCATAGCCTGCAGAAGCATCTGTAGGAGAGGTTTAAACACTTCCACTCTTTTAGTTGTACTGACAGGAAATTTTTACCTATCAAGCTGTGTGGGAAAGCAGAGGTTTTGGGAACAAACTTACCCTCTCTGTGCAGCAGAAGTCAGTGACTTTCAAAATCTAAATTACATGAAGGAAATAGGTCTTTAATATTTATGGTTGGCAAAAATATTGGTTAGTTGTCAAGCTGTGGTAAACAAAAGAAACACCTTTGCCTCTGCTGATTATATCTGAGAATTTAAATGAGGATTCTCCATCTTAAATGCCCTTTGACACCCAGGAGCTGACAGGTGATACTAAAAGATAATTACAACAGGCAATAGAAGCTTTTAATCCAGTCCGATGTTAAATGTAGAAGTCTATCTCTAATGTCTCTGCCTAGAGTCTTACATATCTCCTGTGCCTACTGTTCTCGAGTAACTTAAGTATAGTAGTGGGACTGAATGAACCATCTGGCAAATTTTGCATTACTGCTGACCAGAACTCCATTGTTTCCTTTTCACCCAAAGTAAATTTCCCTGAAAAAAATTTTCCCCATTCATTTTCTGGAATTTCAGGTCATGCTTTTCTTAGCTGGTTTTTCTGCATGGGTTTGCTCTGCTTGCTTGTCACTGTGCATAAAAGCAGATGTGTTTATATGCCTTTTATCAGGGAATGTTTAATCTTTACTCTTTGTGGATTAAAACCCCCGTATTTTAAATCCTGAATTTTCAAGAAGGTGCCTGTGTGTGTTTGGAAAGGAAGGTGACTATTGGGAGATATTAAAAGGCTGTAATCTGCTTGAGGTAAGGACTGTTGTCTTGTTTAAAGTGGATTCTGTGGAGCATTGTTCAGTTCCTTTCAGGGGTGTTACAGCCATAACCTTAGTTATTTTGTTTAATTTTTGTATATAAATACCACCATCTACTTTGCCTTACTTAAATTTATTTTAAATGTAGGTTCTCTCTAAAATTTACATGGCCCTGAGTAGCATGTGTGCATCACCTGTGTCCTCATTCATGCCTGAAACACAGTGAATAATTTCATAGCAATAGCTCATTACAGAATGCTCTAGCAAGAGGCTTGTTCCTGTACAGAATGATTTCAAATGAATAGAAGCCACTGAAAAAAAGTCTGGGATAATAAGCCATGATTATAGAATGAGCACAAATGTCAGGGTTGCATCTTTTGTTAGACTGCACATTTTATATTTACAGCTTAGCATCCAGTAGCTATTTTAAGATCTGCTAGTAATCAAGCTTAAAAATTGGGAATAAAGTCAGTCCACAGATGTTCTCTCTGTAGAGTTCTTCAAGAGGTTGTCTGAATGGGTGCAAAATACTCTTTTAATTTGATTTGATTTCTTGCAGCACAGCAGTATGTTGTTGCTCTGTGTGCAGGAAGAGGGACCTGTTGGATTTCAAGATCCTATTTCTACCCAGCAGATGTTTTTAATCCAAGGATTTTTTGAGTTTTGTTTGTTTTTTTGTTTGCTTTTTTTTTTTTAATTAAAAAGGATCTGGAAGTAGCAAATACTGTATTAATTAAACATCACCTTTGGTAATCTGGTAAAAAGAGGGTTAGAAAATCACTACCAAGAGTCTGTTGTGCTCTGGTAGTGTGGTGAGCACCACTTGTGCGTAACAGTTTTCTTTTATGCCAGCTTTCTTCCTGTCCAGCAGGTTATTTTTGAAGAGAATGTGAGGTAGATTCCTAGATGGCAGCTCCGTGCTCAGCTGAGCCAGGCTATCTGTTGCTGCTGAGAGGGAAAGGAATGCTGACCTTGCCTCCTCCCTTGGGCTAGTGTTGGTGCCAAACCCACGAGGTGATTAAGTGAATAAAACAGCAGGCCAAAATAGACAGAAAAAAATGTCAGCCTTGGAGAGTTGAGGTGACCTTTTTGAAGAGAGCTGGAGTTGGCACAAAGTGGCAGGGTTTCGTAACCAGAAGTAGCCAAAGGGGAAGATGTTCAACTTCCCTTCCCTGTAGCACCAGTGGAACATAAAGGCCATTTGTCCATCCTGTGGAGCAATGGGATATAGCATCTTTTCAGGTATTGCTACTCCCCACTTGTCACTGTGAGATTTGGAGTACAGTTTTGTCACTGTCATGTGCTCACCTGTGAGCTAGCAGCATGTAAAGGAGTGTTTAGGAATGCCTTGCGGTGAGGCAGTGTGGGTTGTAAGGAAGGTTGGCAAAAAAAGCCCCAAGAAAAAACAACATGGAAAGTGTTACTTTCAGTAGCTGAAAGCCCTTTGAGCTTGGCTTAACTAGACCATAAAAACAAGCCTTATGTTTTCATGACAGAACCTGAGCTGAGAGATGTTCTAGTTTGCTTTCCTGTTGAGATGCCTTTAATAATAATAATAATAAAAGTTATTACTTATACCAAAACAGCCTCACTGCTGATATCTGAGTCTAAAGCCAGCAACAGCTATACTGTCAAGAGAGGAGAAACGGGGCAAGAGAGACAAAAAGGTTTTAAGTTGCATGAAGGTCTTTGTTTCAACATCAAGCTAATGTTGAATAGGGAGTTTCCTACTAGAAAGGGATTTCAAGCTTTTGTTTAGACAATCTGGAGAAAGAAAATACCTTCCATGTAGTTTGTGTGGTATGGAGCACACCATCCTAGTGTTAGGCTCTCTGCCAGCTGGTTTCAGAATTGTATGAAGATGTTTCTTTTGCTTTTTACTGTCAAACGAGTTATTTGAGAGAGGGTGGCGTCTTTAGGTCATTGGTGAGGGTCAGGGCTTGTGTCACGGTAGGAGATACAAAAGAAAATGACACACATACCCGTATCTTGATGTCTAGGTAGAAAAGATGGGGGGGGGAAAAGTGAAGTGGAAGAGAAAGAAGTACAAAGTTGAGAGGATGTGGAGAAGCAGCTGCAGAAGTGCAGTTTAGAATGTATTTCAAAGTCAGTAAATTCATAGTTTAAGATAAAATGAGATCTAGCTGTCCTGTGCTCTACAGCATATGCTGTAACATCTTCAACAGTGATATCTAGGACAAGTCCTCAGCTTCTATATCCAGATGTAAGACTGGATACAATTTTAAGAAGTTTTTAGGGCATTCAGTTTTCAAAAATAAAAATATGGAAGTTAAAATCTTGAGAAACAGATGAATTTGAGAATTAGGAAATCTTACTCTTCAGCTGAACTAATTCTTTTGTTAGCTCTTCCAATAGAACTTTGCTTTCATGTATAATTGGTTCCAGGCTGAATGTCTAGCTTCAGGTCCCAGGCATTTTGTCTGCTAATTATGTTTGATTCCTTAAAATATTATTCATTGAATCAGAGCTTCTGGAATATGATTGTCATTTCTTTACTTTTCCCCTTACAGACTGAGTCTTTCAAACTGGGTGAGAAGCAGGCTTTTCAGACCATGCATTGCCACAGCTGTTCCCTGAGCTCTGTCCTCAAGGCAGATGGAGGGATGGTGAAGTATGAAGGTCCTCCTCTCAAAGCCAGTAAAAATAAAAATAGGTTGAGGCCCTTATGGTTGTTACTTGTGCAAGATTCCTGCTGATGCTTGCCCCTCACGTTGTACTTGGGGATTTCTGACTGTGACAGTCAGGCAGTGCTCTATGATCCTGAGGAGAGGTACATCTTCCTTGGCTTCCAGCAAGGCAAGGTAAATCAATGCTGGGCCCATAGGTGGCCCATAGGTGGCTTTTTTCTGGATTAAATCAATAAAGAAAACACTGCTAGGTGTCCATGAGCAGTGCTTGCAGGCTGCTGTTATGAACTAATGCTCTTGAGGGTCTGTCAGTTTGCTCAGGGAACATCCCAGAAATTGGTTTTCCACCTGGGAATCTTTGTTGTGATTTTCCTGGATTATGTGCTGGAATATATCAAAGTATTTGCACAGCATGCTGATAAATCTTGAGAGACAGGGAAAATGGAATAAGGAAGGCACATGTAGCTCAACTACAAGCCAAGTGGCAGAGAGTGGATGCCATGGCCCACTTCCTTTCCCTGTGAATTTGAAATTCTTTATCAGCAAGTAACAGGAAATGTCTTGCTACATCTGATTTGAGCTGGAAAGGCATGGTGACTGATAAGAAGAGGTTAGATCATGAACAGTAAGGAGTATATGGATAGGGAGTTAACGTGTGGCTGCTCTGAGCAAATAGTGAGTGAAAAGGTGAAAAAAGGTGTTTTCAGTTACGAGGCTGAAGACAAAAGCAGTTCCTATTGTTGAGAATTATGCCATGGATGTGACAGCCCTTTCAGTGGAAAACAGGACTATAAAACATGGAAATATGTAAACATGCACCAGAGGAAGTCTCTAAGTCAGAGATTGATAGGAGCTTGAAGGGCAGGTGGGGGGAATACTACTTGATCTCAATCCTATTCCTGTGGTTTTTCCTTAGGCAATTGGTTAAAAGGTTATCTCATCCTTTGGCCCATGCTGGCTAACCGTTTCCAGCTGAAGTGTGCTGGGTAGCTCATGCCAGAGGCTGGACAAACACATGGATGCACGGAGCACCTTTGAGGACAGCAGCCTAAGTAAGCAACAGTAAGTAATGAACAAGCATCTGGTATTTAATATGCTAGGGGGAGAATCCCATCTCCAGCTCTCATTTTGAATTGCCTTTCTTGCTATGGCTTACTTACAAAGTGGTGTCCTTTGACCTCTTGCATAAAATGTGAAAAGGTTTCTGGTTGATTTTTATGTTATAATGGAAAATGGCTGCAGAATGTTTTTAGATTTTAGGCTTTCACATAGAAAGAGGAAATACAGAAAAAAAATGAGTCTAGAAAAGATTAGGAAAATAATTTTGTATTTTGTTGTGAATAGGGGATCAAATTCCATACACAATTTTAAGAATTTTATTCCTATTCAAAACTGCTACAGATATAAAGCCATAAGTATTCACATTCTCAATAGCCTCTTAGGTAGAAGATGGCATCTGACATTCTAGTGTCTCTTCATTGTACAAGTCCCTAAGGACAGTCTTTGAGAGCTTCTGAAGAAAACAAGTTATATAGAGTTCTGAAAGCATGCCATGGGATTTGCAATTAGCCTGGATGCAAAGATCTTCATGCTGCATCTAAATGTTGACCTTTGTTAGCAGCGAATGGCTTGTATGAGCTTCTGAATATCTTCCCCTGGCACAAAGGGGGTCTTGGTTTGAGATGGGGCACCCTGGGCTCCATTTCTAGACACATTATGACAAAAAGGGCAAGTGGCTTTTGCCCTGAGAAGCCCTGCACTGTGGGATTAGTGGGAACCAGCCCCGTTGTTTTGGTAGTGCCAGTACTTCTGTGTTTCTGTGATCTATTTCCTATGGATTAAAGCATTTTCTGGGAATGAAGCTGAAGACATGCCCAGCCTGCAGCAAGCAGAGCTGCCCCTGGCAGAAGTGAGCAATACCCTTGTAAGTGAGCACCATCAAATCGCTTTCCAAAAAGATTAAAAATAATGAAAAGCACTCACTTATTTAGATCTGGCCAAATAAAAGGTCGTTTTGTGGGGGACACAAAGGTGGGCCCAAATCCCTTTTAGCCTGCTTGCTTCATTCTGGCTTTGCCTGAATATTTGCTTTGGAGATGGCACTCACATTAGCCTTGCTCCCTGTGCCCGCACAGGCTGGAGCAAGAGTAGCCCCAAATGTATATTATGTGTGTTGTTGAGCTGGGGGTGTAATGTGTGAAGAGCTCTGTTAGTGTGTTGGTGCCTTCTGGGCTCGTCGGGGGCAGTCTTTTAGGGCAGGGGAGGTTTGCCTGCCCCTTGCAGGAATGATTTGGGTGGGGTTGTACATACAAAAGAGGCTGTCTGAGCATAAGGTAATCCCAGAGAAAATGCTTGTCTGGACTGTATGGTTATTTCTGTGTTCACCTATAAATACGACCCCACTGCTTTTTTAGCTTTGGGAAATGTCGTTTCCTTTCCCAGCATATGAGTTTGGCTTCCCTTGTGGGGAGAATGAGAGTCGTGCATCCTGTTGGCAGCTCTGTTTTCTGTGACTGTGTGCCCTGGAGCACAAGTTTCTTTAGGAAAGCCAGAGATGGCAGCAAGACAAGTTTCCTGCCGGCTCCCTTGTTCCAGTTTCCTCTTTGTGGCAGAACAGAATTTGATTTTCTTTCTCACTATTATTATGGACTGCAAAGAACAGCTCTTAAATTAGCCCTGAGGAGGTGGAAAGGTAGAGGAAGCTCGCTGTGGGGAGTTTGGTCTGACGCATGTAATAAGCACAAGCTCTTCCTGATTCGACTGATGAACTCTGTCATACGCACAGCCCTCTCCTCAGTTTGTTTTTGTTGCTTTAATTAACTTTTGGCAGCCAAGCAAAACGCAACATCTTTTTCCAACCACTGCTGGAATGTTACAGCAAAGTTCTTTGGCCATAGCTTGACTTAGGAGGCTTGGGTTCATCCAAGGAGCATCACGTGAAACTCAAGGCCTGTGTGAAGGTGCCAAAGGTCTAAAACATCTCACAATAGTGATGCTTTATCACCTTTTCCTAAAACACTCCTGCTCCATCTTCTCTCCACAGCTTTGAGCAGCTCAGAGACCTACAGATTTGGTGTTCTTGCCACTTCTTTAGGACACTCAGAATAACAGAATATTCTGACTTGGAAGGGACCCATAAGGATCACAGAGTCCAACCATTAGCCCTGCACAGGACCATCCCCAAGAGTCACACCATGTGACTGAAGGTATCATCCAAATGCTTCTTGAACTCTGTCAGTCTTGGTGCTGTGACCACTTCCCTGGGGAGCCTGTTCCAGTGCCCAACCACCCTCTGGGTGAAGAATGCTTTTTTAGTATCCAGTGTAAACCTGCCCTGACATAACTTCAGGCCATTCCCTTGGGTTGTGTCACTGGTCACCACAGAGAAGAGATCAGTGCCTGCCCCTCCTCTTCCCCTCACGAGGAAATTGTAGACTGCAATGAGGTCTCCCCTCAGTCTCCTCTTCTCCAGGCTGAACACAGCAAGTGACCTCAGCTGCTCCTCATACAGCTTCGTCTCAAGGCCCTTCACCAGCTCTGTTGCCCTCCTTTGGATGCCCTCCAAGAGCTTAATATCTTTCTTATTTTATGGCACCCAAAACTGCACACAATATTCAAGGTGAGGCTGCCCCAGTGCAGAGCAGAGTGGGACAATCCCCTCCTTCGACCAGCTGGCGATGCTTTGCCTGATACTCCCCAGGACACGGTTGGCCCTTCTGGCTGCCAGGGCACTGCTGACTCAGATTCAGCTTGACATCCACCAGAATCTCCAGGTTCCTTTCCTGGCACTGTGGAGGGCAATGAGGAGGGCAGAGTTGGGCCCTTCAGCAATACTGTGTGGATATGACCCATGTATATGGCATGTGTGACTCTGGCCACGTTACCAATGCTTCTGCAGGCTGTCCCTCTTTGGGGGAGACTTCTGCTGAGCCCTGGGGACTGTGGAACAGTTGCATTACTCCAAGTTGAGAGGATGGCCTGCCTGGGGGTGAAAGCACCCCGGAGCACCTAACTGATGGGGAGGGGAGGCAGCACACAAACCCCCTCAGTGCCCTGCAACATCATTGGGCAAAGCAGGATTTAGGTCACCTGCCTAGGGAGCAGTTTGCTCTCTGCTGACTGCCTCTATCACACCGTTCTGAGGTGCTGACAGGAGGGAAGGGCAACTTTTTAACCTAATAGTAAATTCCCCAGACTCCAGATAAAGTGTTATGCTTTGTTTTCAGTGAGGGAAGAGACCTTTGCAACCACCCATTTTTAAGTAAATCTGTCCTAAGGAGATAGAGATGCTCACGTGTTCCTGGGTGCTTCAACCTTTGCATAGGATCCTGAAGAACAGCAGACACATTAAATCTCATCCACTGCTGATTTTCATTATCCACATGAGAAACTGGGTTAAGCTACCCCAGGCAATAAAATCCTGCAGGCTACTGCGAGGCTGTCATTGCTAGAGAGGCTCTGTCAGCTGGGAAAGGGCACTGCTGTCGCGCAACAATGAACCTAACCATGTTATAAATAGCTCCTCGTTGTTCGAAAAAGAAACAGTAAGAGGAAGTTCTTTCTTTGTCTCTTCTCTGTTCCAGTTTTCTCCCTCTTGGGTAGCATAAAAGCAGTTTGGTTATTTGCAGCACAAAAGCAGAGCTGGTTGGGCCCAGTGAACATAAAACCAAGGAGACAACAGGTAGAGAAAGCACATGGGGAGAAGAGTACGGTCTGGCTGATCTGGCATATCTCTTGCAGTTAAGCCTGATGCACAGGCATGAAGCTGGGTCCCCACCCACATAGCACAGGACAGGATTTCCAGCACCACCGGGATTTAGGCTGTAGCAGGGCAGCTCCCTTGCAGCCCGGTTTTGTTTGGCACCTGGTCTCCCTTGCTCAGTGGGTGCCTTGTCTTTCCTGCTGCAGGCTGCTCTTTTGGGAAGCAATTAGTGCACTGCAAAGCAATCAAAGCACTCCATTGTAGTGCTTTTCAGGCTGTTCATGATGTGTGATTTACCACTGGCCAGCTGAACCACCGTTCTGTGGATGTTTCCATTGCAATTTGGTGGTGATGTTATTGGACAAATCATCAGAAACAGATCATATGTAGCGGCCTCTGGGAAAAAAGTTTCTCCTTTAATCACATGAGCAATAGAAAGCTCTTGCTGGCACACACTGAGTCTACTTGAGTGTCTGTGCTTGGGGTGTGTGTGTACTCATCTCAGGCCAGGGGGAAGGCAGGTATATTTTATTCAGTGTAAAAGCAGCTTCTAAAATCACTTTAGTGCACCATGCCTTGAAATTGGCTGCTGTCATCCCAGGCAAGAGAATGCTGCTGGATATGGATGATTACCTATAATAATTATCTATTATAGTCAGTTTATTGCACTAGCCAATACCCCTGTAAGGGCTACAGATGTTTAGCAGCTGATCTGAGTCCTACTGAAGTGTCTTTCAGATACTTCAGAGCTTCTCTAGTCCAGGATCATATAGACCATATTTTGGCTTGTTGCACTTGATTGTCTTCACATCGCAGTTGGTACTAGCTGCCTCCAGGCCAGTCTAGGACAAGGACTGCACTGCAGGAGGTGAGCCTCTCTGCTCAGGGGAGGTGATGCCCATCCAAGTTTGTGGATTGCCAATTCCCATGAGTCTGAAAACGTGCTTTGCTGCTGCTCTTGCTTCTTGTATGAAGGAAGGATTGAAGGTTCCCAGGTTAAACTTTTAACAGGAAACATATTCTACAAAAAGGCCCTGGTAAAATTCATGAATCCCGTGCCAGTATCTGTGGTGCAAGTGTTCCTGAAGGATACTGCCCAAGGCCTCAGCTGGGCAAGTGCAAACATCAGAGGAGGGAGAGATTTCTGGCCCCTCAATTCTCATCACCTTTTGCATTTTGATTTCTTAAACTCTCATTACTAAAGACAAAACTGTGGCTGTGCTGTAATCTAAAGAAACTGGAGAATGGAGACAGTCTCTGAAGAGAGTGGAGATGGCTTTGCTTTGCAGGGGTCTGATGAGATGCCATTCATTACTGCATGTAAAATGCTTTTTCAAGGCTTGAGTAAAGGTGCCTTAAGAGAGCCTGTGCTTTGACTTAGTAACAGCTGGGGATGTCCTTCTCTGCAGTGTTTGCAACTTGGCTTTTTTTTTCTCTTTGTTCCTCTCTAGGGACAGAGGGACAAGTGGAACAGGATATTAGAAAACACTGCAAAAGGAAATGTTACATTTGGCTTAATTAAGAAAGACCACGTTGTTGGAATTATTAATTGCAAATTCTCTTGAGAATAATTTCATGGGAGATTGTGTTACTGCAGGCCCTGGCCTGATCTGAATGGATGGCAATGTTTTCAATGACAGCGTTCAAGTTACGCATTTGTGTGTGCATCTCTGTGTCAATCACATCCTGGATTTCATAATTTCACAAATTAAATTCCTTCTTTTATTCAATTAGTGTGTTAAAGATGATTCACATTGCTTCTTGCAACTCTGATCATCTGGCCTGATTACACACAGCATTAGCTCTGGTCATGGGCACAGCCAGGGAGCAAAGCGCTGTGCTGCTGGGGGCAACTCCAGCCATGACAGGGAACTCAGAGAAGTTCTCATTTGGTTTATGGCACAGCTGAACATCCTGACTGGTGTGTGGCTGCTCTCACTGCAGGGGCTTGTAATCATCTCCTCAGGTCCCTCCTGCTGTGCGTGCCTATGGAGTGATGTGTGGAGCCACCTGTGGTGCAGGTGCTGTGCTGTGTGCGGCTGTTCACATCCCGGGGAGCCCTGACACCTCCCTCAGGGCATGTTCATGCCAATCCATCACTCTGAGGGTGCACACCCACGTTCCCAGCCTCTGCACTCATTTGGCATGAGCAAGCCTCCACTCTGTGCTGCAGGCAAGCACTGCGGTTTGATCACTTCTTGATCTGGGATGGGACATCTCACAGCAGAAACCTGTGGGTCTCTCCCCTGCTACTCACCAGGGACTGTTGCGGTGCGAAAAATCCACAGAAAAGGAGAAAAGGAGCCTGTTTGTTGAAGGAGCTGATTGTATGAAGGGTCCAGACTGTCTTTCAGACCAACACATTAAGGGTTGTCAATGCAGCTACTTACATGTTGAAAAGATTTCTGAGATCTTGGCTGTGTTGAACAGCTTGCCCTCCCCTTTTTTGATACTGAGCAACTTCAGAAAAGTTTTGGTCGCTTCTTTTGATGTTTTGTTTTCCTTGAAAATCTGGCTTTTTCTTAGGATAACTTAGGTGCAAAACTAAATTTCTTCATGTGGAAAACACAAGATGATATGAAGAAACACCCTGAGCAAATCAGACGTGGCAGCTGCTCAACAGATGATGGCAAGAGGTCAGTGTTGAGCCACACTTGCACACACCTGGAGGTGCCGGGCAGCCTGGTCCCCAGCAGAGGCTTTGCAGCCACGTGGAAATGAGGGACACAGCCCCAAGGTGTGGAGGGCATCTTTACTGTGGTTGTTGACAGAGACCCACTGTACCCCTATTTACATGTTCCCCTGTGAGACTTCTGCTCCCTAAGTGATTAAGGTTTAAACCAGGTCCTAGTAACTTGCCGACTTGGAAACAGCGGCCATCCACAGATCACGCATGTCTGGTTTTGCCTGCAAATGCCACCTATTTTGCGTGCAGATCATGGTTTCGGTGAGTACCACTAGTGGTACAGACAAACCTTGCCAGGAAGAGCCAGAGCAGTAAGGGCAAAGGGCTGGTACTGGTCAGCAGAGATACCTGAGAGCTGGGACAGCCACCCCTGTCCTTGTGTCCACCCTGCCCTGCCCTGAGGTGGCTGGGAAGCATTGCTTGTGGGTGTCGGAGGGCATGGTGGGGACAGTGGTCCCCTTTCCTATGCCTGTGTGCAGACTACACTGAAAGGCTTTTTAAATTCAGTTCTTTATAAAGAAAATGCCTGTATACTCAATGGCTGGATAAAGATGCTAGGCTTTTGCCTCTAACAGTCTTAAGAGTGAGAACCTATAACTTATCTTGCAGAATATTCTCTCCATCCCTTCACTTGCACATCCAGAACACAACCAACCACCTTCCCCATCTATTTCAGAAAAGAACAAGACAGAAAAGCAACCGGTAATATATCTGACTGTATTTCAAAGTTGTTGATTGTAAACAAACTTTGTTGAAGAAATAAAATCACATGACAAGATATCAGAGTGATACTATAAATCCATTTTGTTATTGTTGCCACACTTCACGTTTTTGGAACTCAGAATTTAGCTCATGGTGTACAAAACTTGTAAAAATTTATTGCAAGCGTGCCTTTGTGTAGAACAAAACCGGTGTCACAAAAGTAGTTCCCTGTCCTGTGCAGAAATACAGTTGTGTATCTCTTAGTGGAGAGAGGTCACACACCTGCATTTCCTGAAAGACTTGGCTGTTATAAAATTGCTCTGAGAAGGTTTTAAAAAAGAAAAAAGAAAAAAAAAAAAGGCAATTTGCAGTGTATGGTTTACCTCTGGAATTTATGCTTTCAATAGGAATCTTTAGAATTATAAAGAATACGGAACTTTGCAACAGAACTGCAGTTGCTGATGGAGTGAGCACAGCCCAGTGGTCTTGAAAGCCCTTGGCCAGCTAAGGCCCATCCTCACATTTGGTACCGTCACTGCATTTGATGGAATGTAAGATGCACACATTGAAAATAAATGAAAACAAAATGTTGAGGGGGAGATTTCTTTTCCAGAACCCCCATTGTTCCTGTTTCTACTGTGGTGCTTCCACAGTCTGTAGCTTCCATGCTGTGCTGACATGCAGCGGTGCTGTGACTCCAAGGCTGATGACTACTGATCATGTGTAGTATAAGGAAAGGCATAGAGTGAGGCCAGGGATGTAGCTAAAGCAGGGTTTATGTTGCCAAAGCAGCTGTGCAGGACTGTTTGTGTTAAACATCAGCCTTTTCTTTTTAATTCAAAGGTAGCAGGGGAGGGGGCCACACATGCTGGAATGATGAGAGTTAAAGGGATCACCTGGCTCCTCTCCCTCCACATACCCAGCCTCTGAAGTTTCCTCTGCCTCCTCAAACCCACTCTTCCTCTTGAATGCCTCCTTGTGTCAGACCATATTGATTAGCCTCACCTTTACAGGATCAGATTAATCTCTGGATTAAACCTGACTTTTGTTGTCTCTAATCTCACCCCCAGAACATGAGGTCAAGCTATTTTTTTTTTTTCAGTACTGAAATGCCAGGCAAAGATTTGGCTTATAACTAGAAGAAAAATCCAGGTTGCAAAAGTAAGTCCAAGACACCTGCAAACTGTTGTCCATCAAATGAGTAACTGCATTTCATAGAGACATGCAAATTGTTCAGCAGTCATGTTTTGCATACACCTTGACACATATTGAGAACAAGACCATAAATTTACTTTGACAACAGCGGGTTGAGGTTCTGGACAGCTGAACCTACTGTACTGTGCCTTGCTTTTCAATTTCTAGGCTTTTTTTGGGAACTACTGGAAATAGGTCAAAATACTCTGAAGTCCGGAGCATACTGTAAATATTTGAAGCGTGAAAGTATTTGCAAGAGTCTTTATTTTTGAAACAGAGTTGCCAGGGCTGGGAGCAAACTGCATAGGCCTGGCATCTTCCCTTCCTTAGAAAAACTTCTATCTTGACTATGAAGTCTGTTTTTCCAAGGAGCTTGGGTCCCAAGTTACACCTCTCTCTTCCCCCATTTGTGTATCTGGTCAGGTTGTACACACTGTGGTCCTACAGCACAGCATGATGGTCCTCTCCCACTAGCTTCTTCATCCAGGTAGCCCAGGCACTCCAGGGTTGTTCAATTACAGCAAATGATGCTTTCATAGGTAACATTTTTGCACTACAGATCATGTGGACCACCTTGACATCTCATACAAGTAATTATTACTTCAGAAAAGTGATACAAAAGGGGTTTACCACTTAAGGCCTTTTCGTGATACTTAAAAGCTGTTCACCAGACCCCTCAGAGTGGAAGGATTTAAAAACAAAACAGAACACAAAAAGACTCCTCAGACCCTGTCAAAGACCCTCTCTGACAGTGATCCAGGGCTGAGGAATGTTACAGACATTCCAGTTGGAGCAGCGGATGTGGTGGTGCTGATGCCTGTTTTGTGTCCACATGAACCTGACAGGGCAGCACTAATGGGGCAAAGCAGGCAACACCCTCACAGTGATTGCAATCAGTACAGGCTTCAGAAACAATACCCTGTTTCATGTGAGATTTGCAAAATAGACCAGCAAAGCAATGCTGTAAATGTAAACCAAAGGGCCAGCTCTGTGTTGTCAACTCTTCCAGACTGACCAAGAACCTGCAGGATGACCTGGATGTGCTTTAAATGCATGGAATGAGGGAAGCAAAGGAAAGCATAGGGCAGGAAACTTCTCCAGTGCTACATTTCTGAAAAGACAGAGCTTTTGCTCAAAAGAAGAGGAAGATACCCTTTCTGAACAAAGCACAGCTGTTCCTAACTGTTTTCCAACAGTGAGATGATGATGATACAGGGGTGCTTCCAGTTCATAATGCCTCTGGAGGCAAAGGTAGCTTAGGGAAGAATTGTTACAAGAATGAATATGTATCAAGTAGCACTGGTGACAGACTTGCATTTGAGCAGATGATGTGATCTGTTGGTGCAAATATCCTAGTTAATAGCAGGCCAAATATATACCTGTTTTGAGCTTAAGAGTTCTGTGCCTCTGTGAAACAACAGTCCTTCAACACTTGAATGTTTTTCTCAACCAGATGAGTTCATTTTACAACCAATCTTACACCAGTCCTACCAAGAAGAAAGTGCCATGGCAAACTCCATAACAGAGATGGATGGAAGACTTCATATTCCATCTAAGCCTCACTTACTTTTCTCAACTCAGTAATTCTTTGTCTGAATTTCACACTGATTATTGGACTATTGTAGAGCTTCAGATTTTCCATTTATCTCCTTTAAGTTCCTCTGGACTGGCTGCACTCCTATGTTTTATCACATTTTTTCTTGCCTTCAGTGCAACTTGGTTTTGACTCATGCTGGCCTGTATGAAGGAACCTGTGCTAAGTCCCACAGCCCTTACTTCAGGGGGAGAATGATATTTGGCATGCTTTCATTTCTAGTTTGGGAAAGTGCATTTGAACAAGAACCAAGTCGCTGAAAACATAGAACGTGGCCTTAATCACAGAAGTGCAAACTCCACTTTACAGTTTCATCACCTCCCTTATCTGTGCCGTGCCTTGGTGTCTGATTAAGAAAGGGGAAGCTCCTGTTGGAGAAGCTAATGATGTCTCATGAGTGCTGAGGTTGTTACAGCACTTTGCAATCCTTGCTTGGAAAGTACCACAGATGTGCAGAATTATCAGTGCAGCATAATCCCTAAAATCAGCTCTAGGACTAGGGGACTAAGGCATGTAAGAATAAGGTATTGGAGGCTTCTTTCACTACTCACCAGCTCAAGACAGACTCCTAAATAAATGTTAGAAGGAAAGTAAAAAGTAACCTCTCTAGACCAAAAAAAAAAAAAAAGGCCACAGAAATATAGCTGGAGGTAAAGAAGGGGAATGCTGTTTTTGAGTTGCTGTCCTTAATGTCAGTCTGGAAACAGCTAAATTCATTTTTCTCTAGGAATTACCTGAAGAAAACAAAGTTGTACTTCTATAAATTAGGATTCTTGGAACTACTTGTAAATGTAGAAGGGTTGAGGATAGAGAATAGAAACAGTAAATGGAGATGAGATTTCGTTATATTGTGCCCTAGTGTCAAGTGCACAGACAGGCTGAAGTAAAAAGTGGCAGAGTTTCTGCAAGCCCTTGAAGCATTTTTCAACTGAGACAACAGTGGAAACCACTTCACAGAGGTTTCCAAGCTCTAGTGAGTGTTATATCACACACTGGGAAAAGAAATGTTTTCCAAGAATGGATCTTGGCATGACAGACATTTCTTGAAAGTACTGTGCATAGAAGGTGATCAGTATGTCTTACCGATGGTCTCAGTTCTTTGAAACAAAGTTTGCATACCATAAATAAGTTATTATCAGTTTTCAGAAGTACATGTGAGTGAAAATTCAATTAAGCAGGAGAGAAACGAGCCACGCTGTGCTCCCTTGGCTCCTTCAACATCAAACTTTTTTTTTTTTTTGAGAAAGTTTAGAGACATTCCTCTGTGACTTGGCTGGCATTTCCACTGCCTTTCATCTACTGCTGAGTTTTATGATCTTACCCAGATTGTCTTAAGGCTACAAAAAAGCCCCCCAAACAAACCAAACTACCATTTCACAAGTCACTGCACAATTAGACACACACACTATAACTAGCATCCTTGCACTACTTTGAGACTAACTTCCCCTCCCTTCCCTATCCTCTAACTAGGGAGAAGCTTTAATATTATGAGCAGGTGGGGAACCAAATCTGAGAAAGCCAGTTTGCAGTAAAGGAAATGCTACAGAGGCTGAGCTGCAGTTAACAAACTTTAGCCTTTTAAAAATTATTCAATTTCTTCCTTAATTACTTTGCCTTGGTTGTAGTAACAGAGAAAGTGCAAGATGCTTTTTCAACAAGCAGAAATCCTAACTTTCCCCAACCCTATCCACTTCCAGTCAATAAAAGGAAAAGATGAGGGGGAAGAGTCGTCTGTAGATCTAGGCTATACTTTGGTGGCTTTTGCTTGTTGGCTTCAAGAGCCAAAATTCAGGCATTTTGTACATATAAATATATATAAATATTTTTGCTTACTTATGGAATGTTTGTGCATGTTTAGGACACCAGTTCAAAATGATGAGGGATGGTTAAGGCTAAGAAAATGAAATTCATTGCAAAGCTATAATTTTGTTTTCATTTTTCTCCTTTACAAAGGAGACTAAAGCATCTTCCCTGTAATAGTCAGCCACTGCGTAATCCCCCGTCAACACCAATTCTAGGGAAAACTACTCAGGACCCAGTCCCTGAGGCAAAAAGCTAGGACCTCATGATTTGAGCTCAAGTAATCCACATAATTAACAGCATATATGAGTGAAAAATTAAATATTCCAAGGCCTCAGACCTACTTTCACCTTAAAAAGAAAAGGCATTTTCTGTATGGGATGGCCTAGATCCAGGCCTTTAAGCATACATAGTAATTTAACAATACGCCAAGGGCTCCAGATTTATCCCAGAGGGCCACAATACAGCTAAAGAGTGCTCTACCTACTCCTCAGAAATGCCAAGTGGCTCCGAGGTGGTCTTGCAAACCGCCCCATCTCTGCTGGGGGTAGAGGTACCCTGCAAATGCTCCAGTATGGCAGGGGAATGCAAGGAAGCAGATACTGTTCATTCAAGCCATCCCATCAGCAAAGTTCCAGCCAGACCTTTCCTTACTGCCCCAATTTTGACTACCATATAAATTTATGGGATATAATGAACTGTTAGCTACTCTTCCTCATCGAATATCAGCTGGCATTGTCTGAAGCAGGGAGCAATAAGAACACCATTTGCCTTTTGGTACCTCCGTGAAATTTCCTGAAAAAAAGGAAACTTTGGGCTTATATTGCTGAACATTTGTTTTTCATGCTTCAGGCTAGCTCCGCTCTGTGTTTGACTACTTACAAGACTGAAAAGAACCAGCTATCACACACAGTCTGAAGAGGGATGGTCTCAGCTCTCTGTGGGGCTAAGAAGTTTTGAACCAATCCTTGGGTTCCTATGCAGGAACCAAGGACTAGAGTGGTACAAACCTTCTCCAACCTTTTGAGGGAGGCCTCAGTGCAAAAGGTTTTGTCCTTTCTCCCATGTTTCCTGGGGGGAGACCTTATGGACTGAGAAGCAAAAAGGGATGCTTAGGAATCCCGCTCTTGTACACTGTGCAGCCAGCAGGCAGAGCAGGATGTGGGGGACAGGCTCCAGGCTGTATCACAAGCAGAACCACCTTGGAGTTGGCCATTCCCTTACTCTCCCTGCAACCAGGTGAGATCTGCCTCTAAGTCTACTCCAAAAAATAAGACTTTGGTGGAAACAGAAAGGTATCAGTGCAAGAATACTCTATGGGCTAGTCATTAATTTACTAACCCCTGCTGGATTCTTTCTCTGTTATTATTTACACGCTATGCATTTGCACATCACGTAATGATGACATCTGAGGAGTTTTCAAATTCATGTTGGTTACCCTCTGTTGCCTCTTGCCAGATAGATACATATAACCTGGTGAGATTTACAATCAGAAATCAACAAATCAATTGATTCCTCTTGAATCAACTCAAGTCATTCTTCGGTAAAACTTTTCAGGCTTGGGGACCTAAAACCAGTTGGTCCTCTAAGCAACATGGTTTCTGCCCCATAAGTTCATGCAATTCTGTTTGTGTTCATCACTGGTAACCTTTAGAACATGGAGTTTTTTGCTGATTGAGTTGTGGACTGAAATCAATAAAGTGTAGAGGGCAGAGTAGCATTTCACTTCAGTATCGATTCTCCCTTGTTTCAATCATACCTCTCGGTATTGTTTTCTAAAGCTCCAGTGGCCTTCAGATTCCACCAGCACCAAAACATGGCATTTCAGCCTTGGCCAGCAGCTCACAGTGACACTTGTCCTCTATAGTGTTACTAAGAACAGAAGAACTCTTTGGGCTTTCTCTGTTTTAGCGAGGTTTAAGGTCTGGTTGCAACTGGACTTCTTTTTGTAAAACACAATGCTATGTTATTTTGCTAAACATGTAATCTGCTTAATTACAACTACTGTAACAAGCCTTGAATTCTAACAAAAAGAATTCCTACAGAACACACCACAGTGATAATGGAAAATACACGGCTATTAGTGACTTATTTTTTTCCTGCCAACTGTGTGTCAAATGGAGTTCTAAACTGGACCAAAAAAGTTTTGACAGTTACAAAGGAAAAAGCAAAAAACTGTTGTTCCTAAAACCTTAACAGTCCATTACATTTTCTTCTTAAGCAATATTTAAGATACAGTTGAAATCAAGAAAAAAATATAGATGTTATACTCTGATTTCTCACCTGTACACTGACCGTGGCAGTTAAGATGTGAGGCAGTATTACGTAACGGTTTACTCCCTGTTAATAGTTACAGTATTAATTAATCACTGTGTGTTTGTCTATAAAATGTTTTGTCCTGGTTAAAAAAGAAAATCAATATAATGTATTTTCATTTTAAATTCACTATTTGGTTTCTCCTAATTTTTCTGTGTGCTAACTGGGATCAAATCACCTTACATGACATTAATAAAAACAGGGAAAAGAAAAAAACCACAGAAAACAAAAATGTTGACTGGTCCTCAGTTCCTGGCTGCCTGCCTGTGAAGGTTTTGTTTGTCAATATGCTTCCTTCAGTGTTCATGTATCTGAACTGCTCCGTTTATCACACTGGGAGGACAGCAGCGATGCCTTACAGAATGGCAGGCACTCCCAGCCACAGCCCATGCTGCAGACTTACATCACTTGTCCCAGAATTTAGAATTTTCCATAATACCTGTCTAGGACTGAGGAGCTATGCCAGCTTATGACAAGCTCTTGGCCCAAGAGTAACTTTACAAGATGACCCTGTTCAACAAATAGTATTGAGATGACAACTAGTTTAAGTCTTTTTTGGGTGTACAGGTTCCCACAGGGCATTCACTTATGCAATTTTGTGTCAGCTTTTCCAGTGGCACTTTCTGCACAACATGTTTACATCCAGCTGCTACTAGGAACAAAGTTTCCACCTCTCTAGTGGCATCACTTGGCATTTTCGGGTGACAGCACTGGTGGTGTCACAAGTTCCTTGCTTTGTTGCTCCAGGTGTGGTATCTTCTGCTTACCCTTCAGCCCCTGCCTACGCCACCAGGAACAATGCATCAATGGGAGGGTGAGGTGTCTTCCAAGCCCAGAAGCTCCTTTACAAGTCTCTCACCAAACTGTGCGCGGCTGTACCTTGTCACATGGTAGGCCTCTGACATTTTGTAGAGGATGTAGGCGTTATTAATGGCGATGCTGATGGCAAACCAGAATACTTGTTGCCAGGTCTTGTTTGGTTTGTGAGTAATGAAATACCTAAAAAGCCAAGAGAGGAGGGAAAAGCACTGTTCAGCCAAACAATTGCAGCTGGGATGCAAGAAATAACCTCAGACAAAGATCCTGCAGTCACAAAGGAGAAGCAGACCTGGGACTTCATACCTAGTTCAAGTATCTTTTTAAGAAATTTTTACAATGTATTCGACAGTCATTTACAGCTAATTCGCACAATTTTGAAAATTTCTAGTAGTGTCTAAAACAACAGACTTCCTTGCTCTCCGAAGCTCTTCTGAGCTTGAAGAAGTTGCAAGTTGCTTGCTTCAGCAACAGTCTCACCTCTGTATCATTCCATTTAAATAAGAGTACTGATAAAGATTCCTAGAGCTTACCCACGACAAACAACCACGTGAACAGAGCTGTGGGTCTGAATCCCTTCAATTTGCAACGAAAAAAAAGCCTCAGGCACATTATGTTACAGTTTTGGGAAGCTTGCTGATGCTTCTCCTCATGTTTACTGTGAGCAAAGAATGATTTCTGCTGCTGTCAACAGGTGGGAGGATGTGGGGGTAGAGCCAGAGCGTACAGTGGTGATATGTGGAGCACTGCTCCATAAGGCAGAACTAGAAAGGACTGACATCCTTATATTTAGGTTCTGATTCATTCTAAGACTGCCAGAATATTCACTCTTCAGTCATAAGATTTCCCACTTTCCTAGTTTCATTTTTTTAGTAACCATTTGAATCTACTACCTCAGCGCTTTTCCGTATTGATTTCCTCAGATCAGATCCCAGTACCGTTCTCCAGCAATCACCTCCTCCTCTTTCATATATTCTACTGAATTCTTGCTGCCTTGCCCGGAACTGGCATTATAAATCTGTGCTGCTTTTTCTCTCTCCTCAATTTTTAGTTCTGGAAATCTTCTGCACCTCATCACTGTTCCCACAACCAAGCCTCAGCACTGCTATTCTTTCTGTTTCTCCCTGCTAACACTGAAGACCCCAACTGGAATTCAGAAGACAAAAGTTCTACATTCTGCCCTCTCGGATCATGTAGATCAGGTTTACAGGCACAACTGAATGTCTTTTTTCTTCTGGCTCCAGGACAGATAATCAAGCAAGCACCATCTATTGCTAGAGGTGGAGAGCTCAACTAGCCTGAGAGACTTGTGGGGCTCATCAACCCTTGTTAAATTCTTTATTTAGGCTTCAATTCGATGTGGCCAAGAGCATCAGCTTGCTGGCTTATCTTCCCAACACTTCTCAAAAGTCATTTACAAGATGCTAAGGACCTATATCTCAAAATCTCTTTTTGACTGGTGGATGTGGAGATAGAGCCAAAACAACAGCCTTGTGCATAGCCAGCTTCTGATCTTTGACTTAAACTGAAGTTTTGTCCAAGACTTGGTGAAAGCAGGATTGGGCCCTAGGTGCAGCTCAACATGGAGGACTCAAACATTGCAGCAACAGAGAAGGTGTGAAAGGAATACACACATGCACGCACATATTCTTACTCACTTGCTGTATTTGTCATCATATTTGCAGATATAGCTAAGGTGAGCAGCAAAGGCTTCAACTGCCAATGGACATGGAATTTCTCCACTTTTTCTCTTAATTATAACTCCTGCATAAATTAGAAACATAACAGTCTTAAATTAACATCATAAGTCTAGCAATTAAAAGATAAGGTTTCTATATACAGTTTTTTATAAAATAAACCTTATTGACAGTTTTTGCCCTAATACTAGGAAGTTATCTGTAACAGAGATGCTCACTTGAATTTTTTTCCCATCGGTAGTACCTTGAGCAAGTGGAAGGGGAAGAAGAGGGATCATTTTTCAGCTGGAAATGAAGAGATGTTAGACACAAACATCTTTGCCATACATTCAGAAAAAAGCATATATTGCTGTAGTCCCACAGTAGCCCCTTACAGAGAATATTATACTCTCCTTTTTTGGTTTACAATAAGTTGTGGTCACCTCTAGAGTGGTGACTTGCTATTATATGCTTTGAATTCTAAAGTCCCAAATGAGTCCCTTGAAATTAAATCCTTTGCTTATCTTCACCCACAGGGGCCAAGAGCAACATTACCTCCACTTTTCTGGGTGCTAATTGACACAGAAGAGAAAACACAATAAGAAGGAGACAACTGGACAAACAGGCAAGACAGAGGTGATGCTGGTGTGTGAGCTGAAGGAGCCACGCAGTATCTCTGAAACGGAGAGCAGCCTGATTCCTGCTGTGGGCAGCCAGAGCTCAGATGTACACTTAGGTTGCTCGGTGGAGCTAAGCACATATTTCTCTGCCTGTGACTGATGCTCCCTGCCCTGCCTGGTCAGCTGGCTTGGGAATTCAGCTCCTCATGGGGGATGATTATGCTGCCTACTGCAGAAGCCCGGGGTAAGACAACAGGTCACCTGCAACCACCTACAAACCATTCTCTGCACTGACAAGATGTGATGCCTAGAGCAGGTTACTCCAAAAACAGGCCCCATTCCCTCACATGGTCTATCTTTGACCTGGCCTTATTCAACACTACAGCAGTATTTTTAAGTCCAGTGCTCTCCTAAGAAAGTCTCCTAGCTATTTTCTGATTCATTGCTCCTGTCCTCCTTCCCCACTCCTAGGGGATGCTCCTTGTAGGAGAGGGGGGTAATTAAAACAAACTTACAGTATAGGAATCTGTTCCCTAACTTTTGACTTATGTCCCCACAGGGTTCAATGGTCAGCTCTCTAAGGTATGGACCACCCTTGTTCCATCTCTAGGCACTGTCTAGTGAGGATCCCTACTCTCTCCCTATATACACCAGCACAACGCTACTTTCTCCTGGTCTAGAGAAGCATAGGCTTCATTGCATCCTTTCTCAGCATTGCTTCAGTACAGGTACAATTCTGGGCTTTCTCATTTCTCAAGCCTTCAAAAAAAAACTTTCATTGCCTTCTTTCTGCCGACTCTTTTACAATCATCCCTAAAATGCTACTCACGTTTTGATTACAGACTTCACCATTTCATTCCTTCAGCTGGAAGTCTCATTCCATCCATTATCTCTGCCAAGCCCCCTGTGCTGTCCTAGTTGGCAGACTATTTTGAAGCAAGACTTGTGACACATACTAACTGTCATGTAACAGCTGAGCCATGCAGCAACTTATTTGGGGTCTTTAAAGTCTGACTTTTCAAGAGTCCAAAATTTTATCACCTCTAAATTTTTCAGTGCACTCTCCTTTCACCGCTGCCCCACCCAAGCTGGGTGTAAATGTAGCCCAAGGCGGAGGGGAAGTGGGAGGGAAACAATCAAATAAATAAATAAATCCTTCATTATATTCACATAATTATTATAGTGTGGTTTTGATCCTTTTAATGAGTACTACAAAATCTAACCAGCAAGAGGAAAAGAGGACTGATACATCACCAGCTTGCTGCATCAGTCCTGCAAAATCACTTGCCATCCCACCAGGGCAGTTCAGGAAAGGATAAATATGTTCTGGTACCAGTGTTTAAAAAAAAAAATAAAAAAAATTCCCTTCTTTCTTCTCTTGCTCTCCTCTCCTTCTTCCCTTTCTCTTCCTTTGGAGATTTGTATTTCCTTCACAATTTGCTTAGTATTCATAATCCTTAAAAGAATGCATTGCTATGGCAGCTATATGGGTACCATATATTCCCTCTCACTTTCTATTATATTCCACACAACATTCCTTCTTTTTGAGAATATAAATAGCTTTACAGGCACACTATTTTTTGGCCTTTCCTAGCCTTATTTCATAGCCATAGGCCACCTCTCCACAGAAGACAAATGCTGGAGCTGTGTCATTCCTGGCTGCAGCTCTCTGTGGCAAGCAGTCCAAAGCCAGTCCCAAGCCAGCTGACTCACCGGCACATCTGATGAGCTTTTTCCCCTCCTGGTCCTCCCCCAGCATCGCTGTGTTCCCATCCCTGGAAGCACTCCAGGGAATGCACCGCCTGCGCTGCAGCTACAGCCTGCCTTTGCCTCCATGCTGGAAGGGCTGCCAGCTTCCGGCTTCCATGCTGTCACCTTAGGAAGGCATCAGCTTTTGGGGTTTTTTTAAACCTTTTTTCTTTCTAAATTAAAATCTTAAACTGTATGCTTATCAAGCAAAGCTTGGGAAATACCACCCCAAATGAAACAAGCAGAAAGACAAAGGTTTCTTGAGACATATGTTTGTTTCCTCAAAACACTTCTAAGCCTACCTGTGATTTTACAAGTTAGAATCATGGGTTGGGTTTTTTTAAAATGTGAGTCTCATTAATACCAGCATCCAACTTGGCAAACACTGAGATTTCATTACAATATAACACCGCATGATCCCAAGTGCTATATGGCTTTTTATCAGGACTTTGATTTGTTACAGTTCTTGATCAGAATTGCAGACAGTCTGATTGTTCAAGGTCTTCCCATCAGGGTCCTCTGCCCCCATCCCCGCTCTCAGCATACTCGGACACAACCTCCTGATTGTAGGCTCACAAAGCCACATGGAAATGTAAAGAAAACCTAAGCTCATCCATCCTGAAACATACTTTTAAACATTACAGTTCTTTCCCCAGACTTCCCAGTTCTGGGCCAACCTTACAAGCTGATTTTTTCAGGAAATGAGACTGTCACCAGACACCACTCACTCCAGCTTCTCCTGGGCTAAGAACCACACAGGGACTCAAACAACTGCTTCATACTACTGTGATGGCTCCACAGCATCTCCCATCTTCTCACAAGTCACTTGTGAGATGTGAGCACTCCATTTGCAGCTCTTTAGTCCTTGCATATGTGGCCCAAGCTTTGTTTTCTACCCTCAGTTATTGTCTGTTTAGCTTTTAAGTGAAGAGCACCTGTGAAAATTCTCAGAAAGAAGATACTTCTTTAAAAGATCTTGGGTTCAACATTTTTTTTGCTAGAGACATTATTCTGGTCATCCTGCTATGCAGCAAGTGACGCTGCTGCCTGCTCCATCCTGCTACATATGGAAAGTCGAAAATATTGTAGATGTTTCTAGAAGATACTAATGGAGGTGCTAGGGAAGTGGGCACCAGAGCTAGAGTGAAAAAACAAAAATAAAGCCTTGTCCCACGGATGGGGAGGCTTCAGCCAGCACACAGATCACCTGTTTTATAATAAGGGTAACTTTTTACTCTCTGGAGGTCCCAATCTCTTTTGACTTCTCAGTTTTTTTACAATACAGGCATAACTCAAGTTAAAGCTTAAGGGAAATTAACAACCCAACCAGACTTTGTTCTAGGCAGAAACTACATACTTGATAGCAGAGAAAAGAGGACGTTTTTTGCAAGACTAAAGGAATGAGACTCATCCTTTAGTATCTGAGATGATGCATTATGACATGTTGGTTGAAAACATCCATAATAAATAACCTGCTGCATCTAAGAATAGTATTCCTAGATCAGCTCTGACAAGTGTACTGCCCTCCTGATAGCTCTGGCTAGGGTGGGATTTGCACTCCTAATACAGGCAAGCACCTTCTTGACTTTCCTCTAAATTGCAATAAATATCTAATTATTAGCTATGCCCACCTCTTTTCTTATCCTAAATGTTCGTTTGACCATCTCTTGCCTTCTGTTTTTAAGGTTTTCTCCTCATGGACTCCTGTAGCCCATAGACATTTATGCTCAACCAAGTGCAAACACACACCATGCATCACGAGGCATTCCCACTGGCACCACTCTCAGTTCAACTACCCTGCATGGGTTTTAATCCCTTTGTCCCTACCTCCTCTCCCATCTAACACATGTGCTCAGCAGGTCTACGCTAGAGGCTTGCCTCAAGGAGCATACATTCCTCCTCTTCCTCCTCTATATTTACGTGCTTTAGAGGAGACTTTGGTGGTCCAGCTTCAAGTTGGCTTAAACTAGCTCTGCTGCACTGACTTTGACACTGAGATGCCAAATCAGAGGCAGGCAATCTGGTCTCTTGCCTTCCCACTGAGTCTCCATCTGTTCCCAGATCTTCACTAGAGACTCTCTTTCCCCAGCATCACTCTTTAAAAAGCCAGTCTCCGTTTTCTGCTCTGATTCACCATGAACTATGTCACCTGTCCCAGACAGCATTTGGTGAGCAATGTGTTGGGCAGGCCTTGTCCATCGCACACAGAGGTCCTAACTGGTGGATGTTAAACTACCTCACACACACAACCTACAATCCCATCTATGTCAAAACAGACCCAAGGTCAATCACAAGCACAACAGCTCACACCTCCACGTGCTCCTTGTAAGGACAGTCTGCTTTTGCTCCCCCTTTTAATGGGGCAGTTAACATTAATGTTTACAGATTATTTTTCTAATAATATTTATGAATTATAACCAAATGCTCCATGGTTGTTTATAAAAAACAGGTGACATGTAGTGATAACTCTTGTCCAGTTAGTGCATATGAATAATCTAAATCCAGCAAAGTGCACAAGGAAAACAGCACAAATCCTGATGGTGAAGGCCCCTCATGGGAAGCAACACTGTTCCAGGGACTGACTTTAGCAGGGTCTCCAAAGGGTGGTATTTCCTTCACATATTTTCAGCATTTGTGCTCAGACACCAGCCCATCTGAGTCACCAAGTTGTCACTCCAGTGGGGTGCCTAGCAGAATTCCTAGGAATGAACCACTCTTTGTTAAGGTAATAAGCCTTCTGGCACAGCGCTGAACGACACACTAAGTCACAGCTTCTCAGCTTACCATACAGTCATTTTTGGCATTAACTTTGCTTCCATAGTCTGTACACGCATGTGAGAGTTGCTTGGGATTCAAAAAATGAGTGTAGAAGGTGCCTTTGAATTGGTGGCTTTACATTTAAAGGTTTAGGCTATTCTTATTTTTTTCTGGCAGTTATACATAAATCTGAATAATAAAAATTGTAAGAAACTGAAACAATATTTTCATTGAAAAACTAATTTCAAGGAGTTAGTTAGTCATATTGTATTTAACAGAAGTTTCCAAACGTTCTTAATACCATCTGTATACCTCCAAAAAGGAAAAGATTTCAGTTGCAAGAAGCTCTCTTGCCATTATTTGAACTATCCAAATTATCTGTTTTGGTTTCTTTTCATCAACTGCTAGAATCTATTTAACATACAACAGGAAACCTTAATCATATTTACTTCTGGCAAAAAGATGTTTGTTTGTGACTAAGTTTTTACTGGGTAAGATAAATTAATTGTAGGCTCTGCTCAGAGTTCTAAGTGCATCATGATGTTTATTCATTTTTCTTTAGCAGCAATCCTACAAGATGTTTTGCAAATGGGGTTAGTATAGTATTATACAATAATCATCTTCCCTTCTCTGACCATAAGCAAAGATATAATCTTTATACCTGAAAGGATACTGCCTCCACCAGCTCAGGCAAAGGAGGCTGCAGTAGGCTTTTAACCTTTGTATAGAAAAAAAGAACAGCTGTAGGAAGACACAAAATGGAATCACAACTGCTACTGTTTATCTAGAATGTTACGATCAATTACGATCGAGCTTTTTGTTCAGGCTTATTATCAAACTCAGTGACTCATTTTGCCTTGTGACATAAAGCATGGGCATCTCTTTTGAGATGAGAAGTAGGAATATGGCTTACCTTGTTGAACTGGTGAATAGGCGTTGGTCAGAAAGCGAAAGTGCCCTTTATTGTACCAGCAGATCAAGGACATGTTTCCCTTCATTCTTATTCTGTACTGCCCTCTGGACTGTGGAGTTTCAGAATTGTTCAGCAGGGATGGAGGTAGGCCTGTGCAGTCACTCTTCCTGGTGCTCAGCAACCCACAGCAGTAAATCTCTGCATATGAACAAACATATTCCCTATCAGCAAGCCATTGCACGGACCCAGAGAGCAAAAACAGAAGAGCAAGTCTGAGTGACCTGAGTACAGAAAGAATTTGCCCTACAACCTTCTAGTCCAACAGATAGGTCAGCCAATTGGTTTTCTTCTGTAATACCAAAGATTTGTGTCCTGTATTAATGTCTCTGGAAACAGAGAAAAGTGCAGAAGGTCTGCTCTCTTGATTAATTGTATTCACACCTCCTGCACAGTCATGATGAAATGACAAGAAAAATAATTCAGGGTATCTGCCTAGCAGTAACATCTTCAATTTGAGTAATAGTCTTCACAACATGTTTAAAATTGATCTGAAAAAAAAAACAAACAATGGTGATATGCATTATGGGACAAATCAGAATTTATTATCCCAGAGAGTCTTTGATGTTTAGCTAAGAGAATAAATTGTGGAGGGAGCAGAGAGGTAGGGAAAGCTATAGCATCTTAGATGATAACTGAAATAAATTCTCCTACATGACTCCCATGATGCTTTTAATCAAAATATACATAGGTGACAAACTCTGGTTTAATCTACTGCTTTCATTGTGCTGCCAAGTTACTAATTTTCAGTTCACTACTCCTTGCGCCTGCATCATCTGGTTTACTAAGGAAATGCTGCTTAAGCAGTTAAAAACCACTGAAACCACTGGCTGATTTAAAAAATGCACATGACAGAAAGATGGAAATACAAGTTCAGTGAAAACTGATTTTAGGGAAAGGAGATAAACCACAAAGTGCCCTAGCTGAGCAAACACTGATCTTGTCCTGCACAACATCAGAGGCTCTGCATGCGACACAGTCTGCTGCTCACAGCTTATTGGCCTGTGAAAGAGGCAACGAATAAAATCTAACACCACAAAACACACCTCGGTGCAGCCAGGTGGGCACAAACAAGATTTGGAAACAACATTAATAACAATGCTTGGATTTGTCATTAGGCTGTGAAATAATAACAGCCTGTTTCTGTTAGTCCAAGAGAAGCAGATCTTGATCAAAATTTTCCAAGGAAATCTTGGATGGAAATTTCCATGATCTCCCTCAGTTTTATGTTAACTCACTTGAGTGGAAAAAAATCAATGGGCATGGAAGCAGGTGACATCTGTGCACATCCTGCGGTGGTTTAAAGCTCATCTGTCAGCTAAGTCTGCTTGATCAAATTTTCCATCATGCCAAATTTTGCATGGTATCCTTACAGAGGAAATGCAAAGTCAGAATACAGTGTTTGTCTTCCTCTAAACACATTACCTCTGTTCTTGGGTTTCCTTTGATGTGGCTCTTCAGCCTCTGTCTTTCTGGAATGACCTAAGCTCTTGAGTGCAGGTGGAGCCTTTGTTCTTGGTTCATACACTGACTGGTATGCTGAGCATTCCCTCAACAGCTCACAGATATTACAGGAATACTAATAAAATAATTGAAAATACTCATTAATTAGTCCAGTTGCTGTGGGCAGATCTACAAGGAGCTACAGCTCTTCCATCAGAAATTTAAGCCACTTATGTCAGAAAGTGGTAGCTAACATGGCAATGGAGAAACTCTCAAGGAGGAAACCTGCACTCCATTGGTTATTTCTATTGAATGAATCAGTCCCTGGAAAACAGTAAGTTCCCTCCACGAAAGACAGTGAGAGAAGCCTGATGACAACAGGCTTACAATCAGTATAGAGGTTTGGGGGTTTTTTATGTCTTCTGTTGCTGAGGTACCCAAACAGCAGGTCAGGTACCTGCAAACTTTGCCATTAACATAACTAACTCCTAGAAAGCTTTCTTCTAGCCAATATTAAGATCTCCCTGCTCTGATAATAAGCAAGCCTAAAAAGAATTTCTTTAGCTGCCTAAAGTTTATGATTCACTGAAACATGATACTTTCTCCAGCAGACTGCAATGGTATAAAACCAAGCTAATAACTACGTTATTGTGCTAGAGTTTCAAAACAGCAACAGCCACTTCTGAGAGCCCATAATAATTAATTGTAGCCTTTCCTTTTATTGTAGCAATAAGCCTGCAGAAAGCCTTCAGCAGATGTTTCACTCCTTATACAGAATAATGGGAACCACTTTCTCTCTCAGGAGTACATCGTGTAACCTTCCTGCAGTAGAGCCTAGAAAAGTGCAGCACTTCTGCAGATTTACTAGCGTCTCTCATCATGGATGACACCCTTAATCTGTAGAGTTTTTTAAAACCATCCAGTTACTATGGCAATAGAAGCAATAAAAATTATGCCCATCTGGCTCAATGAAGTTTTTGTGTGTAATTAAATCAGAATCACAACAGGTGTTTGCCACATGCATGGGAGTCAGCGGAGACTCTGGACTTCTTAAACTGTAAGCGCAATATAAATGAATAAACCTAAGACAGTTTAGCAAAGAAGAGGAAATGTAGGTGTAGTCACCAAAACTCATTCCCAGAGTCACCAGTCCCCAGAGAGCCTGTTTCACCACATCTTCACTAGTACCATTCGCAAAGGCCATCAGGGTCGAGCTAATTCTGGCAAAAATACGCATTATGCAATAATTTCTTCTGCATGAAACACTGGATCAAGCCAGAAACTGGTGGGGGGGTTGTTTCGGGGTGGAGAAGTGAGCTTGGTTTAGTCCATGTGCTGGAGTTGCAGGATCCCAGGACGGCAGCACTTTCAGCTTTGCCAACACCAGCCCCTCTGCAGGACAAAGCCAGCTGTTTCTCCTGGTTCAGAATGTGCAAAAGGGACTTCCGGGAATCATATGTTTAAGGGAAACATGGGACACAGGGCTTTAGGAGGTTCTGTCCTCTATAAAGGACACCACCAATGGTTAGAGAGGAAGAAAGGAACATGAACTATGAATGAATGTCACAGCAAATAGCAGTGAGAGCTGTCTGCTTGCAGAACAGAGAATCTGGGGCATTTCAGTGCAGGTTTCCAGTTCTATTCAGCGGCCAGAGAAAGAAATTCTTTGTATGTCCCTTGAAAAACAAAAAAGAGGTCTATTCAGGTTTTTGATTTGGAAGAAGATCAAAGTGTTCTGTCTTGTTTTCTGAAGTTTTCTCAGTTCTTGGCATCTTTATAGATCTTACAATAATGTTCAGTCACATCTCTTTATATTACTAGGCATATTATTGTCTAATGTGGTACAGTGAAGATGCTACACAGCAGGTTCTCAATAAAGAACACAGTGTTTTTAGCATGTAGGGGCTAGGGTTAGGGAAAGTGAATGATAGTTAAGATTCCACAAAAGTTTTTACAGGATCACAGAATCCAATCGATTAAAGCATAATTCAGGTTGAAAAGCAACTTGGGAGGTCTCTAGTCCCATCCCCTGTCAGAGCAGGGTCAGCTCTGAGGCCAGACAGCGCTGCTCAGGCTTTATGTTGTCTGGGCTTGAAAACCTCCAAGGACAGAGACTGCACAACCTGTCTGGACATCCTGCTTCACTGCCCTCAGGAAAAACCTTGCATCTAGCCTGAACATCTTTTGTTTCAGCCTATGTCTGCTGGTTTTTGTCCTTCCACAATGCACTACTTTAAAGAGCCAGCTCTGTTTTCTCTCAATAGGCTAGTGTAAATTGCATACCTACAAAGCCTCTTCCCAATCTGAACAAGAACAGTTCCCTCCCCACAGCAGAGCCTGTAGTACAGTCCCTGGTCAGGTTGGTGGCCCTGTGCTGAACTTACTCCAGTTTAACAATGCCTTTCCTCTACTGGGGGGCATGTTGTCCAAAACTGTAGGAGACAATAATCACCTCCCTCGATCTACAGGCTCCACTCTTGTTAACACAGCCTGGGACAGTGTTGAACAACTTTGCTGTCAGGGCACGCTGATGACTCATGTTCAGTTCACTAGCTACCAAGACCCCAGGTTCTTTTTCATCAAAAAATTTGAGAGGAACTAATAGAGTTTTAGTGGGTGATTCTTTGTAGATTTTGCAGAATTCCCTTCAGTTCCCTTAAACTTTTATGTTCCCAGAAAGTTTATAGCTTCCAAGCATGAGCTTATTTAAATCTTTCCCTATTTCTCTGTTGACAGTCATGAGAAAAAGCCGCAAAAACCCCAAACAATAAAGCAGTTAAGATAATATCAATTTTTGTTTTCAGTTCCCCATGAGATCTTTCTGATCCTACTTTAGCCCAGAAAGTAAATTTTTTTTAACAAAAAAAGTAAATTCATCAGTTTAAGAATGGGTCTTGAACTGTCCTGAGTACAAAGAGCATAGCTGCTTTTCAACAGGCTCTCATGACACATCTTGGTCACGGTGTGGCCCTTTTTGCGATTTAGCTGGCTAAGCTACCTTTGAGAAAACCCCAACACTGACTTACTCTGATAGATCAGGAGAGGACTCTGTCATGTCCAGGCTTCTTTGCTTGCCTCTTCCCAAGTGTCCTGCCAATGCAGTAGGATCCCAGCAGGTGCTTGCAATACACCATCTGCTTTGCAGTAGAGCCAGTGAACACCACCTCCTCCAAGGCTTTTACTGACTTCACCACAGCTTGGCATATCAAGCTTCTCACCTCTCCCAGTGTCTCACAGTCTTTCCAGTTCAACATCCCCCTGCAAAACCTCTGAGCTAGCCCCTTGTAACTCCTGGGAAATGCAGACAATCCCATCCCCTTATTAAACAGAAACGCTTTGTTCCCCATGATCTTCTTGATATAGGAGTGCCATGCTATTTTACAAAGCCAATAAACCTGCTATCCTACTGTTCACCCCGCACTCACCTCATAGCTTCACCCCTAGGAAGGTGATAGTGTGTACCAGATCTGAAATTTAATTTTGGAGGCAGCTGTCAAAGATCATAAAGTCTTACGAAGCTATATAACAAATCATGAACCAAACTAAAATCTCAGTATTGCATTAGCATATTTGATCAGACAGTAAGTAAAAATTACATGCTTTAAAAAGACATTATCGAATTTGTTACCTGCTAGAAACCATTAATTTGAATGATCTGGGCACTGTAAAGCCCATGAATAATTCAACCCTGTGAAAAATTTGAATTAACTGCAAGTAATAAACACTCAGCTGGTTTAGTAGCCATGCATCTTTTTCACCAGGGTTACAGATCAACTGGATCACACCAGATTGTCTTTATCCTTCCCTAGCTGAGCAGAAAGGATGCAACTCAACAGTCAAGTTTTTGTCTGTCAGTCTTTGTATTTAAACCTTAAAATTTAATCTCAGGTACTAGGAGTATGCATGTTATCCTCTCCATTTTTTTAAACCCACATTTTGCATCACTGATTTAGTAGTTTTAAAAATGCAATACTTATAATCAGCTGTAAAAAAACTATTTACTAAAGATCAGTCTCTGCTCAGGGGAAAAACTCCAGTGCTCTCTAAATACACTTGACTTCTTTTCCATTTGGCTGTTTGCAGCCTTTGGGAAACCATGGCTCTTTCACAAGAGTATGCAGGTATTCCACTGTACTCAGTGAGATTTCAGCTTACCTAAAACAATGTAGGAGCTAAGCCCTGCATGGAACTCAACACAGACAGCCCTCAGTGCCAGCACAGTCTGAAGCGCTCAACTACAGCACTGAGTGTTCTCATTTTTAATAAGAATCAACCTACTGTCTCAATTCCCAGACCTTCCCTCTGCTTTGGGCCATGTTTCATTAATATAATGGTTTGCATGGGTTTCATTTTCTGCAATGCCAAAAGCAAAACTTGGACATCAGTGGTGTGTTGAAACAGGAAACGGCCTCGCTGTGATGCATATTGGCAGCCTCCAGCGTTACTGCTATGAAGGACCTATTCCACACATCACACCAACTCTGCAAGGCCATGATGACCAAAGAATGAGCCAAGAGTTACATGGAATGACTTATAGCTGATTGGCAAGAGTGCAAGATTCTGTAATTTTAAGGGGAGTCACAAGTCCTCAGCATTGCTGAAAGTAAAGCAACAAGTGGCTTTTCCATGTCCAAGGTGAGGGGGGATTTGACAGAAAGGATGACCTGGAATTACTCTGCACTAACTTCAAACTTGCTGGGAGAGACATCATTCTGCTGGCAGGTGTGCTTTTGCTAATGCAGAGTTTATTATGCTTCCAAAACTAAAAACTGTCCTACCAAGGTATGGTGATACCAGGAAAAAAAAAAAAGGCAAACTTTTCTAGGGCTTTTACAGTGGCATAGAATATCATCTAGGGAAGTTACATCTTCAACAGATATTAAACCAACAAAGATTTCTAAGGCACATCCCTAAGGATTCATCCCACCCATAGTCTTTCACAACAGGAACAGAAAAATCACAAGCAGATAGGAAATCCCCTGGAAAGTCCCCCAGGCCATACAGATTTGACTTCCCATTTCTGAGGCAAAGGACAAAAGCAAGGGCTTTAAATAACCTTATTTAAAATGTGTTTTACATTCTCCTTTTGAAGATTTAAAGCGTAAGACTTAACAAGCAACTTAGAAAGTCCTCTGTATAGTACCTTCTCATGAATCAGAACATTTCTCAGAGATCAACAACTTACCTATACAAGGAATCGAAATATCAGTGAAGACTTTTGGAAGTTTTTTTTTAATTCAGTGGCAGGAGGTAGGTCTGTCACCAATTAAAACCCAGTCAGTCACCCAATACACACCTTGCTTCTCAAATTCTTCAAAGAGATTCAGGCTGGTAATGCTTGGGCCAGTGAAGATGATGTAGTTCTTCCCAGAGGCGTTCTGACAAAGGCTTTTAGCCACCATACTGTGAAGCTGTGGTTTGTTCTTTAAAGCGTCCAGCCCATCGGCACCACTCCCTTCTTTGAGATGGACATAAATCTTAAATAAGAAATGGTAAGAAAAGTCAGAAGGTTATAAGGAATCCAGAGAGAGCAGATGCAATACTTATACAGCTCTATGTGAGACATGCTGAAAATGAAGGCAGCAGACACTTTTTATAAAATGCTGACTGAAGTCTCTTTCAAGGGGCTGTTGCTTTAAAACCACCTCAGGTTAGCTGGCACAGTTACCAATAAATACAGCATCCTTCACCTCATCTTAAGGACTTCCTGAGGCTCCTCTCACTGTTGTACAGTTTGAAAATTGTTTGCTTGGCAGGAAAAGACTCCAGTCATAACTGAGATTATGTGTTGTACTGAATCTGTGTAGGCTTCAATGCTGTCTGCAAAGGGAGAGCATGGGAACTTCAGTTTCAAGAAAGGCCAGTACAAGACGACCAGAAGGAAATGGCCCATTACCTTCACTGCATTAATATTCAGATTTATTTTGCATTGGCAGCAACTGTCAGGCTGTGATGAAAGTGTGTCTTTTGGAGACAACCCACCAAAACAGACTGAACCAGAAGCTGGGTACAGCACCATACGCTGTGGTTAGTAGGAAAATGCCTGTCTCACTTGCAGCAGGTTGCAGGAGCTTTAGCACATACCCTGCTACAGTCAGTCCACAGGGCTATGCATTTCAAGAGAGCTGTCACCACCATCTGTAGGTGGACACACATTTGTGGGGGAGCGCAGGACCACTAACCCCTTAGTAATGTAACTATAATTAACCAAACAGTCCCAACAACTGAAAGAGCACTGAAGTCAAGCTATTGTTTCATTACTACCAGAGACCCCTCCAGGAGAGGAGTCTCCTGCATTGCCATGCAGTGGGAGAAAATGTGTAACCCTTCATTTGCATACAAATTTGTACACATTTTGTACTCCCATTTTATTTCATTGACAGTATTTTACAAGCATAACTTTCACCAAAGTTCAACACCCAGTAAAGCCAACTAGGCATCCAACCTTCATCTTGTTCTAAGAGTCAGCAGAAATAACCTGCTGGAAAGAGAAATTAGAAGAAGCAGGCACTGCTCAGTCACTCAAACAGTACTGTAACACCATGGAACTTGGAAAGATTTAAAAACACACACAAATGCAAATTTTCTGAAAAAACTGCTCAGGCCTGCCTTTTTGACTTTGGCTCTGAAATACTCAAAAGTTTTATGAATTCCAGAAAATTTTACCTGTCAGAGAAAAAGCTGAAAATTGTCCAGTATTCAGGGGCAGGAAAAAGGAATTTTGCCTTGGTTTTTGGAGTGATGCATCCACAACAACTTTGCTAAATTTGTTTGAGACTTCAACCATGCAAAGCACGCAGCATTGCTTTCCTGTATAGCTTATTTCTCTTACACATACCCTGTTACAAATGAAAGTTCATTGCAATGCTCAGAGAACAAAAATGCTCATGTTTGCAGTAATGCTCCCAGGAATTTGTAACTCAATGATCTTAGAGAAGAACAAAATTCAATTAAACAGCTTCTCCCTATTTTAGATGGTGCATCTCCCAGCACTGATATTCTATATATATTTTATGTAGTATTCCCTAGGAATTCATGCATTGTGGAATAGACTTCCTCAGAGTCTGTTATGTATCAAATCTCTGAGAAATGAGACATAATTTGTATTTTGAAGGTACTGACATGCTAAAGAACAAAGTTGGTGCAAGGACAAATGCACACTAATTCCAAAAAGAAATAGAGCATGTATTAAAAGGAAGTCTTAAACACACATGGCTTAAAACAAAACAAAACACATTAAATCCCCTTTTTGATAGAAACAGCTTCCAGATGAGGACAAAGGCAGCAATGTTTGTAGACTCCCTGATCCTGCTCCATTTACTTTTGAAAGCTGTCAAATTTGTCTGTTCCCCAATTCTAAGGCTGAGGACTAGCTAATTATGATAAAGTCATTTAGGGTATTAATCAGGGATTCAGAGAGCAGCTTAAGGGGCAGATTGTTCCAAATTTACAGCAAAGGTATTTCATGATTATTGGAAACGAAATTAAGATTAGGGTACTAATACGTCAGCACAAAGACCACATATCAAACCCTTAAAATCTACAGACAAAGCAGTGCAGACAGAAGATGTGGACAGATTAGTTTTGACCTTGGATTAGCAGTTGAGCTGAAAACAAAGCAGGAATCTCTCTAAGTCTATGAAAGTGTCCTACACCTTACCTCACCTAATCCAGTAAGTCTTAGCCAACCAGGAATCTCTGCTGCACCATTCTCACTCCATGTTCCTTATACAGTGCTGTTCCTTTAAGGGATGAGACAGTCTTCTGGCACTGCTGGTGTGCCAACTGGTTCCTCACTGTGGGCTGGTATGTGACTGCAAGCAGCTACTTTAAAGAGCAGGCCCACCATGGAACTGTGCACTGAGGTACCCCTATTTTCATAGTAGGTTGCTATATACTCCATAGGTTTTGCTGGCAGAATTCCCTGTGCACCTGGCTGTGATTCTCATCTCCCTTTGCTCTGTTCACCTCCCCAGTGCCCTTTACTCAAACATCCATACTCACTGCTAAACCTTCCCTCCTTCTTCAATGTTAAATATACTCCTTTTTTTTTTCTCCTTGGGCACTTTCTTGCCTATCCAACAACAGCCTTTGTTCTTGGCACAGTATTTCTCGTTTTGGAGAAGCATCATTCAAAGCTTTATCATGTCCAGCTCTGTTGGGAAGATGGATGAAAGCAGCACAATGTTGGAAGGCATAAAGGCTGCTGTGAAACAGTGGCTGGGTACAGACAACTGACAAAGGCATAGCTTCAAGTATCTTTGCAAATGCCTAAGATCCCATATGGCCTTTACTTTCCCCTCTCCCTGTCCTCTCATGCAGACTATTTCATTCTATCTCAAATCATTAAGATCCTGCCTACAGAAGCCTACAGATTTCCCTCCTTCTCCTGTAATTCGTTAGTAGTATTTAAGAGTCAGCACTGAAGAAAAAGCACAAATTACCAGAAACTGGCTACAAGACCTTCACAGTCACAGTCAGAAGCTGCTCCCCAAAAACGTTTGTTAAACCATTCACTAGACTTTCTGGATTGCCCTGGGACAGCGTTAGAGCTTTGTGCCCTTTCTATGTGCACCAACAGCAAAATATCGTTGGAAGTACAGGCTGAACAACTCTTGCTGGATAACAGATGGAAATTCTGGCAGCCAATATCTTCTGCTTCTGCGGGTGACAGTCAAAGCAATGCTTCCTGAATATCTGCAGAGATCTCTTTCACTGTGTATCTTTTTCTAGTGGCTACCGATCCATTTGATCTACAGCACCAAATGGGATAACTTCTATAGATGCGACCTCATATGTCTTAGGAGGCAACTACAAGCTGAAGATCTTTAACTTGCAGTACTGGGACAGAAATGGAGCTTTATCTAGTCATCCCTCAATTATTTGTTTCTTATCAGAACAGCAACATGATCAATTCTGCCACCTCTCTATCTATGGCAGCCCTATGGCACCAGATACATCCAATCCAATGTTTTCATCATCCTCATGTGGAAGGTTCGAGACTGAGTAAAATACTGAACACTTAGGAACAAAAGCTGCATCTTGAGTGCTCATTTAAGAGAACGTGCCCTAGAAACTAAAATATTAGTGATTCTGCTCATATTCAAAGCTCAGATGGCGTATTGGAAGCACTTGTGAATAGCACATCCCAAATATTCCACCTTCATACATAATTGAAGCACCCCAGGGTACAATTCTCAAATGAAATAGATGGCATTTGCAAGAAAAAAAAGGGCGGAGGTAGTAATAAACAGAAGGAAGATTTTGAAAGCTACACTGTGCAAAAATATCTCACAAAGGGCAAGATCCTAAACAACCACAAAACAGAAAGATGACACAGTTATAAAAGCAAGAGAACAAAGAAAAGCAGTCACACTTTTTGGATTCTAAATAGCTATTGAAAAAATAACTTTATTTTTTTCTATAGACTTCACAGCCAACTACACAACTGCTCATTCCTAGCACTACTTTCTAGATATGCCTCACTCCATCTTCCTCTTTCATTCTAAATCTCATCTCCAATGGCTGCCATTACCAGCACTTTTGGGAGATTCTCCCCTCCAGTTTCATCCTAAACCTGTTGCAGTTCATATTTCCCCCTTATTTAACCATCTCTACCCAGACAGCTCTTAGGTCTAGCAGCTGTTGGCACCAGTAATGATGCTCTACCGAGACCATATATTTTCTTTTTTTTTAGCCTCTCTTCATTCTGTTCCTACTATTCTAAAAGCTACTTTCGAAATAGTATGCAAGAGAGACACAGTTTTCCAAATCTGCTCCCAGCTAGCTCTTGGTGTTCCTTAACAAAGCTCTTTCCTTGGTCCCCTTCTTTTCTCCCTCTGCATCCTATTTTGAATTATTTCAATCTGCATGAGCATGAAGATCCAGCTAACATCTTTGTGCTGAGGACTGACAAGTGTCTGTTTGGCCTGCATATGTTCTTCAAAGTTTTTAAAAAGATCTTAGTGAGACTGGCAAAAAGATGCTGGTAGAGTTGACAGTGCAAGTCCAGTACGGTTTAAGGCCATGACATCCCTTTTCCATGTTATCTCCTTACCACTGAGGGTACTATGACATCTTACCTGTATGGCAGACCAACAAACCATGGATCACCAAACACAGATTTCTCTCTGTACCTTCTCCCAGGCAGCCTCATCTAGGTCAGGCAGATTCATTATTATGAACACAATCATTTCCTGCTCTTTCAAATGCCTAAGAACTGACTGGCTCTCCTCTCAATTAATGCAATCATCCTTCTTTCTGTTGGCCCTGATGAAATGTATCTTGACACCCAGACAGTGCTCTGCCCCTCAAATCACTTGCCTAACCCTTTGCTTCAACCACGTCAGCGTTCTGCCAGTTTCCTCTTCTTTGCAGCATTAAATGAAAATGGGGCTGGAAAATAGAGACAGGTCCTTATGATTTAGGCTTCGCTATTGATCTCCTCCCATACCTCGTCAGTATACTGATTCCTGCCTGCATCTGCCCCATGAAGCCAGGCATCCAACCAGTAATGTCAAAGAAGCCCACATTTGCCTCTTTCCATGCTGCCCTTCTCCTGCTTGGTTGGAAATCACCACTAACAATGGCAGAGCTTTTGATCTTCAAAACCTTTCCTATAAAGGATGCAATCCTCACAAGGCAATTGCGAATCAATGCACTGGTCCTGCTGCTTCTCAGTGCTGCTTTTCCAGGCTCCCTCCATGTAACCGGCATGGATCAGCTCAGGTCCATGGTTGAGGCTTCGTTCTGGTGCTACACAATTGCACAACACTGACTCAGTTTTTCCAAGAAAATTATCGTTGAGCTGTGAAAAGGTCTGTAAGTGACGAGATGTGAGAAGGTAAGCAAGTGACGCAAGCAAAGAAAAGTATAAACTATCAGAAGTGCTGTAACTGTTGAGAGGATAACACACAGTACCTCAAGGAGGAATATACTTACATAGAAAGGGTGTAAAATCTTAAGATACAACCAGTAGATGACAAATCAGGAACACCAAAGACCCAGCTCATTTCGAACAAGGCTGATGACTACCTGGCCCATGCAGGCTCAGTGGGAGTAGGATATATACTGGTGCTAGCAGTGCACACTCTGCTGTGTGCATTAGCCAAGAAATACTGCTGCACTCAGCCTGCTTCCAGAGTTCTCTGGGCAGCCAAAATGTATCTGAACTAAAGTGATTTGCTGTGGGAAGCTTAAGCTTCCATCTTGCACTTAAATGCTAAACTTGCTAGGGCAGGGATCATCTTTTTGTTCTGCTTACAGCATCCAGCACAAAGGGATGGGATCCATGAGGGGCATTCCTATGGCAAACAAATTAAGTACGGAAGACAGGAGGCTCTGGTGCTTTTAGCTTCCTTCCCCAGGCAGAGTGGCACTGAGTGAGAACAGCTGCAGAAAGGACACAACTATACAGGTAGTTTTATTGCCATAAATTCCAAGCACCTCAGACAGGAACTGAAAAATAACCTTCATTCCCACCTGAAAACAGACATTAGGACTGCAAGTAAACTCTGTGAGAGATCTTTGCATTAGGTCACATTTAGATGTTTGGTTTTCCCATTCATCAACAAACATCGTAAGATTGTAAACTCCAAAAAATTAATAGAGCTGGCCTATCACACATCTGTAAAACTACCTTCCCACTTAACACCGGTGATCAAGAGGATAAATGACTTTTAACTGAGATCTGGGATTTTCAGATGCTGATGATACAGAACCACATGCATTAAAAAGCCAGAGCCTGGTGGGTGCCAGAGGAAGAAAGCAGATAGGATTTTCCAGGTAACAGTGACTGACAAATGAAGGCAATCAGATTTCCTGGGATTCCCTTCCAGCCAAAGCTTGACCTTGAGAACCTCCTCAAAGTAGCTGCTACATCTGTGTGTTCCAGATGCAACTGTTCCAGCAATAGAGGAATTATCAGTGCACTGTTTAAAGAAACGCAAGGGCTCAGGCTAATCTCTAAACAGAACTTAAGTAGGCTGAAACACCAACATTTCTGAGCAGCTTTATTAAAAAAATGCACAGATGGTTAACTCTCCTGCAACTCTGACCTTGAAAACAAAACTCACTCCAGGTTTATTTACCCCTCCCTCTCTCATTGACTAAATGCACTTACATGGTGGGTTGCAAAATTATATATTCTTTGGGGCACAGTCTCAGTTTCTCTAAATTCTGGAAGTAAATTCTTACTCTGTAAAATCAACAACGTTATGAAGTATTCAAACTGACTGTACTTACCCTGTCTGAAATGAACTATAGCATTTATTATAAAAGCATGGTGTTTTCATTGTTTGGGGGTTTTTTGCTGCAACTGAGAGCTCTGCCACTGATCTGTGGAGTTACCTCAAATATCTCCCTTCACTAAGACTGCTGTTCTTTGGTGAGAGAGCCCTTTCTGACCCTCTCAGGCAGGGGCCACCCTGATCCAAGCTGCACTCTTTAAACATAGCTATCATGCAAGTCACTGATCCTTCAGGAACATGGAAAGACTCAAGTACTGCAGATACACAGTACTTTTCCTTAATCTGTTCTGACTCATCACTTCTTCAGGGTAAGCAGTGGAATATGGAAACTCAGTCCCAGCACAAGGACCTGAAGGACTTCATAAATCTGAGCAACATATTTTACAAAGATATTAGTGAAAATGAAATGCATTATTGAAAGAATTTTCTGCCAGGGAATAAAAGCAAGTGCAGAGCCCATATATATGGGGGCAGGGAAAGGGGTGTAGACAGGGAAAAGTGTATGGTATAGCCTCAGAGAATAAAATTCATCTCAATGAATAGAGAAGGATATACACATCCATAAAGTAATTTCTTTCTCACCACGATATTAGTTTTTTTAAGCGAATAATTACGTTGATGAGCTAATTCCATTACCGCCTATCACAGTGATTAATATTGCCTGACTGTCACTTTGCAGTGCTCTCTGCTATCTACATGCTGCCTTCCATTTTGTTGATTGATGGCTCTTTGGGTGAGGGACTGTCTTAGGGTTACATTTGTGCTAAGTGTCTGTGGTTCAGGATGAGGCACTATGGGAATAGGCTTATTCTGCCTGACTCTCCATGGGGCTCAGTGCTGAGGTTCACCAGCATCCTGTGCTTCCTTCTCCTGCAAAATGATCAGAAAATCTTCTTGTGCAAGAGGAGCTACGCAAGGACTAGGCATCACTTAGTAAAGTTACTCATAACCACAGTCGTTCCTTTTAAGCCACACAGGAAACGCAGAGAGAGCACAGTTTCCCCTACAAAGGACAAAGTAACTAGCCCTGACCAGATATTTGGCTGCTCACTTCATCATTTTTTGATGAGTGATACTGCTATATATAAAATGAAAAAGATTCTTACAAATCATACTTGTGAACACCTTTTACAAGCAAGAGTTCCAGATTTTGAGAGAAAGAGAGAAATAAAAACTGACAAAAACCTGACATAACTGGAGTTTTGATGTAAATAGGATGACTTACTCAGCAAATGCTCGAAGAAAGAAAGACTTCTTAGGTACTGCAACCATTTAAACTGCAATCAAGACATAAAAATTGGTTTGAAAACTCTCTTAGTGGTAAGTAAAGAAATATAAGTGCTAACCAGTACATAGGGAAATAGATTGGAGGGAAACAAGGAAAGCAAAGAGAAGATGGAGCAGAGAGGGACACCTGAGGTCCTGCAAGCTGAGTTTTTTGTTCTCATTGAATTAGAAGGAAACAAATAAAAAGGCCCAAGCCCTCTCCTGCAGCAGCAGCTGCTGACACCTTGATGACCAGTATCAAGGGCAGATGAAAAAGGCAACAGTATCAGGGCAGTTTTGCCATCTACTTTTCCAAAGTCAGCTCTCCTGGAGCCCTTCTGAACCCTCTGAAAGGTTTTGTTCGTGTCACTGCAGTAGACATACATTTACATTGTCTGAATGATGTGTCCTTCCTGCATGTTCCCATTTGGCCAGCTGACTGTGAAAAAGTACTCAGCAACAAAGCTATTCACTGCAACAAGATGCTTTGCTTGAGAAACTCCAAAGCCGAGATATGGTCTGAAATTGTGCACCCATCTTAAAACAGAGACTTAACTGTCTGGGTGGAGTCAGGTTACCTGTACTACAGAAAAGTAGTCTAATATATATACATTATTTGCATTATGCATATATAAATTTATGCACCTTCCTATATCAGCACTTGGGTTTTATGCCACTTCTGTTCCACGTATGGCTTACTGGGCTGAATTTTTAACCAAACACCATTTGCTTCAACAAATAAAGGATGAGTCATCAAACAGAAGTATTTACTCATACCCAAAAACATGATTCAGTTTTGTTCATGAGAATTAGCAGAAAGAGGAATTTGGGGAATCAAACAGCTGAAATTCCTGACATTAACAACTGACCTGTGAGCTGCCAACCAGAGTTCACAGAGTAGCTCATCATGTGGCTTCAAAACACTGATATCCATTTTACATTAGCAAAACAAACCAACCAACCCTTTTCATCGTAGGAAAAGCAGAACAGTGGGAAACCTAGGATGTCTCTTCAAATGGAGATTTTTTTTTTAACATCAGGCTTATCAGGCCAGAAGCATCATAGACCTCTTGAGGTTCCTTCCATTCCTGAGAACCACTCATAAGTAGCTCACTTCTCTCTTTTGCTTGGACTGTCTCACTTTCTTACAGATATATATTATTCAGACTTTTGAAATGCATTAGACTGATTTCTGAAGTATTGATAGTCCTATTTTATCTTGAACGAAAGGACCCCAATGTCATCATGTGGAAACAATGAGGGAGGGAATTCATCCAGGCAGTATAACAGAGTTTCTGCATATTTCCAAGTGGGTCCTGTAAGGTTTTTTTAACAGCAGACAGGTGCTAGACCAGTCAGTCCTTAACTAACAGGCAACTAGTCTTTCCTTCATGATGGCAGCTTCATAAGAGATGAAGGGGAGGGTGTGCACATGAAAGGGAAAACATTGGATTTTCTACTGGTTTAGATCAATTCTCTCCATATGTTAAACGCAGTGAAACCCCCCCTCTGTTTCAATACTGTAAATAAACCAAACAACCATCAAATAAGTGCTTTGGATGCTGCAAGATCCCTCATAAGTGTAACACAAAAATTGACATAGTATTTCTAGCATGTAAAGTTGAGGATGCCCATCCTCCCCAGACTAGGTTTTTCCATTTACCATGAATGTTCATGTTCTCATATATTATTTTTCACCCTTCTCTAAGGTTTCCTTCACCCAATCATTTTAGCATGTTGATAATGACAGCCAAGTCATGGAATGAAAATAGAAGGCAGCTGGTATGATAATCCTGGACGTCATCCGGATGCAAGTGAAGCATGCGTATCTAATTCATTAACGGAGCAGGAGAATTAGGGTAGTGCTGAGCATCTATTCTATTTAATTTTACATTCCAATAATTTACTCTCTCAATAGACAGGATGGGAGGTGCAACATAATTATAGCTCAGAATCTGAAATGTCTGGCATGTCTGAAGACTCATTAGTTTCGCAGCAGTTGGCCGGGGGGTGCATGGCAAGAGAGATGACCAAACTTTGTGCTCCCTATACCCAATATGCTTCAGTAATAAACTGTGTGTGGGACTGGTGGAGTTGTCCTTGGAGATCAAAAACACTGCCTCTATATAGCAAAGGACTTTCCAAGAGATTGAGAGCAGAAACTTTAAAGGATGCTCCACAAGGTGAATCCATTTTGTATCAGACAAAACAGCTGCTTTAAAACCCGAATGGAAGATGTATGATCCTAAGTTTCCTCTCAGAGTGAATAGCACTGCTGAAAATGCAAACCCCTGTTCCCAGTGAGCCTCTTTTCTTGCACAGCTACTCAAACAGTTGTAATGATTCACTGACCAAACTTTACTCTGAACAAATGTCCAACTGTAGCAATCCACAGGCCCTGCAGTTCTGACACACGTTCAGCCTGAGCAAGCAATGTGCACATGCTACCTGCACCTCCAAACCACCACTCTGAAACATACTTTTTCACAGAAGCTCTTGGGAAAAAGAAGTATCAGAAAACATCTGCCCCCTGACCTCTAGGTTTCAAAATAAATGACCAGATTTTTCAAAAGATCTGAAAATAAATCAGCAATTGGGCAATCTGAGAATTTGAAAACACGTTCCCATTGCTTCACAGCACTAAAACCAAGCCTTTTAGCATGTCTCCCACTCCAGCTCACATTTCACCTTGAAGTCACATCAGATTTTATTTCTTTGATGGAGAAGTAGATGTGTGAAAAGATATGTAATTGGAACCCCCATTAATATGTTTCTCACAGAAAAATTGACATCTTGATACCATATTGATTTAGTCTACTGGACACCACTGGCTCTCGCAGATGTAGTGTTATACTTAGAGAAAGGAAAGCTGACTCATTAAAAATGACAGAAGTCACAGTACCTCGTCATTTAGATAAACTTAGGATGTACAAACACACAGACCTTTTAACTGCATTTCAATTTAATTAGCTTAGGGCTGGCAGCCAGATGGACAATACTAGAGGCAGACACTCTCAGTTAAATCATACAGCAAATAGAGCATCAGGAACATGTCATCACTGTCCACTGGATCTACTATCTGCGGCAGTCAGAGACTAGCTGCATTCGGACTGTAGCCCCCGGCAACGTAATGAAGAGAAGTGACTGTTACCTTTGATCCTGCAATACATTTAAGGGCCTGCTGGAACTGAATCAAGACATTTGAAGAGGTAAAACCCACCTGGCAGATGAAACCAGTGGATGAGCACTGCCGAACCCAGAGACTGAATTTCCTCTTTTTCCTCTTGCGCAGCTCCCTCTCTGTGCATGTAGCAATGAAAACAGGATCCTCATCAATGAGGGGCTCATGTAGTACCTGCAATTGCCAAGAAAAGAGATGGGGAAAGAAACAGAAGAATACAGGACTGCACATAAAAAAATGGTGCTTTAACTTCTGTCAAGGAAATACAACCCTTGCACTGTGCTTGTGCATGTCACCCCCTACAAAGAAGCAAACTCACTTTTCTTCCATGCTGCCACCCAACAAAAACCAAAGCCTAGCCAAGCACACTCCATTGTGGATAGCTGCTCTACGAGTAGTTTGCAAACACTGCAAGGCATGGCTCTCACTTCTTACTATCAGCTACAGTTCAACATCCCTCCAAAATGATGCGAGGGATGGCGCAGGGAGAATGGATTGTTAGCAGCATCCTTCTCCAAGCTTCATCGTAAGATTCATTTTTTTTGGCAGAATGTCTTCCACCCAAACATCCCCTAAAATACATTGTAAAGTACATTCCTTGGTTACAGTAAAGGAAAATACACATCAAAGAGAAATTAAGGGAGAGAAAGGTATTTTCTGCTGCCACTTCAGGAGGTGGTGCTTTCCTGGTGACGGCAGCTTCATGGAAGTCTCTCTTGCCTCAGGAGCCGAAAAATTTGACAAAAGGAGACAAAGATAAAGCACCAGAGGCAGGAATAGAAAAAGTCAAGGCAGACTGGAGCAAGTATCAATCTGCATTCTGCATCCATGTGATTTAAGTGGTTCCTTGGTCCTTCTAAACTGTTTTGTTACACTTCTCTCTATTAACTCAGTAGCAAAACTGTTAGGTTTTACACTGTGCAACTCACCTATAGAAAATTACTAGTACCTCCTCGCAGCCCACAGGTAGCACACATGTACCTGACTGCATGGCATGCAAGTTGTCTAGAAAGTCGCTTTTGAAAAGGCAAAGACTTGCAAACTGTTGAAAGAACTCATCTGATGAATGCTGACCAAATTCAGACATCTACATCTAAATCAGAGCAAGTAAGTTCAGGCTCCCCTCCTAATACATGAGGGGAAAGCAGGCCATAGTTCATACCCTTGTAAAGGGGTGTAAATTAAGTCGGATGGGTTATACATATCTAAAGGAGCCCATTCTTTTCCAGTGGCCATTTCTCCAGGAGACAGGCTCAGAGGCTCTCACCCCCAGATCAATCCTTTTCATGCCTGCATGTGTGCTGCTTTTGTGCACATCTGTGCACACTGGCGGAAATGAGGACAAAGCTGCATTAAACCTGTGAAGTGCTTTCAGGAGAGATGTGAAGGGTAAGCAGTTAAGCACCAGTGATGAGCAGCTGCTGGCCTCCTGAATACAAGATGTTTGTTGAACATCACTGTCAACCCAAAATAGGCACCCGTGCCCTCCCCACAAAGTGATGGCTGCACACTGTCATTTATACACACTCCACTTCTTAACGACTCATAAAACATTCACAGGACCATCTGAAAGCACTCTTGTGAAATGTTCAAATTATACACCAAAACGCAGATGTGAACAAGGAGAGCTGCACACAAAGCTATTTGTTCTTACAGCTGCAGCTGCCCCGTTTCCCCACTGAAGCCAAATCTTCTTCCTCTCTCAAGGTCCACACAGAACACAGCCCTTCCCTTCTAAAGGCCATCTGGGACATTTCCCACTTTCACCTCAGAGGATTCTGACCGAATTTTGCAAATATTAAACATGCCCTCATCTGCATTTTTGCCTTTCTGCCTCTCCGGTGCAGAGAGAGGGAGCACATCCCTTGAGATGGGGTCGGATACACAGTTAAGAATTTCTCACTTCTGGAAGGCCTTCTACCTGCCAGATGCCACTGAGTGGTGTTGTTCCACTGTTATAATCTCCCCTGCTGCAGGATGGAGAGCAGCATAAAGAAAAGGCTGTATAGGCATCACCTCTCTTCACAGCAGCTCTACTGCATCCTGCTTACCCTTCACACTCTTTCTGCCTTCTATGACACAGTAAGGCCTGTCAGCCTTAAATTTAGAAAGCAAATCTGAATTTTTAAAACCTCTCCCCATCTTCTTCTTCTCCCTGCCCATGCTCAGCCCAACCTTCCTCTAGGACCCAGAGATTCCCCTCCTTTGTTTCCCTGTACTGAACATTTAAGTAATTTCTCCATAAGAAGACTAGTGCTCCACCGAAGTCCCTGCTGAACGGCTGTGAAGAGGGAAGAAAAATGTAAACAGAGTAGGGCAAGATTTGCTGTTGCTGCGAAGAAGGAATGTCAACAGGCAAGGAAAATGAAATGAAAACCCTGGAGCTTGCTCTTCCTGCTTCTGTTAGAGAGAGTGGGAAGACAAGTGTTGTCACCCTCCCATATGCAACCACTGCTTCAACAGCTGTAAAGAACTTTGCAAACAGAGAACTGTACGGGCTGAGCCTGCTGATGGAACAGTTGATCCCCATCTTGTTTTCAAAGGGAGCAATTTGTTCCTTCTGGCACTGACATGGTTTTGTTATGACAAAAGTTAGCCCTGTTGCCACTGGCCAGTCCTATTAGTTTGTTCACCCTTCTGCATTCTCAGTCTCCTTGCTCCTCCTGTAATCTCAAATCAATCTATTTGCCAAATCCCCATGCAAAGTGATATTTGCCCCTTCCCTATTCCCCTTTCTTGATGAAATATACACTTCTACAGGAGTGAGCTTACTGCCCCCATGGTATATTCTTTCCTGCTTCTCATCTTGATAAAAATCTACATTCAGGCTTAATTGACTCCTACACATATTCCTGGCCGCCTCTTCACCATCTTTGACTCACTCCCCAAGCCCTCCCCTCTTCCTGACTTCCTTTGATGCAAGAAAATCTTGTGGATTTCTTCATACAAATCATCCCCATTTTCTTCTCTCAAATTCCCAGTTCTGTTCAGGTCTAAGAAGCTCCTCATCCAGTTGCTTTGCTTCCCCACAGCTATCACAGTGGGTTTTTAATTTTTTTCCTCTGCTTTACAGTCGTCCTCATCCCTGCTAGATCTACTTGCTAAACTTTCACTCTTTGTTTTCCCCTTAATATGTACATACACTCCAAGTGTTGGAGAGGCAAGACTCCAAGATGGGACTCCAGCAATTGCTCCACCTCATAACATCTTTCATTCACAGAACAAAACAGATAGCCACTGTCAGAAGTGCCTTTCTTTCTTCTCCGTTTTAGATAATGTCCAATGCTCTTTCCACGTCAAACTTCCACCCATCTTGCTCTCACCACAGCCTAAACAGGCTTGTAGACAAAGGACCACTAAGCCTTGTAACTTGGAATTCCTGCACTCCATTTACTTAGATAGTGAACCAACATGTTCTTGAGATAGCTCATCTTCTCCTTAGCTCCATGGCCATCCACAGCACAGGCTGTCTCTTCAGCCTGTCTCCTGGAGAAACTGCCTCAGCTTGCCTTGTCTCCGGCTTCCAGTGGGTACCATCCAGTTGCAGACAGAGTCCTCTGGGTAACTGCACCTGTGTGCACAGTCAGTCACTGCTTCTGCAACAGTAGCTTGCGCTTCTGCTTCTTTGCTCCAAAGTTCCTCCTGTCTAAACTAAATTCTCTTGCTGGTATCTGACATCTCTGCTTGCACATCTAGTTGTCAGTTCTGATTTCATTATGCTGCATTTGAGAGCATCTCCTTCCCTTAAGAACCCCCTTACTATCTCCTTTTTCAGTCATTGTTGACGTCCCTCTCTTTCTGCTGCAGATATCACTGGCCAGTGAATCTGAATGTCAGTCTTTACCTCCTACTCCTTGCGGTCTCCTCAGCCAGGCAATGCCTGTATTTTCCATTCTTTCTGAGTAAGAGCTCTAAAATGTTACTCATTTTAGAGTAACAACTCACCCACCTAGGCAAGTTTAAATCCAAGCCCAAAACCACCCTGCAACAGTTAGTTTTGGCCTCAATATAAAGGGAATCCTGCCCTACAGACTGGTGCTGGAAAGCCATTTTCCTAGTCCATCTCTCTGACCACATCATTTTTCTTTATTTCTCTCTGATAGTTCTCCTCCAATATATCAGAAAGATTCTTTCTCTTCTCACTTTCAAAGTCTTGATTGGCCTATCCACATTTTATGGATCCTCTCTGCCCTCATTCAAAGGTTAACTCCCACCTCCAGCGGAGCCATGATTACATACTCCTCTGCCCATTTGTTCAGTCTTCAATTTAACCCTTTTAAAAAACAAAAACTCAGTTTTTACAGCACTCTATTACCATTAGGTAATTTTAAAAATAGCAATGAATTTTCATCATTTTCTGTTGCCAAACTCTCCCTAAAATCTGGCTACACCAAGGGATCAACTGGCCAAGAGCTACAGAACATCAGAAATTTACCTTCCTGTTCAATATTCTTATAACTCCTCAGTCCGTCTTTCTTTTGCTTCACATCTTATGCCTGGCCAGCGTTCTCTGAATATTTGTGTATCTGTGTCACACTGACAAAGACAGAACGGTCCTGGTTTGGAACCAGCACCCTCAACTCCCACAGAATCATTTTGAAAACAGCAAATCTGAAATGAAGAGGTATGACATGAGCAAGATCTTATAATCTGAAAATGCTCAAAGCCAAATGAACTTTTATTCATGAGGACACAAAAGCAAGTTGATCAGCCTGTTTTTTTCCTTCTATGTTTTCAAAGAATCTGTCATCTAATCTGTGAGCTGGTTTGGAAGAAACATGTTGAAATTGCTGTACCCTACGATACCACCCAGAGTGAAACACAAACAAGCTGCCCAGTAATAAGCCAAAGTTCAGCACCACGCCCTTGGAGCAAGAGGTTGAGTTACACCTCTCTTTCACTCCAGCTAGAGATAAGACCTTAAGCCCACTGTTTCCAGCTGACATTTCACTGGGCAGATGCAAAACTGTTTGGTTCCAAGACACAAAAGAGAAGGTACTTTGGAGGGATAGGGAAGGAGAGAGTACCTGGAGTTGTGCTCCTGACCCCTCCCACACCAGTCAGGGGCAGCCAAAGACAGCAATCCTGTCTAGTCACATCCTGATGTCAAGCATATAAATACTCAGCAGGCACAGAAGGATATTTGAGCAGTGATATTATTTTCCCTGAACTCCTCTGGTTTCTGGAATTCAGTGTACATCCTTGGCAGGTGAGTACCCTTGAATTTGGTGCAATATCCCTCCTGAGCGCAGGCAGGGCATCTTCCCTGCCTTCAGGCTTGCAGACAGCAGCAGCACAGCTACCAAGCTAAGCAGCGAAGAAACAACACTGATTACAGGAACAGACTCAAAACTCCACCTCTTGTTGCTCAGGTAGAGGCAGCACTTATTTATACAGAAGATGTTGAGGAAGGATAAAATGCAGAGAATATTCCTGTCATTTTTTATCCAATCTAGGTCAGAACACCACTTTTTAACTTCAGAAACTGAAGCTAGCACTGCTGATACACAATTATAATGTTCTGGGCTTTCAATTCTTTCATAAGCTGGAGTGTAATTATTTCCTTTTGTTTGCTCAGTATATTTAGCAAAATAATTATAATTCACTAGATTGTTTTCTTTGTTTTGGTATATTGGCATAGTTCTCTCTCTCCCTGTTTCTTTTCATAGCAACAGTGGTGTTATTTTTACAGGCACGTTTTGGGGAGGAGGGGAGGGGTCACAGATGAGAAAAAAACCCTGTAAGCATTTTCTGACAGAAATTCCACTTGAAGAATCTTTTCTAGCTCTCCAAAAAGAAAAGATCAAATCTATAGGAGAAACAACTGTGAAGGCAGATGTTGCACTGCCTCTGAATGCAGATTGTCTCTGCTCTGTTCATAGGGGTGAGTTAAACATGGCATCTTCCTAACTTCTGTGAGTCCACACTGCCAGAGGAAGAAGGTCAGTAGCAAGGCTACCTACAAGCCCAAACAGGCTGCTGCATTCAACAGCAAGGAACACAAGTCATTCCACTGCTTTGATGCTGCTTACAAGATGGTAGCATAAAGCTTGAACACAAGCCACCCAGGTACCACAAGTCTCATGTTTAAGATACAGATGTACCTTAAGCAACAATTCCATTTTGAACTTGGGATTTCAGGGAGCCCTGATTACAGAAACCTGGGCTCCTCTTTCCAAACTGCTTTCAGAGGCAGCACATCCAAAAGCCCATCTAAATGGCTCTTTCCCCTCATCTTTTCCATTTGTTTCTGTGCAACTGGGTTTTTAATTATTTCTATTATTTCTCACTGGACCTGACATTCTGGGTTTTATGTTTACTGCAGTCTGCTAATCTGCACACAAGACAATTTTCAGGGAGAGGTCTTTCCTGCTGTTCTAAGCAGATGGGGTCCTCATCTCTTGAGACAGGTAGTGTGCAGCCCTGATTGATGGCACCCAGGAGGATGTTACGCACAAGGCTCCTTTCAGGAGGAGGCCTGGAACATCCCCCAGTAGGCTACTGGAGGTACACTAGGGTATTTTTAACAACAGATTCAAAACCTTATTCTTTCTCACAGGGTTATTTTTGAAGCTGTATTTTAGTGCTTTTTGTTCCACTCAATACCATTGAAACATGCTGCATAGAATTCACTGACGTAAACACTAGAAAGTGAGCAGAGAAGTGGAAGGGAAAGGAAGAGAACTGGCTGTCTCTACTTCTTCCCCCATATTTTTTAAGTAGCAACTCCTTACTAAGCTCAGGACAAGCACACATTTTGCTTGTGGAGATTTAAGATACTTTGCCACTGCAAACGGGATGCTGTGATTTTTTTTGTCAATTCAGTTCTCAAACCTTGCTCAGGATGGGGAATGGGAGAAAGGATATACATGCAAATCAAATTTATCCTTTAATGGATTTTCACTCACAGCATGTCCCACAGCACACCATTACAAGCGTTTACATTAGACACAGTGATCACATTTCTGAAGCCTTTATCTTCTGCCCACTGAAGTCAGCGGCCATAAAGATTAGATTTCATACCTTAATGAGAGCTCAGTCCCAACAATACCGTGTCTCTCACTGTCTGTTTTGTCTTAATGGAAACATACCTTGCTGGCACGGCTTAGTGAGAACACCTGCTCCTCCTCTCTTTACCTTAACAGCTTTTTAGGCAGCTGTGTTCTCATGAGTTATACAGGTATGATTTTTATTGTCTATAAAATAAGCTGTAATCACTACCCATTTATTTTAGGCAAACTTCAATGGATGTGATGCATCTATGGCTTCATTAATTTTGTGCAGTGAGCAAAAATGTGATGCTTCAGAAGGGAAACAGGAAGAAAAAGAGGACTATGGGCACAATACCCTTTCCAAATGTCTAAGTGAAATATTTATATTCTGAAAACAGAGAGTTGATTGAGAAGTTATTTCAAGCAGTAATATATTTCATGCTTATTCTGTTTTCTTTTCAGATTTCTGAACATGACCAGTAGCGACAGCTCCAAAAGCAGATCACTTATACTGGAACAAAGTTTAAATAGTGTATGACGAATATTAAGAAAAGATTTTCACCACTCCCCCTGCTTATCTTCCCTTTACCCAGCTGTGAGGAGCTAGCTGTGCTACTGGAACATATACAGCAAGTACCTTCTGCTAAGGTCAGGGACAGTTATTCCTAGCAAACTCAGCTTCTCCATCCAACCCTCAGCCTGTAGCAGGAGCAGCTACCAGCTTCCAGCCCAGCTGCATCAGCTCTGACCTTTCCACTCTCCCTCACAGGCAAACCCTGCACCCTCCCATTCTCAGGATAGCAAAACCTAGAAGCACCCAGCCTCACTGAGAAGTCTCCAGGCATGTTTAGGCCACTAAAGCAAACAGCTCCAGCTCAGAGAACACTATTCCCACTGAAACATGCCTGGTGCATGCACTGCAGCGCTGCAGTCAGACACTAAATAGCACTCACATAGGACAGTGCTGCCTTCTCTCTTGTTTCATGGTGGCACCACAGCATGGCCTCATACTGTGAAGCCCCAGGTCTTCTTCAGGCAGTGGTGCTCTGCACTACCCATCATAGCTAGACAACCAAGAGCTCACAGATTGGACTTCCCTGCCAACAGGTTAAACTCTTACCTGGGCTTGTGAAGGTCTAAAAGCAGAGTCAAAGCCATTCTGCAGAGAGTCCAGAAAAGGCTGGATTTTGTAGAGGCCATGCGTTGTCTGGCTTGAGCGGAAGGCCACAATGTGGAAGTACTTGAGGATCTTCTCAAACCGCGATTGTGTCATGATAAGTGCAATGCTCTTGTTGCTGTAGAAGCCGCTGCTCCAGATACTGAGAACAGACTCACAGTGGTGGATGCTGGTTGATATCATGTAGCCTAAGAAGGCCTTCATTTCTGTCAAGGTGACGTCAATCCAGGCATCGTCACTACCGAACCTCTCCTGGTACTTCTTGGCATACATGTTGGTTTGGACCACCATATTCTTTAGTACATTGTCAGGGACAAAGAGCTGAAAGAAGTCCATGGCACTGGCAGTCAGGGGCATTTTTCGTGTTGGACCTAGGATAAAAACAAGAAAGGAAGATAGACACGCTCCTGATCACCACAAGGCGTGTCTAACACCAGAAATTTAAAGCATGATTAACTTTCCTAGAGCAGGAAAACAAGGCCAAAGTGATGGCATGTACTCAGTGTCTGACAGACTTCACCAGGAAACCTCCCCCCATATTCTGTGTCTTCCTCTTATATAATAAAACACACTCTGAAAAGTTTCTTCCTCTGCTCTGCACACTCATTAGTTTGTAGCGTGCAGGCCTTCTGGGCAGCATGAATTTAATTTCTCTACTTATATACTATCTGCACCTTTTATCCTCAGCAGCTTTTTCTAGATAGTCTTTTATTTGTCCATACCCTTGTTGAAGCGGTGCCTTTCTCAAAATGTCCCAGAAGGTTGGTGCATGAGTCCTCCAGAGAGAGTGCTGCCCTCATCCCAGATGACATGATTGCTAGGCACTAGAAATCCCATCTTTTCTCTTGCAGGTCTACTCCCTGCCAAGTTCATTTTCATTAGTTCTGTGACTCTCAAATCTGCCTCTGCTCCACGCAGAGTCACACAGGCCACGTCTATGTGTTTTTGAGTTTTGTGTCTGCCACCACACTGGAACCTTATCCTGCACTCTGATACTCCCAAGAGAGCACATTACCAGAACAAGTCACAGCTACCATGTGGCTCGTGTCGCTGTCCCACGTCACAGGGAATATTTTTAGCAGAACAATGCATATATACAGTGGTCCTCTTCCTCCCATAATGTAATTAGCCTTGCAGTCCCACACTGTCATTACTCTAGCTTTTCACTGACCTTGCACATTCTCTGCCAGTTTCAACTATTCTATAAGAGGAGAGGTAAAATAAGGAAAAGGGAGGCTTTAAGGATTGGCAGCACTGTATCAATGTAATGAGGTTAGCCAGTCAGACACCAGATTACATTAAGCGAAATTAGGAACATTGAGCCTGCAATACCAGGGACACAGCCACCAGTCCTTACAGCCCCCTCTCCTGTAATCCCTTCCATAAGCTAATTAAGCTCCACTTTGAAAGTGGTAGTTTATGCTTCCACCTCATGGCAGTGTCTTAGTCACCAGGTAAGGGCAGGGGACATTCTCTATTCTCCTAGAGAAGCAGTGAAAACCAATACACCTGAGAAGAGCAGCAGGGACAAACCCAGTGGACAGGGGAGCACTTAAGACCAGTTTCACATTCCTATGAAAAAGACAGTGACATGAGTATAATCCCAAACCAAGAATTGGACCAATAAATACTGCACCTTAGTTCAGCAGCCTTCAGCCTTGCGACTGTCTGAAAAACACTCTTCCTGATCAAAAGCAGGAGGCACACAGCCTCTCACTTGAAGTTCTGTCTAACAGGAGCGAGTCTTCCTTGCACTGCATGGCTGCTTGGATCTCAGCATCAGCTCTCCCACTGGATCAGAGCATGGGATTTTCCTTTCTACAATCTGGCTCTCCAAAGATCCACTACCATGTCAGTCATGTCTCATTCTCCAGTACGCCTGTGTCTCAGCTCACATTCTTAGTTACAGCAACAACTATAGCTTGCAGAAATTTTCCATGAAATAGTACTATGAGGAACTACACAAATACTGTGGTTGGATTTGCTCTTAAGCCTTAAAGTCTGGGGCACTCTGGTGAACTCAAGCTATTAGAAGGACAGAAAGATAGCATCAAGAGATTGAAACAGTAAACCTTCAGATTGCAAAGAATGACAAAAAAGCAAACAAAAGTGGATTTTAATTTTTTTTTACAAGTGTAGTAGTGAAAAAATATCTATTTAAAGACTACTTTCCAATTTTAATTAGTGAGATTGAGAAAATGGAAGTGAAACACTTTGGTTGAAAGCACATTCCTCTCTATATTGTAAGACCAGAGTAAAGAGCCCCGCACAAACCATGTTCAGTAAGGACAGAGATGAAAATTTCAGTTTAAATGACAGAAGGTTTTCATTATCAAGTGAAAACTATGAGGCTAGAATAGGGATACTAACTTAACCTTAACTGCTAGTGCAATAATAAGGCCTCTCAACAAAAAGTTCTCTTATTCTGATCAGATTTATATTCCGCTAGCACCCACTTGAGTGTTATAGCTGACCTAAAGTGCTCTACAAATGATTCTGCATGAACAACTTATAGCACCTCACTTCTTTCTTTCCCACAACTTAATCAGGTTTTTATATTCTACAGTAGTAATGGCTTTCTGATAACAACACAAAGCACAAAGTGTATTCCTAGTTATGGAATCTTGAGTAGCTATTGATTTCAACTCCAGTGCTCAGGCAACCTTCCAGGTTTTAAACCTTCCAGTTTTTAAATCCTGCCTTCAGAAGCAGAAGCTTGGAGTGGGGGTAACATTTTAAATCTTGTCTATAGCAAACAGGAATTCATAAAGCATTAAGTCCTATGAAGTGAAATATGCTGGTCCTGAGACATGTGGATAAGGACAATTAGGTACATGCTGGACTCCATCTTTAGAGAGATGAGCAGTCAGAAGCACAAAAAAAAGTAGTCTCGTGTAATTAAATTTTCAGTAGCTGCACAAGTTTATCTTGGTAAGTGATTATGGAAAACTGCCAGGTATACTGGATAGGACAATCCTTTCTTACCCAGCAGTTCTGCTCCAGCCACATAGAACCTGCTACCTCCTCTCCTTCCTGAAATAAATAAGCAGGCTTCATGTCCCACTGGTCATGCAGAACCCAAACAGCTCTAAGAAAGCAAGCTGAATCACTTTCTGACTCAAACATCAATCTAATTGTTGATTAAATAAAATTACGAGAGCCCCTGTATAATCTCATTGTCTTAAAAAACAGCCTTTATTGGCCGAGTGAGCACAACTGATTCATAATTTACTGATATGCAATATAACAAGAATGACACTGACTTCCAGTAGCAAAAGAACTGAATTTTAACATGAATTGGGTTATGCACAGTTAATGACCAGCCTAAAATAAATTATTTAAATATGACTTTCTATCTAAGTACACAGATATATCCCATATAGAGAGCCAACTGTCTGCATAAGAAACTTAAAATAGCAAATTTGCACTTTTAAAGGATTTTTACATTGACTTAAATGACACTTACCCAGAAAATACTGATATGAAAAGAGTTCAGTGTTCCACACGTGCACTGTTACTTTTCAAAGCTTTACTCAGTCAAATGAAAGAATGGCTTTGCCTACTTGTCTATTCTCAGAATGATCATACAATTATGACTGCACATAAAATTCAGATTTTTCTCTCTCCTCTGCCATAAAGGGTGTGCATGGAGAATATATTTACTTACAGAGTTTTTTGCTCCAAAAGCCAATCAGGATTTTCAATACAAGTTATAGAGTCCGAGTGCAAAAGCACTCTTGAAGCGTACAAACATGCAACATGTTATGAAAAAAATAAGAACTCCAAGTGAATTAACTGCTTTTTTCTTACTTAGCTGGTTTGCAGAACCAAGTAATTTGAGTGCATTTTTAAACAAGTTCATGTATCCTTTTCCAATTTTCTGTTCTGATTACCAAACTCTAATTTAGTAGCTCAGAGTTCACAGACTCCGAATAAAGGACGGATAAAAGATGGAAAGCTATCAGTGCTTACAACATAGCATATAATTCTTAAGGAGGTCAAAAGCATTATCATTTCGGGCAAGATAAATCAGATTTGTAAGAGGATAACATAGTGAAAGAAAATTCTTTTCCTCTGCTATGCAAAGGACTCTGTTCTTACTCAAAATGTAATGGAGGTTCATGATCAAATATCCCATTAGGTTGATAGGCCCAGGTATTACCTTACATATGATAATCCAAATTGCACGATGTGGAAACGAACCTGGTGCAGAGCTAATCAGGGCTGACTTTGAAATTAATGTAACTTCATTTGCAACTTGGCAGACCCCAATACTCCCAAATCAGGCACGGGAGTGGTAGAAGCATCAGTTTGAGAGTCTAAAAGTAATTTTATTGCCTTCTTTGAGGAAAAATCTGAAAATTTATAGTCACCCATGAGGATAGCACATTTAAGTATATCATACACGGATACATACCTAAGAAAAATCGATGCAGAAACTGTTATTTTTTGGCCATTGCGAAGTACTTTCTCCTCCAACATATGGCACAACTTTCAAAGACCAAGGCTTGAAAAGCCAATTAATTTCTCCTTCCTAAGTCCAGACAATTAGAGACTGTTTCATATTCCTGAGAAGTTACCTTTGCAAAAGTACAATAGCATTTTTGGGTCTTATTTAGAGAACATTAAGAAGTGCTGACAGAAGACTTCTGTCAGAAAATACACACTCATCAAAAAAATCATGACATCTTCATGGAAAGTGTTGATTGATGAAATATGACAGACAGTTAAAACAACTTATCATCTTTTTCAATGTGTAGAGAGGAATACAAAGAGCTAAAAAAATAGCAACAAAATCAAAAACTATGTTCTAATATTTGCCAAGTGAGATTTTTCAGAATTTCTCTTCACACTAAGTTTCCTCACGTAAGCTTTGGAAGCACTGGAGCTTATCTGACTTTCCAGTTTTTATAAGCTCTATTCTTAATGGCCTGGAAGAAATGTGTATCAGACCATCCTCAAACCATAGCCAGTTTGACAGCCTTATGACAAGCCTGTCAGGACAGCTTAAAGTAAGTGCATGTAACAGTTCTCATCTGAGTTTTATTTCAGTTTATTTCAGATACTTGCTACTTGCTGCCCAGTTCCTACAGGAGAGCAGTATATAGGATATTCAGGATATTTTGCTACATGTATTTTGTTCATCTTCATTAGAAAATGCTATGAAAGCTTCAGTGACAGGCCTGCTTTGCTAAGTCAAAGGAGTCATCCTAGTTTATACCAGCTGTGGTTTTGACCAGTATTTTAGGGCAAGTAGATGTCTGCATCTGTTATTTTGGTAGATGAATCTTAGTTTCCTTTAGGACTGCCTAGCACAAAAATTCAATATAAATTATGAAAACATGATCCATACTGTGGCATTGCTTAGAGCTGAGAGCCAACCTATGAGGATGAAATAAAAAAGTCGACAACTCCCAAACAGACACTATATTGGTTTAGAAAGAAGAAACTGGACATAGTCCTTATAAAGATGGTTCTACTCTTAGACCATAAGGGCTCTCTCTCAGCAGCCCATGCTCCTGGTTAAGTTTTTACAAGGTCACCTTCCCCTGGAAACTTACTTTGTACTTTTGCGGGGGCGCTCAGTAGAGACACTTCTGCTCTACATTTGGGTTCAGTTAAGTTTATTCCAAGCTATTTAGAAAAGTGTGATTTAACTGCACCCTTGCAACCTTGTAAGTAAGCCTTTGACAATGACTCCACATCTGCACCTAATAACCGTAGTCAAAAAAATTGTTCCAAACAGCTTCTGTGAAAGGCCACTTTCTCTTCTCTCCCTGCCATTTAAAAGGATTGTTTTCCTCACAGCATCAGCAATAAAGCGATCCACACACTGCAGTCTGACTTCTATCCATAGAGAGCATTAAGAGCTGTGTCTCAAAGCAATCCAAGGACAAATGAAAGAGGACTGAAAACCAGCACACAGCTGCTATGTGCTGACTCTGGTCAAAAGAGTCCCTGGCCCCCACAGCAGACAGTGCTGAGTTAATGACAAATTAAATAGAGAACTTATTTATAAATCAAACAGCAAAATTTAAATTAAATGGTAAAATTTAACAAAGTATTTAGCAAACCACAGAACTTCCTGCAATTCAGCTTGTTTTCCTGCTGTGTACTGAATCCAGACTATTATGCAGCTTTCTTCATCATTACAGCAAAACCCCTTCACAGTCAGGTCTAACCAGGTCAACCTGGCATAGGTCAGGGACAAATAATTTACCCACCACCAGACAACCTTCCCACTCAATGTAATGGTGACCTCCCAAGGCCTGTGGTGATAACCAAGGCACCCTACCCATTCCTTCTTCCCCATACTGCTGTGCGCTAGCTGGCAGTTCAGCCCAGGAAAGGTGAAGAGCTTCAGTGGGGCACCCAAGAACAAGATTGGGATGCCAAGCGTAAAGAATTTTAGGTATCACTCAGTGGATTACCATGTGTGATAAGACACTGTAGGAAAACAACTGAATTTCTGAGCATTTTCAGTGGCCCAAGCAGCCAGGTCTTACACCTTCACCAAATGTATGTTGTACCACCAACAGCACTGGTCTGAGAATGAGAACACGTGAGGCATGTTGTAGCAGTCTTCCATGGAAGATTTAAGCAATGGTAAAAAATCATTTAATTAAGAAAGTATTTCTTTGTGTTTACCATCACATTTTAAAGCTATAAAGCTTTCAAGCTGCGACAAGTACAAAGAATAAGAAGCCCACTGCAGCTAATGTTGACATCTTTAATTATATCCCTAATTTCTCTGGTAAGATCTTGCAACCTACCAACCACCACTATCAGCAGAACTTCCCAAAACACTGGTATAGGTCTTACAGTTAAAATAATTTCAAAAAGCCAAACCCTTTAAGTAGCAGAGTCAATGCTAAACCAGTACCGTATTATGTCAGTTTACATAATCCTTTTCACATTACTCATTTAGCTGTGGGACTGAATATGCTTGTCCCTCATCAGGGGGACTCCAGCTGCAGCAGCTCCCTTGGCAATAGTCCACTGCACTTTCTTTTGCCAGTGTAGTTTTTTACTAACGTTTTACTGCACTCAACCATCAGAGTAGACTCGCTGCTCCTGGCAGCCCAGATGACACTGAGCATACCTAGCAGATTAGAGACAACCATCAACGTGCTGACTTCATACATCATGTGTAATACAGCTTTTAGTAGATCACATAGCAGCTACACATCTGGCTGTAAGCAGAGCTGCGCACATTTATGAAATAACTCTACAAAGCAGAATGGATTGTTTTATGTCAGCACAACTTCCATTACCAGCAGGGTGACCTTCATAACTAAATCCCAGAAGGCTGCTTTGGGATGGTTCCATAGGGGAGCCCCCTGATGCATTGGCAACTCTTGCAGATGCAATCCACCATCACATCTTTCTGTCCCAGGCTCCTCGTCTGTTCTAGTGCACATTGTTCACAAATATCATTACACACATGCAACTTGCTCCTTTCCAGAAATTTAAAATAAAAATCCACCTGTATAAGCATCAGCAATATTTGATGTCAGGACCCTGCCTTAAAATGTAGGGCTTCTGTGTTTGAAGGAGGGAAAATAGCCTAGTATGTATTCCAAGCAAATCATCAGAACATTTCATTTATCTTTTGAAAATAAAAGTCAATAAGCAAATGACCCAACTAATGAGATGCTCAAAGCCTTCACATCACAGCTCCTACATTTACATGCAACATGCACCCATGCCACTGAAACGTCCTGTTTTTGAGCAAGTCTCATGAGGAAATGTTTTTCTGCTTTGCTCAAAAATCAATTATTTAAAAAAAAAAGTCAACCAAAAATCCAGATAGTTCAGAAAAACATTAGAGACAACCTCGTCATGAAAGAACATTCTGCTGATGCATTAGGCTTCGGGGCAGATAAAAGTCTAAATATTTTCTTAGGACACATAAGGTGCAAGCGGAGGTCACATGTGCGCAATCCTTGCTAGAGTCAGGGCTTCTTTACGCATGCACAGTATCACTTTGTGCGCTTTCTGTTTTATTTTTGCTCTTTTACTCCTGCCCCTGTTGTTAGACTGCCTTTTTCCATCCTTCTTCTGCCTGCCCTTAGAACTGACCAGTGCTACAGGCTGTCTGAACATCTCAACTCAAAACAGGCAAGCAGCTGGAAAGTTCAATAAATGACTCCTATATACATCAACATCCCTAATCCTCTTACCACACGCAGGATACATGACACACTCCACAGCACTCCAGCTGCTTAGGCTTCCTAATAGGTCTTATAAATCTACAATTCATCAGTTTTAAGAAATTAGTGCATTTCTTCAACAATGAAGACTGAAGAAAAAAGGCAGTCAGTCACCTGTGAAAGAGATGGATTTATTACTTGTACTGCCTGTACTGTTAACTTTGGGGTGACACCAACGTGTTTACAAGTCACTGCACCCCCAGGGAAGGCTTTCAGGGAGTTGTATTTGCAGAGAGCGAGCCAGAAGCACAACTCAGAGCTAAACAGTGCATGAAGTCAGAGAGGGATCCTCAGTGGCACAGCACCACTCATCCTCAGCAGTCCCTCAGCAACACAGCACCGCTCCTGCACCCCCTGCCCAGCTGCTGTGTGCAGCCTGTGGAACTGCTCGGCACCGGCAGCCAGCTCCCACCACAGCCCACGCCGTGCCGCACAGCTGCCGGGGTGCAAGTGGAGCTGGAACCAGCCTGTGGAACTAGGTTTGAAAAGAAAAGCATTGTGTACCTTCCCCCACAGCCTTCTAGGTGAGATGCTTTGTTACTCTGGAGCCAAAGTCTACCTCTTCAAACTCAGGCTTAGTAGGCTGTATTCTGAGATTAGCCAGGTAAAAGATTTGAGGTCACCAGACTGGTATTGCTTACTGGTAGTCATCCAGAAACCCAGATCATAGATATTCTTGGAGGTCACCTTGTCCAGGCTTCTTGGGGGCTGTCAATATGTGAAACAATAAAAGCTGAAACATTTCATAAGAATTAATTGATGTAAGAACTTACTTCAGGTTATAAAAGGAGAAAGTAGCTTCTATTTCTCATCTTGAACCTAGCAGCAACAGAGATTTCATATAGCAGAGATTTTCAAAGAAATTCACAGTGTACTGACATTAAAAAAAAGAATGGTTGTTGGTGATGAAATTTGGGTCATATTAAGTAGTAGAGTAGAAGACAAAGCCAATAAATCTTTCTGCTATATATATAAAACAGAAACAAACATCAGTTCTTTGAATCTGCAAATACAATTATTAAGCATGCACCTGCAAGGTAAATTTAAATTAGTAACAAGGGAATAACTACTGCAAAGTGTGTCCTTCTGTTTGCAAAGTGCCAAGCACTTCACATTAAGGATTCCTACAGAGGCTTCTGGGCATTATCACAACAGAAATAGTAGTTTCCCACTCTGTAACCACAGATTAGGACATTTATAGCTTGAGACCTCAGGGACCAGAGCTTCACATTTCCTAGCTATAGTCTTTCTCTTACAGAAGAAGCACACGGTCTTCACAGTAGGGTTTTCAGAACAGATCTTTGGATGACTACACCAGAGCTAAATCCTCCACAATTTGAAAAAAATTTGCCTGGAATAAAAGCCAATGACAATTACAGGCCATAGACAGTGACACAGACACTCAAGAGTCTACTAACCGCATGTTTAAGGTAAAGTTTTACTAACATAGCAATAAGGAAGTTTACAGTATGTTTTTTGCTCTGTAAATCCTTGCCCCATGTCCTGCCCCGCCTGCTCTTATCTACTTAAAGCTGATTTTCTTAAAGTGAAAAGATGTAAGCTGCTGTTTTTGTATCAGGGTGGCTTATGATTTCATGATATGATGGTGTCTATTTACTCAGTGACAAGAAACTGGAAAAGTTTTCATTTAAATAAGGGCTGTGAATTTTGACTGCCACTCAGACAGAAGTGGTGCTTCCCTTCCAAACTGCCAGCCCATCAAGCTATAGAAAATATTTCCTGAGTTCAGGAACTGGAAGTGAGCCTCCATGAATGTTTCAGTCTGTGACTGATATGCTCTAATACCTCTGGTTAATCATATCATCTGGTTTTCCAGCTTATCATGTCTCAGGATGGTACCAGGACCTATGCCCTGCTCTCCTTTGCTCCATTCTGCACATTCTCAGCCTTCACAGCTGCTTCCTGTTATCTGACCATGACCTTCACCAGGCTGCACTTCTTTGCTGCTTTCTCCACCCTTCCTCCTGCATTCTTGAGACACTGCCATACCTCAAAGTTTCCCATTCCATTGGCATTTCACTGAAGTAATGAGATGAGGGTTATGTTAAGATGAATTTTTCAAGTCTACAACTGCTGTTTTTAAGGTCACATGTTCTGAGCCAAGGAATAGCTGTCAGATAGCACAGGTGGGCCAGCATTGGTTAGCAGTGTGTCCATCTGTATAGTATTCACTTTTAAATCACAGAATAAAGATCCACAGCTGTCCCCAACCAGCCTCCTATGGCTGTTCAAAAAAGAAAGATTAGATGTCTCAGTCCCCTTCTGGTTCCTGTTTCATTTCTCCCCCTTGTTCCCAAGCACTGACCTGTGTGAATTAACACAGTATTGGCATCTACAGTCGTACTTTCATAAACCATTCTTCCATTAAACTCTTTCTGTCAAGGAATACCTAATTAGTAGGTAAGCACAGATCAAATGTCATAACTACTGGGGAAGATGGTCTGCTGCTCTTCTCTCATTTCGAAGACAGTGTAATGTTACATGAAAGTGTTGAAATTTGTATTCCCTGCCTCTATTCCTACAATCCACAGGAATGAGCATGCCACACCTACACCCTCTTCAATCATCTTCAACATAATGAAAACACTGGAAACCTCAAAGCATGCATTCAAATCTATAGGCTTAAAACCAAAACATCAGTAAGGTGACATACATATTTCTGTAAGTGATCAAAAGCAGAAATGTAATCTTCTGTATAGCTCAGACAGCCAGGCCACCAAAATCAATTTAATTACACAGTAGATGTGAAACAATTCACACAGAGCTGCTCTTGCAAGTCTCCTTGCCTTGGCCAGCCGCTGCTGGCAAGGAAGTGCCCAACATTTGTGTGGAGCACATCAGTGTTTATCCAGCACCACAACATCTTCTATGAGGAAAACTCAATTCTCTAGATGTCTTCCACTTCCATAACAATTGAGGGTTATTTAAGCAAGTCACTGTTCTCACATGGCAAAATTCTTTTTCCTTTTATTGCTACTGACATCCAAGCATCTCTGTCTCTTTACCACTGTATTTTATAGAAAGTTGAGAACTCCCTTCATGCCCTCACTAAGACAATGCCTTAGCCAGTGTTCATCCATCAGAAGCCCTGGTGTCAACTTGCTTTCTGTGAGAGATCAGCGTATGCTGCTGCTCCAGTTAGGATAACAGCACTGCACCTGTTTCCAAACCTTCTTTCATTTTCCGATTTGTTTTTTTTAAGCGCTTTTTGAATATAGAATCCCCCAGAGAAAGCAGTATCTGAGAACTTCAAGTTTTCATTGCTAAGTTTCTCATTGCTCTCTTGGCTCTACATGCAGCAACAGTAAGGCAAATACAGAAGAATATACATCTCCACAGGAAGCCTCCTGCTTCCTAAGCCTTCTGGACTTAACTGCTAAAGTTGGTTTTACACAGATTTGCTCCTTTACATGACCCTTCCAGTTCCTTCCTTGGCCACTTGTTGCTATGTTCACAAAGCTCTCATTTAAACATCATTTTATTCTTTTATTTTATTCTCAAATTAATTCTTTATTTATGTTGAATGCCTCATAAAATAAAATTAAGAAAACAGACCTGCTGCATCTCATTCAACCTCACCAGTTTCTTCCATCATCTTTGATGCAGCTCCTTTCCTGCTTATTGTGAATGGCCCTGAATAAGTAAATGCTACCTTCCACATGAAGAATTTTTGACATTCCTCCCTTAAGGGCCAGCCTCTACTAAGTCCAAAATGCTATAACCCCCATTGATGTTTTAGCAGGGAATAAAAAAGCCTTCAGATTATTAGCAAAGCTGAGCCTGGAGTTTTTATAACCTTGTGTGATCAAAACCCCAAGCCTGCTAGGCAAGGTAGAATGTTATTTATCTGGGGAGGAGAGAGAAGGCATAGAAAGCAGGTGAACATACTGCTTTTCATCACAGCTACATCTGGGTCTGGCAGTACCCCTGGCAGAGAGATTCAAGCCAGTTTATAGAAATTATCTTTCTGAGTCTGGACTGAAGCAGTCTGCCAGAGCAGGACACAAATGACCACAGTCCTGCTTGCCAGGCACTGTCTGCTTGGCCATACATGAGCTTTGTATCAAGATCCTTTCATAGGCCCTGGCACAGTGGTTTCTAACGTGGGGTGCTGCACAAGACAATCTACTTGGGTGCTGGAAGAAAGTATTTTTTTGTATTGTTAACAAATACAAAATAAATAAGTTACATTGTGTTTACTTCAACTTTATCTCATCTTGGGTTTATTTCTATTTTTGGGTATGCTTTATAATGCACATAGTATATTAGTACAGTAGTGCACGTATATAATCTATAAATAAATAAATATACATAGACTGGGGGTACCTGCTGAAAAAACTTCTGCTGATACGGGTGAATGATCAAAAATGTTTGGAGTACACTGCTCTAGAGTTCTTCAGGCACTCAGGACTAAAGCAGCTTAGCAGACACACTTCACCCTCCCTTTAGCAGAGAGCTGTGTGCTCAAATCCTATAAGCTTCAGCTGATCTACTGTCAGTTTTATACCAGTATAAAAAGGAGTCATTTCCCTTTGTCCCACTAGAAAACTGACGTCTTGTAAGAACAGGGGAGTGGTGTTATCAGTCAGAAGTACGTCTGCGTTGGTATAACAGTTTTCATATCACTATACTCTATTCCTAAAGTAGTACCACAAATGCATTTATTTAAGCACATGCTTATATGCTTGTCCGGATTCAAAGAATAATTCACATCCCTCAACATTCACCTTTTTAATTTGCATCACTCACAAATCAAAAGAACATGTAACAGCCTTGTGTTTTTCTCTAGTGGAAACAGGTTTCCAGAGCACCAACTCATTTTGCAATCAGCCATGCAAATTATTAATCTTAAAAGCAAGACTGAGGCTGCAATATGCGTAGTGGTAGGAAAAGAGAGGAATGTCTTTTGACTACAAAATTGCTCTGTAGTCTATCCTGCAGTCCTGTTGTCCCTGTTCTGGGCCTTACAACTACCGTTCCATAGATTATGGCCACTCTTCGCAAACCTTGGCAAGCAAATTGAAACTGTGTTCTTCAGGAAACATGGATTTTTCCTTTTGATCATGGGACTTAATGTTAGTTTCTATCACTCAGACCTGATACTAAACTTTTTACTGTTGTAAGGATATAAAGTAAACAGGTTATACTTTCAATAAACATCAAAAGGGATCTCTTCTAAGAAATTTTTGGGAGTCAACTGACAACAGGTAACTGTTCTAGGGTCTTTTCAGCTCCAGCCCAGCAAAAAGCATCTGAGGCAGATATTTAACCTTAAACTACAATGGTCAAATTATGCTTAGGTATCAGTGCAACCCTACAACCCTACACTGAAGTGCAAGTTTTTAAAGTAAGATTAAGCATACTTCTTCTGGCCAAGGGTTGCTCCAAACAATGACTTAGTGATATAATTATTATCATGCCAACTGATGCAATCTGTAGAAAAAAACAGAAATAACTGCAAAAGAATGGGTAGTGACAAGTATAATAGAGAGTTCTTGAAGACATAGCAAAAGATGTGCTTAAAGACTATGCTTAGAAAAAAGCCAACCTTTTTTTTTACTTCAGTTTGAAAGCTTGCTTACTTTCTCTTCCCTCTTCTAAACTACAGACAAGGCAACTTACAATAGCTGTTTTAAGCAAATTGCTTTCTGAAGGAAGCATTCAAGCTCCACCAGTATGCAGAAGAGTGAGTTCAGCTAGTTTTTCTTTTCCGCTTTGAGACAACTGCCACACCAAAACTGCTTAAACAAACACAACGTTTTCTTTATAGATACTATCACTTGGTTTTGGCCACTTCCTCCTGCCTCTAGAACCAACGCGTGGGGAATAAGGGACTCCAGGGTACACTGAGCAAAACAAGGGAAGAACCAGACACAGAAAACCCAATCTCCATTCCCACTTATAGAGGTAAGGGAGAAGGGAGAATATCCCTTAAATGCTTGCTGTAAAGAATTGGGCCCATTAATGAGTGCATTAGCCTCTAAACTTCCACTGGTCTCTTCTACTAGGCAGCAGGAGCACAGATGCATTCACACCTCGGACCCAACAAAATCCTAACTCAAAACTCTATGCAGGGGCAGCTGACACCCATGAAGTGCAACCTACATGCAAAAAGAAAATTGAATAATCCTGGGATAACCAAACCCATAGACAAACTACTTTTAGGTCTGAACTCAAATTTTGTTGGGCTGCATGTTGCATTACTTTCAGCTTTTCGGAGATAAGTTTGATGTTGTAGTGGGTGTGACAGTTGTTCACACATTGCATCTCCCACAAAAGCAGATCTGGAACATCAGCTGAAACAGGAGGGCATGAGCAGTGTGGTTAGGGGCATCTGGCCATAATTTTGGTATATTAGAAGCAGCAGATGTCACCTTTATGTGACACTATGAAGGAAAGAACAGGCAGAGTCTGGTTTCACGTGACCTTGCTTCTCAACACCAACTACCTTTTTCATCACAGGAAATGCTGTTGGAGCCTACAGGCTCTTCTCACTATGGATGTGCTGTCTAATAAGGATTGAATTCAAGCAAGCCATCTTTCAGCAAGGGCAGTTCAAAAGGCTGTCACCCCTAACAGCTACTTTTGCATAAGCTAGGTGAGAACTTAAAATCTGGAAGACCTTTACCTTCTCCTGGACACATGGGGCACAGCAAAATTGTAAAAAGCTTGGCTTACTAAGCAGCAAAATTTGATGGACCCCTGCTCCTGACTGGCTGCAATTTTAACAGGAACAGTGGAGACATGATGTCCAGCAGAGCCCAGAAGAATAAAAAAAAAGGAAGTTTCATAATGACTGGGAACATGATGTTAAAATGTATTGGTAGAATCTGTATTAAGATATAAGAGAAATGTTCATTTTTATGACAGCAGAGAATTCTAGGAAGCAAAATACAATTAGAGAAACTAAATGCCATAGCAGAGAAGAACAGGTTAGAAAGAGGTTATCATACAGATGAAAAGGATTCAGTAGAAACTGAAAGCTCAGAAGTAAAGTTTTGAACAGCTTTTGTTACACTTATTTCTTGCTCCTTCTCTGATGAAAGTATTGTGCTTAGGGATTCTCCCTTTAGCTGCCCATTTCAGCTTAAAAAGAAAGAATCTCATCTCCCTTTTATTTTAGGAAGAAAGCTGACATTAGAACAATTGGCAGTGCACTGCTCGATATCAAGCTGCTCCAGGTCAATACTCAGACCCCTTCTGAGTCAAAAGACCTGAAGAAAAGGCACAACTTTTATTTTAACATCTCTCTCACTCTACTACAATATCTGCCCATAGAATGTTGTCAAATGTTTCTGTTTCAGCATACAATACAAATGGCTGCTTTCAGAAAGAAACTAATGCTCACTTAGTTTATTTTCATTGATTCAGGGAGAGACAGCCAACAGCAAAAAAAAAATAAAGTTAAAAACAGGTACAATCTCAACAACAGCATTAACAGTGTCAAGTCCATTTTGTATTTCTAGAACCATTTCATATTCAGTACCCACTTTGACAGTACCAATTCAAAAATATCCATAGCTGAATATTTTACAACCACCATCTGTCCCAGAAAGCAGGTAGGTGCTTGCTTAACATAGTTCAATGTGTTTTGAATTTACCCAGGTCTAAGTGGGATTGTAGGTTTAGGTACTTCTGGCTGCACTCACACACCTCTTAACCCAAAACAGCCATGCCTTTTACACAAAGATCGAAAATGCCCTTTAACCAAATAAAAAGGAGATGGAGAGGAAGAAGGAGGAAGTGAAGCCACAACAATTTTCATGACAGATAGATTCATGATAACCTAGGTGTGTTTCAGCTGTTAGGGCAAGGATTTTGGCTTCATTCTCAAAGCAAATACTAAGGTTCATAAGAGAGTAAGATTCATAAGTCTGAAGACAGGACACCAGAAGCTGCAATACCTGTAGCACGGATAAAGACATAAAAAACTTCAAACCTTACAGTTTAGTATATATTTTTGTTTCTCAAATACTTGGAGCCCTATAGTAAGAACGTAAATGAATCCATGTTCAAGGTAACTTGTTAAGCTGTGAAAACAAAGACTTTCAAAGAGAAATAAGAGCCTTGGTGACTTTAACTTGTTAGTCTGATCCCAATACTCCTCAAAGACTGAATAGATTTTGGAGGGAAGACTAATTAAGGACATCAAGACAAATCCACAGTATTGTATCATAGGCAGCTCACCTTAAAAATCATTTTTAGTGGGAAAGCTTCTGAAATATGACTTATAGCAAAGTTGAATTTATCTGTTTTAGCTAGATATTTATTAATTGGCAACAGCAGGGATGAGTAAGAGTACTAATGTCTTCTGTTTATCCAGATCCTTGACCACTAAAGGAGTTGTCTGGCTAAAGGCAGGTGACTTTGGGAGAGATTTTATTTCATTTTTTACCAGGACATGGAACTAGAACCAAGTATATGCTCAAAACACAAATAGAGAATTCTAGGCTGATCATCCCACTAGACAGTATCTGGATTTGTTGGCCAAAATAAATCTAACAAACCAATATTGAAAGTTTTTTCTCTAATTATCTGTTCAAATCAGACACAATCTCTTATTCTACAGAAAAGTGATACACAACTGACTTCTAAAACAGTGTTTTTCTAGGCAGCATTAAGTAGGTTATTAGTTATCTTTTGTAGAGATAGTGGCATATCAATACCTTTGAATAAGGAACTATAAGAGCTTACTTACAAAGCTGTGCAATTTGTCAACACAGAGTTGATCCTACACTGGAGAAGACAGAGAACTACTACTAGAGGAAGTAGGGGTGTATTCTTGCAAGGAAAGATTGTGAAGAAATCTGTTACTCTCTTATTTTTAGCCTAGGAGGGGGAAAAGACAAAAAACAAAAGAGACAAAAAAAAGGGAAAGGTAAAAAAACCATTCTCATGGTTTACAGAGGTTTGTGTTGGGATTCAGTTGCAAGGAAGCTCTTTTACCGCAAAAAGTGTCATGAATAAAGGCATATACAAACCTAGGCACCACTGGATGATGCAGTAACTGCCTCGGAGTGTAGCATTGCTAATCTCACAAGTATTTGGATAGTGTTGTATCAGGCACCCCTATCATAAGAACATTAGTGCTTTTACCATAATGAAGGAGCCTCAGAACAGGTCTTTTGTGTAGAGATACAAGGTTCATGGACACACAACTCATTACCACAGAAGTGAGTGTGGGAACAATACCCTAAGTAACCATCATGTGTGCCTGGGCCACTTTACTGGGGCAAAGCAAAGGAGGGACTTTCACCTTAATAGATCAGGTGGCCTTCTGCAAGCACACAGCTCTTTCTCACAGGCTACAACATTCCAGCATACAACTTGCCACTAAAGCAGGTTCCCAAGCGTTTGCATTCATCTTAACCAATCTAAAACAAAGGGAAAGAGTGCTAGAGGGGACCTCAGGAAGTCCTTCAGTCCAAGGCCTCTATCCCCATTCAGCACACATACTAGATGTCAGTATTACAACAGATACAACAGGTTAGTGACACTTGCTCTTAGGTTTTCAGTTACACACTTCATCTTCTGCAGCCCTGCATTGTCTTAAGAGTTTCTATCATGTCTGATTTAATTATCTATCAATTTATACCCATTATTCTTTATATTCAGTTTTCAGAGCAGGTAAGGCAGGTAATTCCTATATTAGCTCTTACTTATCCATACAGCCTCTTAGCTTAAAACCTAAAAGGTGGCCAGCTTAGTAGAGTTTCTGCTTCTCAGTCCTTTCTCTTCACACTGAACTGTGTGCTTGTCACGTGGGCTGGGGGCCCACACTCTCTCTCCTAAATGGCAAACCAGTCTCACTTCAAGTCTTGTACACTCCATTTAAATAGCTGGGGAGGATGTTTGCCTTTTCACAACAGCATGACACTGAGTCACATTTGTCTGGTGTTCAGCTTCAACCTCCAGTTCTTTTCACTCCTATACAGTTCTTCCCCTCCATTTTCTATTTCTGCTGTTAGTCACTGCTGTCTTCACACTAAGCATTTCCCTCTTGCAACATGCCCTCATGCCCCCCACACCAGGTTATTCCAGACTATGAAGAACCTTGGAAATTCCCAGCTTGTTCTCCAGTGTACATGGAGTCACTTCCAACTTCATGCTATCAAAACATTTAATAAACAAATCCAATAACCTCAGCTTCATTCAGAGAGGAACTTTCAAATTCTCAAATAAAAATAAAAACTCTTCCATCGTAACATTTAAGCTTTTGCCAGATTCTTATGTGACACATTTTTGGAGATGCTGAGCCAGACATACCCAACTCAAATGGAGACAAACAGGTGTTTGCCGTTATGACAATTTTAGCGAGAATACCTGACAGGGACTAGACGGTATTTATTCAATCAGAGGTTGCTGCATCTGCCTGCTTCTCCTCACCATATATTTTAATCTCTGCAAGGTTTGTTGCAAGAGATGTAGTGTAACGCAAAGCACAGTGTGAAACTCAGAGCTGGTACTGCAGAGATGATTCCTGCCTCAAGAATTCAGCACGGAAAACAAGGCAGTAAGTCTGTCTTGGAATGCAGTGACCATGGTGGGCCTCTGCAAGGCTCAGCGACCTCCTACTTTTGCACAACTGCTTCAGGCACCAAAACCACCACAAGCTGGTACTTTGTTTCGTACATGAGAAATAAACACCAAAGGTAATTTCAACCAAAAGGAACTTGCAGGGCACCTATGAAACAGAAACACTGCATCATCTCCCAGTTGCCCTGTGGAACCAGCCAGGCTCTCCACAGTTGAGGGAACAGCTGGCTACCAACAGCCTGAGCTGTACAGACAGGGTATAGAGAACCCAGAGCCACTGGGAATTGGGTTGGAAGGACGGCCCAACTGAGCACTACCAAACTCCTTCTGAATACCTTTTTTGTGGAAAAGACATTACAGAAAGTCATGGCTTTTGCCATGGAGTTTGCTTCAAGGAGCTGCTGCTAGTGCCCCAGGGTCACCACCATGCCTGACTGTCCCTACCTGGCCCATGTAAGCCCCTCAAGGCATCAGCCCCATCCCACGAGGGCCAGGCTGCAGTTTGACACAGCCCTGTCCAGCCATGGGTCCAGCCAAGCCAGGCCCACCCGTGCCCACATCCTGACCCAGCCTCAGCCTGTCCCCAGGGAGGCGCACAATGCCTGGGGCTGCCTCAGTGTCCTTGGCTGCAATTGTCCTGCTGGGGTGGTAGGACAGGCCCTGGCTGCCAAGCCCTGCTCTGACAGACCCCCAGGGGAGCCCCCATAGCATCCTGCCTGTAGGGAGCACCCACACCCTACAGGGCACAATGACAGGGGCTGCTGTAGAGGTTTGACAGGCTGTTTTAGACCATCTCTAATCTCAGTTTAAGCGTGAGTCATTACCCAGTAGTACAGAAGCAGATGAAGAAAGGCCTTTTTTGAGAGGTCATTTCTTATTCATCAACTACAACTCCATCAAGTGGAAAGAGCAGAATGTCATTTACTCCAAAACCCATCACTCTTTTCCCAATGGGGGAGGTTTATGATATGCTTAAAGCCACCTTCCTTCTTTAAAGACCCTTAAAAGAAAGGACTGAAACTATTTGCAACAACATTAGCCCCATGAAAACTGCTACGTATCACTTAAACACATCCCAAATTTTAGTGCTTAATTTCTCTTAATCTCAAAAACAGTGACAAGAGGGAATTCATACAGATCTCGCAAGTGTAAACCTTCAAACAGTATTTTGCTTCATCTCAAACCAACCAAAAACTATGTAAAAGGACAAGTTTAAAAGTAAAGAATAACTATGATGGCCAAAAAATGAGAAAAAGTCTTCAGTTTAAGGTCTTCTCATTTTGCAATCCTGTTCAGGAATTATATCCATAATGCAACATATCCAGCAAAACAGATGTAAGAGCATCTTGCATTTTTCAAGATCATCTTGGGAATCTCTCACCTCAAACCAAATGTGGTCCATTTTCTGTCATCTGCTACAGCAAGAGAAGGTTTATGAACCACCACTCTGTCTCTGGGAAGGGCTGGCCTCCTCTTGCCTTGCAGTCCAATTGATCTGTTTACCCTTTACTGGGGCAGAATAAGTAAAACAACACTGTAAGCCATATGACTTTGTGAAAAGCAGGTCCTGCTTGATCCAACCTGATTTCCTCCTGTGGCAAGGTGACCTGCTGAGTGGATGAGAGAAAGGCTGTGGATGTCATCTACCTAGACTTTATTAAAGCCTTTGTAACTATTTCCCATAGCAGTCTCCCAGAGAAACTGGTTTCCCATGCTGTGGATGGGCATACTCTTCACTGGGCAGAAAACTGGCTGGAATGATTGGAGCCAGAGAGTGTTGGTGACTGGAGTTACATCCAGCTGGTGGCCAGTCATGAGTGGGGTTTCCCAGGACTCAGTACTGGGCCAATCCTGTTTAATATCTTCACCAACAACGTGGACAAGAGATAGAGTACATCCTCAGCAAGTTCACAGATGACACCAAGTGGGTGAGAGCATTGATCTACTGGAGGGTTGGAAAGCTCTGCAGAAGGATCTGGACAGGATCAACAGGCTGAGGCCAACTGTACGAGGTTCAGCAAGGCCAAGAGCTGAGTCCTGTACTTGAGCCACAACAACCCCAAGCTAGGGGCAGAGTGGTTGGAAAACTGCCTGGTGGAAAAGGACCTGGGGCTGCTGGTCAACAGTTGGCTAAACATGAGCCAGCAGTGTGTCCAGGTAGCCAAGAAAGCCAATGACATCCTGGCCTATATCAGCAATAGTGTGGCCAGCAGGACCAGGGCAGTGATTGTCCCTCTATATTTTGCACTGGTGAGGCCTCATCTCAAGTCCTATGTTCAGTTTCAGTCTCCTCACTACGAGAAGGACATTGAGGTGCTGGAGTGTGTCCAGAAAAGGGCAATGGAGCTGGTGAAGAGTCTGGAGCACAAGTCTTACGAAGAGCAGCTGAGGGAGCTGGAGCTGTTTAGCCTGGAAAAAAGGAGGCTCAGGGGGACCTTATCAGTCTCTACAACCACCTGAAAGGAAGGTGTAGCCAGGTGAGGGTTGGTCTCTTCTCCCAGGTAACTAGTGACAGGATGAGACGAAATGACCTCAAGTTGCACCAGGGGAGGTTTAGATTAGAAATTAGGAAATTTTTTTTTCATGGAAGGTGTTGTAAAGCATTGGAACAGACTGCCCAGAGAAGTGGTGGAGTCACCATCCCTGGAAGTATTCAAAAAACTTGTGAATATGGCACTTGAGGACATGGTTTAATGGTGAACATAGTGGTGGTACTGGGTTGACAGTTGGACTTGATGATTTTAAAGGTAATTTCCAACCATAACGATTCTATATGCCTACATGCATACGTGTATGAGTTTCAAGACATACAACCACTTCAAAGTTGTTTTTATGGGCATGAATTGACATAATTACCATTTCCCAAGCAGAGTGTATCCAGGGGCAGACAGCACCATGACATCAATGGGAATAGCTACACGCTCACAGCTACATGCTGACCCCAGACTGCACACTTAAAAGTGTTACCCACTTGGAAGTTAACCAGCATCTACCTTTCCAAAAAAAGCAGAGATGATCAGGCTTTCCACAACAGTGAATTTTGTAAGCAACTTAAGAAGAGAAAGATATTCTCATTTTTTGCTTCAATTTAATCTTTCATACACACCCACCTCCCTGCCATATGTAATCAGAAGTGAATCACTGTTATAACAGCAGCTGCTTTACGTCTTTTTTCTGCTTTTTCTTCACTAGAAATAACACTTCCATTTGTGCCCACTGATGGGCTCACTGTACCTTTATGTCAGTCCAATAATCTTCCTGTCCAATGCACAGCTAATTCCCCTATCCATACAAATGTACATGATATTCTTGGCTTCTGTATCTCCTGTTTATCCCCCTCTGACATGATTTTTGCATCTTTACAGTGTGCCCCATGAATTACACTTCAACTTGGCCAGTTTGCAGCTGCACAGTTACAGCTTTGTATTGCTTGCTGAATAGAAGTTGCTTGGTTTTATTCTCTGTCCTTCCTAATCTCAAGTATAGTTTGTCAATACAGGTCATGTGAATCCCTCATGTTATCCAAGAAAGCAGAATCAAGAGCATGTTTTCTATCATGTGACATTAATACTAGTTGTTTTCACAGAAAATACAAAGATAATCCAGGAGTAATTTATAGAGACAAAATAAGCTAAGAAGCTCTCCAAGCCTATTTCCCTGCAATCTCTTGACAAGGAACTCTGGCTTAATTTTTTAAAGTCCTACTCAGCTATGTGTTTGTTCATTTTCAAACAGAGCCAGTGACTGATTAACATGCTGTTCTTTAAGGAATGTGAAGGGGGATCTTGGATAAGCTCCTAAAAATGATGTCTTGCCACAAGGAAGTGAGATGTCAAACGATAGTATTCTCATGCATTTGTCTTAGCCGTGCATTCTTTTTGACTCCATCTGTTCTGTTTTCTAATAACATGCCTGATTTTTAACAGTACTCAGAAGAATGAGGTATTTCAATGATTATACTCCACTGACCTCTAGTTAGGATGTGTAATTATTTCCATGATTACCTTCCCTTTAGTAAGTACCTTGTATTTCCAAACTGCTAAATCCATCTACTCCAACATTTTAGAAGCTTGAAAAAAGGAGCAAAATAAAACACCCATGTGAACAAGAACACCTATGAGACATTTCCAGCTTCTTTTAAGTCTGTGGCATCCAGGACAGCTTCCTGTGACCTAGCAGTCTACACAGAGCTAGCGAATCAACTCCACTATTAGCATCCTCATTAGACTCAGCAGAGAGGCTGATTTCCTCTCTAGATTGACTTAAAGGTATGCAGACAAGGAAACTGTTTGCTTTACTGTTTCTGGATGTTGACAAAAAGGACATGAGTGGCTGCAGGAACTGATCAACTTCTTTTAAACGACCTCATCAATAGCTGCAAGGAGAAAAGGCTCATTTTATGATCTAGGAGTAAATATGCTTTTTCTCTGTGAAAGGCTAGATAGTATCTATGGAGAAAACCTTGATCTGCAGTGCTTACAGACTTTCATGTCTCAAGTACTGACCAAAACACATTCTCTTCATAAAATCAGAGAAGAACAGGGTTCTTTTTTCCTGTGAAGTTTATCTACACACTCGGGTATTCCCCAAATGCATGTTTAATGGCAGAGGTATGGGCGAAAGGAAGAAGGGAACACAGATAGCTAAGCTGCACTAAATTTTACAATCAATAAGGCTGTTATGTGGACTTTGTTCACTTCAGTCATGACAGAAGCAGGAAAATGTGCTCTAAAGTCAGTAAAGCCTCCTGAAAAGCACATCTAGGTTTTTTAAGACATATAAGATATTAAGTCTTTGCATAATTCACTTATTTAGCAAAACTTCAAGCCTTTAAGTCATCCTATAAAGGCTTTGCAAAGTAGTAATGTACATCTTTGTGACATATTTATCATATCCTCCTGGAAGTCTTGTAATACTGTCATTATAAGCAATTTCTAATTAGAATGTAAGAACAGATTATACAGATACGTCTTTTTTCCCAGTATTTTCAATGGTTATGCAAGTCAAAAGCAGCTAAGTTCTCTGATGACATAATTAAGCAAGAACAAGTCACATCTGTGTCACTTTATCCACTTACAGCCAGAGAATTTGGCCCAGATATTTCTGAAGCAGAATCTGCCATAAGTGACTAAGCAGCTTTCATACTTTTCTTCCTCTAGAATCTTTAAGTATTGACATCAAGCTAGGAAGACTAAAACCTTCAGATTCTATTCCAGACTTGAACCAGTTCACCACCACTGTTAGGTGGTAGCATGTATATGGCCCTCTTTTATGGCCCAGCCTGACCCAAGAGCTCTTGCTCCAGGTTCCTTGCTGCTGGAATGCTGCCTTCCCATCTGCCTGTACACGCTCTTGGGAAAAGAAAATACTAAAATCTACTTTAAATATTTGCTTAAACCTCTTCAAGGTGACAAAGATTGCTAACCATGATCTATGTGACCTCTTCCTGAGAGCATGCTGTTCTATTGGAGCATGTTCTTCAAAGGTGATAACTTATGGCACATTTAATGTTTCAGAGAAATACTCTGGAAACCCATAAAAGCTATTTTCACTTTCTAAATGCAACTCAAAGAGAAGCTGCTATGATCTTTCAGCAAAGAACATTCTTAACATTTTGTCCTTGAGTATAGGCTTAAGAATAGGGTCTGGAGGGCATAGAAAATGAAGGGAACAGTAGCACTAATTGCCTGTAACTTTGAGGACTTCAGCATTAACTGTTGCTTAGGCTTCCCTGCTATTGTTGCCACTTTAAAGCATAACAATAACATCCTAACAGTAAAGAAGTGCTCCTACATCTGAGGTCAAATGCTCTGGTCGCTGAACTACAGGGATATAGGAAGCATTAGATCCTAGAAAGAAAACACCAAAAACACCAGGTAATTCAAATCAGGAAAATCAAGGAGCAGCAATACCAGGATATTTGTACCTTCTGAGACCCTCCAAGACCAAAGACCAGAACCAATAGTGCCTCTATCTATTACCAAATAGACAGTTCCTTGTCAGATTACTGAGCTAACAAGGGAAAGCATCTCCCAGAGCCACCCTACTCCTGAAGGAAGGAAGAGCACACCAATTAAATCTGAGGCAGGAGCAACCAGAAATGAAGTGTTTGCATTGAGTTGCTGGCATATACTAACTTGTAATAGTCACTGCTTGCTCTCTCTGTCTCTCTCTCTAGTTCAATTATGTTTTCCCTATCCTAGCAGCAGTTTGTTCTTTTATTCTTTCGCACTCTACAACCAGCTCAATAAGCTTGGATCCAACATTAGATCATGGATGCCATCAGCCTTTCAAACACACACGTGGACTTGCTGTAGCCAGGAGCTCTTTGTGAAGGAAAGGCACTTCAGCAACTGCCTCCAAGATCTCCTATCCATTACTGATATCCCAGTACCTCAGAACTCACATTACTGCTTTGATATTTCTGACAGGCAATTGTTCCCTCAACCTGTTCTAATTAGAACTACACAGTGCCACAAGTTACCAGTTTAAAAATCAGGGCACCACAATATGGTTGGGATTTTTCTCAGCAACTAAAAGAATGATTTCGCAGAATAGCTTAACTTGAAATAACACAAAGTGCCAGCAAGCCATCTGTTGTAACCTCTGTGTTAAAGTTAACAGCTATTTTAGATTTCAACAAAGGAAGTCAGCTACAGCTATTAATGCTGGTTTGGTTTGTTGCTTGTTTGTTGTGTTTTTCCCCTGCCATGGAGTCTAAGCACCCACTATTTTTATTAAATGGAACAGGAACCACAGTAACTGGAGATCCCTGAAGATGGGGGAGAAAACAAAAATCTGGGACACAAACACCCCTGTGTTGCATTGCAATGCCAGTCACTTATCTCCTCACACATAAGTCAAGCCAGACCTTTCCCAATTTGTCAGAACCTGACACACAAGGAAGGCAGGCGTCACCATGAATACACACAGTGACTGACTGCAGATTGAGGACATACTGAACCATCTGACACACTGCCAGCAGCCCCCAGCACATCTGGGTCTCTAGTATATTTTTGGGATGAAGTATCAGTTACCCTGTCTGTGCTCAAGATTAAATCTAGGGATGGATACAATCCTTTTTAAAGACTTAAGTTTAATATTGAGGCTTGGAAGGGAAAGGCAATGTTAAGTAATTTATTCAAAAGGTAAAAAAGTGATAGTATTTTCTACTTGTAGTTAAAAAGGCCACGAGTTTTCTAAGTGGGTCTTTATTTTTTCTCATGGGAGCTTTAACTCATTCTCATTAACTAACTTAAACTTCAATCTTTTCTTTCCCCACACCATCTCCTTCATGAAGGGGCAGTCTCCCAAACCAGAGATTGACACTAGCTTTGATCCTAGTCTGATCCAAGGATTTATTTCCAGCATCAATGGGGCTGAAGTCTCATGACACATTTATCTTCTGGCATCAGACAATATCAAGTAGTTCCTCCTAGGCAAACCTTGAGATTTTGACCAAAAGGCCACACTCTGAAGTTTTGGTGCTAACCAAAGATATTTTTTATCTCCGTCTCTTCCTTTTAATCTCAGAACCTAGAAAGAAAGCATTTTACATCCAGCATATTTGAACTGAGAATACAGACTTGTCGGCGCTCTGTTCCGACCCTATATTTCTTGCTTGTGCTCCATTAGGGACTGAAAGACATGCTGTCACTACAAAGGATAGCTGTCTTCACCTCAGTGCAGACCTTCTCCTCAGAAGGTATGGATCCAAACTTTTGAGTCAGACCAGTGTCCAATGAAGCAACAAGGGTGCCAGTACAAGTATGTTTTGCATGACTCCAGTGATATCTGCATGGTCTAAAGAAGTCCATCTACAAACTAGAATTATAAGAGCTTAGTTATATGCAATGCAGTAGTTTCCACAGCTTAAAATTTCAGTAGTCAAAAATAAAAATATGACAAAGGGTACATGTTTCACACATATCAAATCACAACACTAACTGAATTTCTGCCAAACCAAATCACCATGCTACGAAGAACATGCAGCATCTATCATCATGATCAACAGAATGAAAGGGCAGCAGCAACCTTCTCTCCATCTATTATTACCAGGGGAAATATTCACAGCAATATACATACACCTTCCTCAAGATATATCTATATTATTTCTGTCAACCATAAATCTGACTCCTGTATGTCAAAGGAAACACAAATTCCTGGATTAACAGGTCACCAACTCAATTCTTTTCCAAACCAGTATTAAAACGGTAATCTCAGTTCTGTGTTAAAAAGGATATTACTATAAAGTAATGATATGAAGAAATAAGCCATCAAAGGCAGAGAACTTAAATGAAAATTGATGCTGAAAATAGCATAACACCACAAAGCTTATGGTCCAAAACCTCAGTTATGCTTATGAATAAGAACTTTCAATAAAACCTAGGAGTTCTTTACAGGGGTACCTAACAGAGATTTTTAAATGTTTTACGTTTCTAGATGTAATTTCTAGAGGTAGACAGTGTTTATTTGCACATTTGTCAAAAGCGCAACTGAACTTTCTCTGGGCTCCAGTGCTAGCTCCACCTTCCTCCCTCACCCCAAGCCGCTTTCTCAGATAGGTTTCTGCCTGCCCCATTGCACAAATTTCAGCTCACTGCTCCTCGGCATTTATTTTTAACAGCAAAATGATGGAATTAAATACTACTAAAAAAAAAAGGCAACGACAAGCAACCTTAGGCCAGACAAACTGTCAACTTAATTGACAGCAATCATCACATCCCATTCTCAGATGCAAATGCTGAATTTCACATCCCAGCTCTTCATAACCATTAACCTTTTTTTTTGCAATGCGTTGCTGCTCTACTGCACAATCAACTTGACTGCCGAGGCCTGCAGAGAGATACCGACAAACCAGCGGTGCAGCTCCCCACACCAGCCAGTCCACGGAAATCTCCCGTGCTGTGCACTGCCGCTGCACGCCGCGCCGTGTCATTTCACCTCTCTCTTCGTATTCGCTCTGCCCAAAAGCCACGCCAGAAGGGTTAAGGTTAGGGACGGCTGCACAGAAAACCTTGCAGCCAGGGGGAATCCCATTCCCAGAGCCGCCCTGCACAGCGCAGGGCAGGTCACCCGCAGCGCCCTGATCAGCGGCTTTCCCCACCCGAGAATGGGGACGAGGAGCCACCCGCGCACCGGAGCACAGCCATAGCGGGGGTCTGGGCACTCCGTCCTGTCTGCTTCCCGCGGCGGAGCCGGCGAAGCCGGGCTCGGGGCACCGCCACAGCCCCGCCGGGGAGGGGATGCCTGTGACTAAGCACACGCGGCCTCCCCTCGCCCTCCCACGCGCGCAGGCACCAGCGGCTGGACGGCGGGGCCGCTCCCGGGAAGGGACCGCGCAGGAGGCACCTGCCGTCTCCCGCCCCCGGGCCCGGGCAGTAGCCCAGGCCGGCAGCCGGGCCCG
>VZRE01011443.1:616484-665421 GCA_013396775.1 Cephalopterus ornatus
CCCGCCCCTGTGTGGATGCAGGGACATGGGGGGAAGGAGCCAGCTCAACATCTCCAAGTACCACATCCAGCCAATTGCCGCGGCACTCCGCGCCCGGGAGGTGGGGTTATATGGGCGCCGCGGGCCAGCGCGAGCCGCCCACCGCCCGCCCCGCCGCCTGCCGCCGCTCCGCCCATTTAAAACCACAGCGCCGGCTGCCGCCGGGCCGCTGCTTGCGCCCGCCGCCGGGAGGGCGGTGACCTCCCGCTCCCGGCCCCGGCTGGAACTGTCCGCCGTCGCCGCGGTGCTGCAGCCGCGCAGGGCAGAGGCAGGAGCACTGGCCTCGGTGCCTGGGGGTCCATCACTAGCTCCCGCTGTCTTGGTGGGGGTGGGCGAAGGGCTGCCGAGGGCTGGGAGCAGAAAGGCGCTCAGGTGTTGACGCGGTGGGTCCGAACCCCGACGGCCCGGCCGGGGCCACACAGCCTGTCATGCACGAGAGCGTGAGCAGTCGGGATCCTGATGTCTCTGCCCCAAAACAGGGCACAGAGCTCCCGCGCTGGGGCGGCCCCTGAAGGAAAGTGGGGAAAGTCCTGGAGCATAGGACTGTGGGACACCCGACATCAGATGCTCGCTGGCTGCTGGGCTTGCCACACGGCTTGGGCTCCGGTGGGGCACATACTCCTGCCCATCCTGCTCTCTGCAGATTGTGGGGCTGAGCGCCCGTGGCGTGTAGGTTGGTTTCTGAAGTGAGTACAGTGTGAAGTAACCATTCTTCCAAAATTGCAATTTGATTTAAAAGCAATATCGAGGCACTAGTAAAATGAGGGAAGTGAAAACACCCGTGCCCTAGCTGGGTTAGTTAAACATGATTCAGAAGTATCTCTGGAGTAATCTAAGGATTTCATATAGGAGCTGAGGCCCCTGGTTTGTGCAGCAGTCAGATCAGTCTGTCTGATGTTACAGGAATGTTTTAAATCTCTGATCAAGGTTTATTACTATTGCTATTGGGCATCCTGCTGTGCTGGTTACTGTACAAACACTCATTAAGGTGACAGTCCCTGCCTCCCTTCTTGCCAACAGCGATAGCAGCCATCGAGCCCACACTTTCACAACAGCGCTTTCAAAATAAACAGTAATTGGATTCTATGGACCTATTGTATGCAACTGGGCGGGGGGGGAGGCAGGGGCCGGCATATTATTTGCATTTTTTGATGCAAACTTTCAGTGTATGTTGATCTGAAGATCTGGTAGCGCTACAGATTTAACAAGTTTTATAACACTGAATGTTTCTGTCTTGAAAAAAGGAAGGTTAATGTCCTTCTCATGGTTCTCAAGGACTCTAGCACAACATGGAAAACTATAAAAGCTGGAGTCTGTAGGTATTTAAAAGACCAATCTTATGTTGTATTCAGATATTTTTAAAATGCAGTGACTTCATTAAAACTTTAAAGTTCTATATGGTGCATACAGCCAAATACAAAGAAAAGAATCCATCTCCTGTGCATCCTTGAGCAAACAGAAAAAACAGTGTAATTTGAGAGGTGAGATTTAAGCTGTATTTCTACTTTGAAAAATCTCAAAAGTGTCTTATTGATTATATTAAAATATTACTAAGCTTATATACAAATGGATTTTGAATTTTTTTTTTTATTGCAAGCTCTGCCAACTTAGCCAGTAATTTGGCATTGCACTGGGTTTGTTTCATCTCACTAGTCACCAGAAATCATAGCTCTATAGGCCAAGCTATCATTTTAATTGATCCTTGCCACCCCGTGTCTTCAGAATACCGTGACGGGAAGGCATGACTGGATATGCAGAACTTTTCTTGCTGGTAATGATGAGTGACCAGCTTGAACCTCAAGAATCCAATTTTCTTGGTTGGCATGTGGAAAACCACAGACTGTTCTTCACAAATGTTATCTGTTTTATATGCAGTTCCCATGAAACAAAAAAATATAGATGCCCTGTGTTTACCTTCTCACACAAGGGTTTTTAATACTGCAAAAAACCCCACTTTAAATATGTTGACAGGTTCTTTGTACTAGACACATCGAAATAAACATTTGATTTGTGGAAGGATAGAGGTATTCATCCAGGTATCGTATAATTCACTTTGGCATCCAGATTCTATGAAAGTGCCCACAGACACTTAAATGTCTTTAAATTTGCTGAGTTTTTTTCTGTAAAACACAACAGCTGGAAGGAGTGCTCTGAACCCCAGGACAGAAAAAGATTTATCAGAATGGGCTCCCAGCAAAAGTATTCATGGGAACAGTCCAGAGACCGAAGAAACCCACACAGCCACCTCTATCTGCTGGTTGCAGCAAAGACAATTTCTCCCAACCCTTGCACACTTTACTACAAAACCAGGTTCCCATCACACCTGTCTGACGCACACTTCCAGGACCTTCCCTCCTAATGGCATGCCAGATGTCAGAATTTCGGTTTTCATTTTTTTAAATAGAATATTGCACACAAGAGCTCTGGGAGGAGACTACTGCACTGACAGAGAGGGGCAGGACTGACCCTTGCATCTACCAATCCAACACGACATTTTAATGATGAAGTCTCCTGCCATAGACACACATTCAATTTTTGTTAGTGGAACTTTCCCCTCTTTCAACTCAGTCTGTACAAAGACAAGTCACTCTTCTGCCTGTCCCACAAGCAGAGAAACTCTCTGCATGCATGGGAAGGTAAGATCACTTTTCTGAGACAGGACTATGGAGGCTCCCACACAGGGCTGGGCGCCTAACGTTTTCGCTTGCCTTGTGGTCTAAGACACAGCTTTTCACATGTTCCCCTCAGACCAGCCATGGAAACTGCTGATTAAATTACTGTAGTCCAAAATGAGGGTTCTGGATTGTGCAAATTGCCATGTGTGACATGCTAGTAGTCACTTGGTCCCAAAGGATCGCAGAAGCACAGAGAAATGACAGGTGTTTCTAAAAATGGTTTCATCAGTCCATTGGGTTTTTATGAACAATTCAGATAACAGTCACCACTGGTGATTTGCAGTCGAAAGATCTAATTATATAAACCTAATGGACCAGTATAAACAGAGCCCTGTTTTCTCCTTAGTCACTCAAACTTGTGTTTAGCTGCTAGAAAATACTACTAGAGTAAATGGACTTTTGTAGCCATGGCAACCTGTGGATCCGCTTTTAATTTGCCTACAGAGAAAATGTTTGGGTTCTTTTTCCTTGAAGTTTTCTGGTTTTATTGCTACAGCAAAGGTGCCTTCTGTACACTCTTTCTGACCCTGCTGATCTGTAAGGTTAAGATTATGATAGAGGGAAGTCCTGTATTTCTCACTTCTCAGTAATTTATTGTTCATACTTAGCTCTTTGAGGAAGGGTCTTGTGCCATCTTGCACCATATTTCACCCTATCAAACCATGACCTAGGTCCAACAGAATATTGACGTTTCTGTCTCCTACCTAAGCTTCCTCACTTCCTATTGATTTCACAGAGTTTGTAGACTCTGGTGTGTGCCTGGTCCTTTCATAGCACAAATACATTGAAATGGAATAATATTTAATCACGTTTCGAATTATTCTTTTCTAATCCTCTGTTCTGAAAGTGCAGCCCAGAAGCACAGAGCTGCGCTGTCACTCAAAAATCAGAGTGCTCTGAAGCTGTACTTATTTTTCGATTGAAAACCACACAGTTTTGAAATGCACTTTTTAAAGGGCTGACTCCATGTGCACACTTCCCAGTAAGACCTAATCCAGTAAGACAGAACTTCGGGGGAGCACTGCTAAAGGCTGCAGTCCTTAAGCCAATGCTCTACAAGAGCCTGTCCCCCCTGCAGTGTAAGTCATGTTCAGCTTTTGATCAACATGGGAATTGAACCTAGAAAGTCCCTGGGACTGGGAGTGTGGTACCATCTGGAGGCTCTTTGTTTATCTTGTTAATTCTATTAAAACACACTACAGGATTATTAAGTTTGCAGAGCTTGATTGACAAACTTAGTGATATGAACTTTGCTCCTCAGGACCTACAAGTCACAATTAGGTCTGTGAGAACCTGCAGATTTCCAAGTTCACTTTTTTGAGATCTTTCTCGAAGGATGCTTCAGCTGCCAAGCCAGGTGCCTGCCCACCTGCCTTCCTGAGTGCATGGGTAGAGCCATATTCTGTCTATTTGCTCCACAGACTATACTGGCATCTTCCCATTGCAGTGCAAACTAGAAGGTTCTTCAGCTGCAGAATGTGCTCATTTTTTTTGTGTATCAGCTTTTAAATTTACCTTTCCAATACAAGAGTGGTAAAATCATTAAATATTACATTAATTTTGATAACAAATATTTGATAATTAATAATTAGTTTAAAAATACCATATTTATATTGTTATTAAACCATTAAGCTTTAGAATAATAATATAATAATATAAGATGCTATTGAGAAGCCACAAATATACACTAACATTATGAATACCTCTTCTGGGAGACAGGAAACATAACCCATGAGTAGGTAGAAGAGCCACAATGCCCAAAAACAGTTCCTCAAGTTTTTTATATTTGTCATCTATCATAATTTTCTTTTCTATGTGGAAATACATTCTGTTTTCTAGCATCTTTTCCTAAGATGCCCTATGAAGCCACCAGGAAATATAGCACCTCATCTGGCAGATGCCAAGATACATTGATTAGTGTTATCTGAATAGGCTCTAACCCGTCAATAACCTATGCTAAATCTTCTCATAAGATATTATCTCTTTCCCCTTTTTTTTGTGGTAGTGACGTATCAGATAATTTTAATCCTATTGAAATGGGTAGTCCTTACAAAGCAGTACAGGTTAGAAAAGTAAGTTTAAACTCACACTCTGTTGCTTTTCATCAGATACCAGACAGATTTATTTGTATTTTGGTTACAAGCAGCCCCTTTGATCACATTTTTTAAGGGATTCAACTACTCTCCAGAGGGAAAAAAAAGAGGATGAAAAGGCCAAGTTATCTTCTGCTTAGGGTGATTTGAATTGCTTAAGGATCTGAAATGGAATCACAACTTCTCACAAGACAGAATAATGTTAGTCATAGAGTGTGGCAGATGTCTGTTAGTCACCATTAAATTAAGAGAGTTTACCCACTCTGTTCAATCAATACAAACATGAGATAGATCAGTTCCCAATTAGCTGCAGCAAAAGAAGTCTTTCAGAAGTCAAAATCTGGTCATAAAAGGGGGCAATACTGAAAATGTGTGAGGAGACAGGGAAGAGGAGAGACAGACTATTTTCACTAACAAAAATAATTGTTAATCTCAAAAGTACCTCCTGTTTGACATCTGCTACCCCATAGGAGATAATTTCTTTTTCCAAGCAGAGGCTGAAAGTCCAGACATCACAAAATAAGTGGTCTTTGCTCTTGAGGGTAATTGAACAGCTGCAGCAGTGAATGAAATGTGCAAACACTTCCCAGCTCTCAGGATTTGGCCCATCAAGTGGCCCTTTCAGGACACGTCACTGGCTGCTGGCTCAGCACACTTAATTTCTATTCTGAGATGCATCACTAAAAGCTACCAATTCCAGAAGATGAAGTCTCTAAATAGCTTGCAATGTTGTTAGAAATAGGATATTTAAAAGACATCTGGAAAAAAAAGTCTGTGAACCTCTGTCAGAAACAGCTTATTTGCATGCCAGTTTTTCTCCAAATATGCAATCGTGATTCGGAAGAGGAACATTTCCAAAGAACATTGTCAAAATAAAAATCAGAGTTTTTGGTACTGAGAGATGCAGAAAACTATTAACTGAAATGAATTTTTGAAGCTCTCTCTATGTAATGCTGAAAATAATTTTACACAAATGAAAAAATAATAAATTTTATGTCAGATTTATGTTCTCCTTTTGGTGTTTTTTTCTTTTGTGTAGCTTAGATAGTTTGGTTGATGGCTGTTACTTTCATTCAGATGGGCATCCACAGTCAAACTTGTTTTTTCATTGTTTGGTGACCTTGTTGTGTGTTGTGTTGATTACATTTCTTTAAAAAGCCTGTTCCAACTAATTTGAGAAAACATCTTACGTGATGGAATCCTACTTCGAGCGCTTTTTTTGCAGGAAGATGATGTGTTCTGAGAGGCATTAAAGCAATGCTGGTGATCAGATGCAGCAACTCAAGCCAGAGCACTGCTCTTCCATGTATGCCGTGTCATTGCCACATGGTGGATCACTGAATGAATCACCACTGCAGAGGCCTGCCAGCACTGCCCCAGCTATTGTCTTCTTCCTGACAGTACCAGCCTAGAGATGAAATTCAACATGAGCTATAAAGCCACTGTTTCTTGTTATATCTCAGTTTATTGCAGAACATGGTCACATGGTGTAGAGCTACTTGCTGCTCACTGGGACTTCATGGCAGTCCATTCCTCAGACCTTGGAACATTTTCTAGTGGCTTTGCTTGAGGATTGCTCTTCTTAAATTGTCAGGCACTGCTTGTAGAGATCAATTTTGTCGTTGTACTCATTCTGTCACTACAACTCAACTTATAGTTTGTCTGAAGATTTACCACTCTTTTTCCATCAGAGCATCATCCAGCTACCAGAACTCTACAAAAACTGGACAGAGCACATTGGTCTGGATTTGAATAGGCACCTGTTCCTACATCAGAGTATCAGCCTTCCCTGCCGTCTGTTTTCTCCAAAAAGGGACAAGAAAACACAACTTTTACATGTTCTTTTTAATATATATATTTAAAAAAATCCTGCTAGGTGAGCACTGTTTTGCTGAGATTGTTTTCTTGGTAAAGCTGTGTATGCTGAAAGCAGCAGAATGTTCATGGAAATTCAGCTACCACCGTAAATCTGTCAATGGTTCATGTGCCATGTCCTAGTTTGCTTAATTTCATGAAATAAATGAAAAACCACAGTGGGTAAAGGCACTGGGTCTTCACTAAATTCTGGAGGAATATTGATATTTGTCAGATACTTAATTATTACTCCCTCAAAGTTGCGCTGTAACATGAAGTCTAGTATAAAAGAAAGGGAAAGAAGAGAAACTCTTCTTAAGACCACTTTAATTATTGAAGCTTAAAATAGATATTATGCAAAATAATATAGCTGCATGCTGTCAAACCATTCATTTGTACACTGCAGTGCCCACTTAAGTTTTCCTCATCTGGGCCACCTGCTTTTTCAAAGAACTTTACATGTAAGATTAGTCCTGGAGGAGATTGCACAAGTAACATAAGGAAGTACGGTGTTGTTCTCCTGATTTACACATCTTCATCTTCTTCTCCATTTTATACAACTATTGTTTTTTCCTTTGGGAAGTCTACTATTACAGATGAGAGCTTCCTTTGCTGCCTGTAGGCTGAGGACACACTGGTTCCCTGCATTTGCCTTATACACAGCCTGAATTGGTCTGTCTCCAATTTGGCCCACCTGTCTCATCAGGACCAGTAGGGTTTTTTGTGACTGATTTAATTAGCATATTTTATTTTAAGAGTCTTTTCCTGCAGTGGCTTGCTGTTTCTGTTTGGTTTTAGGTTTTTTGTTATGTTTTGGTTTGGTTTTTTTTAATTCTCTTCTCCTCCACACTCAAAATATAGAAAAGAAACTAAAAATTAATATCACTCCCTGGTATCTGTTTGGGAATTAATGAGGAATTAGTAACTGAGTGACTTAACTGACACAAAAATACCTTGTGGGTTTTTGGATTCATAGTAATTACTCTTAAAAAAAAGGTTTCACGGCTTGATTTCCCCCTGGTCATCCTTGCTAGTGGATTGCTACAGTTGCAGAGGGAACATTCTCTTCTGAGTACAATTCCTTACCCATTAAAGAGGGAAAATCATGTTACTCTGTAGACTCAGCCCTCCTTTACAAGCTGTACTTTGGAACAGCTTGCCCTTCTCACAGGCATGGACTGAATAGCCTCGGAGCCACCAAGAAATGTCATTGGGTATGCTGCAAACCTGGTGATGTGGCTATAGGCCCTGAAGCTTCTCTCCTTCCTCCATCCCTGGGTAAACCTGTACCTGCCATTCCTGGGACTCTATTTTCCTATGTTTTTGTACATAACCTATGTCATTGCCTTCCAGAAAGCAGGCAAAATCTAGTTCATGATTTCTTCCCATCCTCAGTTACTGCTCCTAGGTGTCTACTCTGAGCTCCATCTTCCCCAGGAAAATTTCTCAGCTGCTTTTGTATCTTGGATATCTTCAACCGCTTCAGCACCTATTGGCAAGGTGGTACCTCAGGAACACACTGACACTATCATACCTCCTTCCCAAAAACAATTAGTTTTAGCAGTACTTAAAGACTGGTATGTCAATTACATTTCTCTGGAGTCTTGAATTTCTTAGTAAAGTAGGCATTTGCTGCAGGCAGATGCAGTTCAAGTCAAACCAATTTATTTAGTGTAGATTAATAATTTGATACAATTATTTTCCAAGGACACTTATTAGGATTATTTTTGAATGTTCAGTCATTTCATGGCCTTAAATGTACTGTATGATGAAAGTAGCTGAATTTATACTTTCAAGTAGTCGTTGATTAATTTCAACTCCCTTTTTTCAAGCAGGGACTCTACAAAGATGAGCAGAAGTCAAATCATCATATGTTGGCTCTCCCCTTTCTTCTAGTTCAGCAAGCTCAGATCCCGTAAATCTCCTTGATCTTGAAATACACAAAAGCACACTGAAAGCTAGAAGAAAAGCCTGAGTATTTAGCTGTCTTGGAAATGTACTTCCAAATATATATTCTGCAAGATTTATCTTGCAAAGCTTGTTAAACAGATGTGTTCAGTACTGGGCACCTTTTGTCTGGTGGTTGAAGTAAAGAGACATGGATTCCACTCAGAGAAAATAATAAATAATAAATAAAGACTACTAACAAAATAGCTGACTGTATATCTGCACTTTTTTAGGAATACGGGCGTATATCTGAATTTCTGTAATTGTGGAAAAATCACAGAATCCCATAATAGTTAGGATTGGAAGGTATCTCTGGAGATACCTAGAGCAGGTTACACAAGAACACGTCCAGGTGGGTTTTGAACATATCCAGTCAGGGAGACTCCATGACCTCCCTAGGCAGCCTCTTCTAGTGCTCTGCCACCATCAATGTTAAGTTCTTCCTCATGTTGAGGTGAAACTTGCTGTGTTTTAGTTTGTGGCTGTTGCTCCTTGTCCTGTTGCTGAACACCACCAAAAAGATTCTGGCATCAATGCACTTGTATTAAGGACAGTTTGTCTCCTCCTTTATCACATAAAAATATTTATAATTTGCCACATCAATGAATGATTGCTTGTTCATGAGGATATGTGTCTGCAGCAAGTACCGAGATCAATCAATAAGTTAGGCCAAATAATCTGAGGTGGGAACTGTGATTCCATAATATTGCACCCTATTATCCTTACCTGGCCATAAGATAGATACTGATCACATCAGGGAAGCCTCCGTTTGTCAGTGCTTGCACTTGCAGTTTTTCCCCTCCTCTGCCCTGTGCACAGAATGGGAAACAGAACAAAAACGCAGGCTCATCAGGCTCGTTGCCTGGATCCCATGTGACACTGACAAGATCCACCTCATTTGTGCCCCTTTTTCCTTCACAAAGGCTCTGACACGTTCTTTAAGAAAGGCTCTTCAGACACAGCAGAGAGCCAGCTGCTGGCTGGATGAGCTGTTCTAGCAGTGACAGACAGCTTGGAGTGACTGGATGTATGCCTATCACATTAATTAATAGATCAGTGCTGTCACTGGGTGATAGGTATGTCAGGCTGCTTGATGGAGAGTGCCAGATGCCATGCTCAGATGCCACATGAATGTCCTGTCGCAAGACAGATGTTGGGCCGTGTTGTTGCATCCTCCATCAGAAGCATGCCTCTCTGGCATGAGCATGGAGCCTCCTTTCCATGAAGGCTTTTCTGGGCAGGATTTCAGATATCTATTTCTCCATAACTACCTTACTTTTTCTGCATTAACTCAGAAGCAAAACTTGTTCCCTTGATCAATGTTGAATACAGAGTGCACCCATCCATGTCTTAGTTCTTTCTCCTATTTCTGTTTGCATATTGATCTCTGTTCCACAAGAAAGTCTGTGAGATATAGGTATAATATTATGAAGCTGGAAGTTACAGTGACATTTCTTCATCCCTGAGGGCATTCTTAGCAATCTGCAAATGCTAAAAAGAATGACACCTTCGGAAAATTAGTTGATGTTTCAGTTCAGGTTATGACATGTATACTAAAAGTATAAGGCCTATCATGATGAGTTTTCAGGACAAAGCAATACCTAGGAATTCTTGTGAAAGAGATGGAGAAGGTTTACAGTGGGAATTGTGACCTGCAGGCTAGGAAGAGAAAAAGAGAAACAGTCCCAGCAAGCGGGAAGGAAAGAAAATAAAAATTATAATGCTTAGGAATGTTCACAGACAGATGTAACTACACCTTTCTGTCTAATGGTCTTCACAGCATGCTGTGACAATGAATTCCACAATTTAAGAACAGATTGTGAAGTATTTCCTGTGTTTTTAACCTGTCACGTGACTATTTCATTTGATATCCCCCAGTACTTGTACTCTGAGAAACAGTCAACAATTATTCCTCATTTATTTTCTCTGTGGCATTCATGAATTTATAGATATATATGATTTAAAAAATATTATTTAATATTATTTTGTACTTTTTCAAGTTTTACCATATCCTTTTAAACACCGATTAATCAAAACTGCATGCAGTTTTGCTAGGTGTGACTTGCAGACTTTGGCAGTGAGTTATTGATGTTTTCTATTTTCTACTCCTTTCTTACTAGTTTTTAGCCTTCTCTTTTCCTTTTTCATGGATGCTGAATAGTGAACTGATGCTTTCTGGAGCTAGTCAGAAAAAAATCCAGTTTCTCTTTCATGGATAGTAGTTGCTGATTAGAACATAATGAGGCGCAGCACTTCAGAATGAAGATGCTTTAGTCTATTGCAAAAACAGAGACAAAAGTGTGGAGAAGGAAACAAGGATGTAAGTATTCATAGGAAGAGAAATAATACAGACTTTTGCTTCCCTGGTCCATCTTCAGAAAGAAGACGTAGCTGGATGAGAGGAAGCTACAGAGAACCAAGTTGCAGTGAGAGATAAGAGATGGCCAAGATGTGGATCATACAACCTCTCTTTTCAGAATTGGATGAAAGAGACATTATCAGCAAGGCATAATAGCATTTAGTGCAATTCGTGACAAGGACAGAAAGTAATCGAAATGCCACAATTCCAGAAATAACGGCATTTCAGTAGTGACAGGAGGAGATGAAAAGATGAGAGAAGAAATGATGTGGCTATTCAGCACACAACTGCACCAGGGACCAGTTGTCAGCGGGGTCCAGACGCAGGCTAGGAAGATGGGGGAAGCAAGGGGTGAGTTTCAGCAGCTGGTGGGATAAACAGCCCCGTTTCGATTAATCCCTGCTGCCTGAGCACTGCCTGAGCGCACAATACCACTAACGATGAATGCAAAACTAGCAGACAAGTCCCAAGTTTTCTTTCTGTTGTCTTTTAAATTGTGAAAAGACGAAAATTATTATTTTTATTACAATTTTCCCTGTGTTTATTGTCAGTAAGGTTTTTTACATGTAGTATAGTATCTCTGTTAATAAATGGCATATGAATTTAGAGCCATTACTTCCTTAAGAGGCTTCCAGCAGTTCTGTCTTACTTAAAATATTCCATGTGAAAATTCATATGCTCCAAGCATTATTACTCTTTATTGCACTTAGGGGATTATGGTGCACACATGTTTGCTTTATGCTAAATGAATAGTTTAATCATTTCAGTTCCTTGCAAGGAGATGACCATTGGTCAAAGTGATATTTATACTTCTCTGTTCACTCCAAGAAAGTCTAAATTCACTTGTTTTATCCTGAATACTTCATGAAAAATTGTTACTAGACAGCATGAAGGCTAGACAGTTTCTCCCTATTTAGTTATAAATCTGATTTTTCCTCATTTATTATTTTTAATTGACTAATTGATTTGGCTTCAGTTAGTTGCTCTTGGTTACTCGGAGGTCTAAGGAAAAAAATATTGAAAGCCTGAAGAAAAATGAACAGTTTTAAGGAACAGGTATTTTTTCCAGCTATCTTTGCTTTAAAATAATTGTTTAGCATAATGTGGCAATTTTCAGAATGGTCAAGTCAGTGAATTACAAAAGAAATATTGGGGAAATGTGATAAATGTACTCATTATCAGACTTAAAAAGCATATTAAAAGCAGACCTAAATGTGGAAAAGAAGCCAGCACTGAAGAAAATAATAACATCTTTGGAAACTGGTTTATTCGGTCCACTTTTATGAACAGATGAGAGTGCAAAGAGGCAGCTTCTTCCAAGCACAAGCAAACACCACACTGTTATCTAGAAAAAATGCAGAATTACAGCAGGTTTCCCCAGGGTTTGGAGAGTATCTGACTTGTCCCACTACGTCACTAGAGGTCTTGCACACAGATAATGAATGGCCCTTACAATCCTCTGGTGATATCCCCTGGGCACCAGAGATAGAAAATCTTAGAAGAGGAAAACCTATTGGGCCTTGCCGGCAATTTTCTCCTTTTCCTCTGAGGAGAACAGCAAAGACAACTCAGTGGATCTTGTCCCTAAGCATTGAGAAACATCAGACTGCACCAGGGTAGCAGTCCACTGGGCTGGCAGTGGCTGGGAGCTTCTCCTCAGGCTTCAGCAGAGCTCCCCGCAGGACAGGTGTACCTGGCTGGTGCGTGCTCAGCAATGACAGGCCCGAGGCCACACAGTCTACCCAGAAGAGGTGTTGGGAACAGGCAAAGGCATCCAGCAAGCCTGAGCATTTTTGCTTCCCATTTGGAGCGCCCTGTCACCCTGCCAGAGGGCACATCTTCAGGCCGAGACATATGTATGTGTGTATATAAATATGTATATGTATATGGATATATATGGCCAATATATATATATGTCTATGCTGGTTGAGTCTGATCTAGAAACCTGGCTAGCTTTCATATTTAACTGATGTTGTAGACAAACATTTCTGATACCTTGTAGCACTATTCGCATGCGCACTGTTACGAATGGCAGTGAAACAGCAGAAGTTTGCCTCCATCTCCTCCCGTGCTTGGGGTCAGACTGTCTCCAGACCACGGGGCTGTTACCATTTACAGAAGCCCCTCTACATGAACTGACACCCTGGAGAAATTATGAAGTCTCCTGGGCCTCCATGAATTGAAGTGCATAAAATAAATGCTAGGGAAAATCTGAAGTTCAAGGCTTTCTTTTCCTTAACACAGTTCTGTTTCCACTCCACTTGTTATTTGAATCATGCCTTGACTACTTCTAAAATCACCTCTTGCATAGCAACCTTGTCTCATATTCTGATTTCAGTCATCTTATAAGGCAACTAAAAGCTAGTGGCTGCTGTTTCAGGAACAACCTTGATTGCTGTCCCCGATAGTAAGGAGTTTGCCTTTTTTCCCCAACATGGATGCACTTGGAAAGCACAGCACACTTACTTAAAATAGTTATTATGTTCAAAAGAGTAGCTCTCTGAAGCAGTCATGTCAAAGACTTAATCAGCGTAAGAAATCACATCACCTTGAATTGCTCTTCAGTGTGGCAAAAGTTTCTTCTAGACCACCCCTGGACAAAAATGTCAAATCAGACAAGGGTTGTATTAATTTTATCTGGCGGTTCTCTGCAGAGTATAAGGAGGTAGACCTCTGCTCTACATTTATTTTATTGGAAGGACTACGAAGCTTGTCATAGATCAAAGTCTTCCAGCTGCTCTCTTGGGAGGGCACCACTCCCTCTGCTGGGTCTATGAAGCTCTAAGAGCACCAAGCATACAAGTAAGAATAAATAATATATAATAATTACTTGTGATTACTTTCAGTATTCATCTGTTTGCATGGTATAAGCTAAACTTTCAACTGTCATTAGACAGTAAGCAGACTGTTATTTAAAAGCGTCTGCTGGAAACAGCTGCCCCATAAAATGTGATTTCCCCCTCCCCATATTTCACAGAAATATGCCAATTTCTTTCCCATGTTCAATAGGGGACAGTCATAAATAGCTTGGTGTTGTCTTGTTTTGATAATTTAATTTAGATTGCATTGTTCTCATTCACATAATTTTGACTCATATTAAAATATTAATACTATGCTACATAGAATGTTATATTTATCAGTACACATACTAAATATATTTATATTTTGTGTTTACACTTTATTAAATGTTTCAGTAGAATCAGAATAAAGTACTTAATATTTAAATTAATTTAAGTTCAGAATTCAAGTTTTTATTACTTTAAGTGAATTTCATTTTTTGATACAAAATCAACCTCTTTTTGCAACATTTTATTACTCACCAAAAGATGCTGAAGATCGGGCCACATTTTTATCATTCATCCTTTCTGCAGATTCAGGACCCTCATTTGCTGAGGAGCCTTTGCCCGCGGCCAAGGGGCCCCTTTTAGGCTGAAGCCTAAAAGTAACAAAAACTGTTAGTTACAGTAACAAAAACTGTTAGTATTTTTTTATCATTTGTTCATTGCAAGTGCCTTTAACTTGCATGTCTCTCATTCTGGAGACTGGGCTCAGACACATCTAATAATAGAGAAGTACAATCCCATACACCTACAGCTGTCTTTTTCCCTCTCCAACATTGATGATATTTTCCACATTCCAAAAGTTATGCCACAGAATAGAATATCAGATTTCCAGTTCCCTGTACCCCCTACACCATCTCTGTTAGTCCAGCTATTTTTAAAACGACTTCCACTTCTATTCAATTTCAGATTTAACTGCAACTAGACCCTTTCTCTCCTATTCTTTTCTATGCCTATAATTGAAAATCAGAACTCACTTCTTTGCTCAACTCCAAGAATGCTGAAGCCTGAAAGAATGGAAATTAAACTGCAGAGAAATTTCTGTATATGGTCATCTTATTTAACAGGGATCCAGCTTTTTAATAATCCATAGTGTGATTAGAGAATTAAAGAGCAAGGAAAATCTGAAAAAGCAAAAAAAAAAAAAAGATACAGACCAATTACCAAAATGAAACAAACTAATGCAGCCTAAGATGAATTATGCTTACTTAAAAATGATATTTTATTGAATCAGGCAGAACTTGACCTATATTGGAAACAGAAGAAATTGTAGTGATTATGCTGGGATAATGTCAGAAAGCAGCTTGGCTGCGTTATTAAGCTTGAATGAATCAGCTGCCACTATAAAATGCATCACTAAACAGACAAGGACAGTAACAAATTATACAAAGGAAAGTGAGGGAGAAGCCATTTTGTCACTGCACTGTCAAGTGTGCAAGCGTTGATCATCCGTTTTGCTGAGGACAGTCCAGGGAGGTGGGGAAATACCTGTATTCTCAGGAAACCAAACCAAGCCTTGGCAAAAGGACAGTGTGTAAGGATTGTATCTGATCATATTGAAACCCAGGTGGCAGCTCGTCAATCAATACATTTAACAGGATACTGCGGCTGGATCAAGGTCCTTTGGGAAGAGGCAAGTTCTTTTCACCTGCGGGGGTGGTCTCTTGTTGTGCCTGTTTGGCATCTTGCTGTTTCTAACAAGGCAAACAGTTGAACGCAGGCACTGTTTGTTAAAGATCCTGAGAATACAAATATACAAATATACTCATAACACAAAATATAGTTCCATAAAATGGCAGGGTGAGAAGGACAATTACAAATGAAGATTAATTCAGTCATAGTTATGCCTTTCTTACCTCTGCAATGCTAGTGGAACTGCTCAGTTGTGAGTAAAATTAGTTTTTAAGCCAGTAGAAATAAATACACCCTTGCAGGCCATAGGAGGAACGTATCACTTATGCTCGTCTGTATTTTAAAAGTTAGTGCTCTCAGGGCCAAGAGATGCTAAACAATAAACAGTGATGGAAGACCATAGCCCAGGTCACCTTCTGCTTCTAAAAGACAGATACAAATTATGATAACTAGTGCATGGAGAATTTAATGTGCCAATGTGCGTGAAGGGGCAGAAGTGACCTGATGCTACCTTGGAACAGAAGATTGTCGAACAACACCAACTGATCTAATTGCCAAAATGAGGCTGCATATCAACATAAAAAATAACTTGTTATTAATGGATCATATTTTTTCAGTGAGAGGTCTTTTGGAGCTACAGTACATTATAACCACAGATGTTAATATTTAGCAGTAGAACTTGAGGCTGCTCTTGAACCTTTCAGCTGCAGAAATTTCCCTAGTGATAATTTTTGCTCGAGGGTTGAGAACAGCCTATAGAATTCACACTGGAATTTTTAGACCTTTATTGTGTTTTCATAAACTACAGGCTCATTCCCCTCTGTCAGTGCGTCTCTCATGGGCTAGATTCACCATCTGTAATTTCCTGATGATGCTGAACTTTAAGACACTGGTTTCTTTCACAACTTAATCAGGGTCTTTTGAAAAAATAACCAAAACAGTACAAATATTAGTCAGTGTTTTCAAACTAACTTATGCACTAAATGTACATATATTTACACAGACTTTTATTAGGAAAAAACAGTTAAAAAATGAAATAAAAGAATTTTATTTTTCTATAGACCAAGAGGTGAAATCCTGGGATTTTGTGGGTTTTGAGGGTTGTTTGTTTGTTTGTTTGTTTGGTGTTTTATGAAAGAAATTTAAGAAAGAGATTTAATTTTTGTCAATCCTTTTGTTTCAAAATCTTTGAAATATTTCCATCCAATCTTTACAATTACCTTACTCAAATCATGGATAGTGTTTCAACATAGGGAAATTCTCTAAACTTAAGAGAAATACGCTGTAATTAGAAAAATAGGTTTGTTGAAATTTTTTTAATCACTTCAAAAAATTTTGATGGTAAAAAGAAGTATCAGAACTGATACTTTGCTGCAAAAGGTTTTAGCTTGAATGAATCAGCATTATTCCATAGGAAACCAGCTTGATGAAAATTACCTTGATGGTCCAAAGCTCCATTCAAAGTGATGATTATGCATCACAGCTGTCATCCACTGTAATTCTTTGATGCAAAAGAGTTATCATCTTCAACCAAGAGTAAATTTGGTCTCAGAACTCTTTAGGAGAGTTTACTTCCATGTAGTCCCTTTAGTCCCTTACCTATATGCATACATTTTCAGTGATAAAAAACTCTGTAAGGAACTCCATTATATGTTAGAAATACATTTTTATTATTTAATTCCAGCAAGCACAATTTGGATCAACTGATTTGGGTGTGGGGATGTGTTGAAATCTGATCTTTTCAGTCTCATCCCAATTTGACTTTTTGATTTTAAGCTTAAATAGAATTTGTTTGGCTCTCTGATTCCTTCAGCTGTATGTAATTTAAGAGAAATCAGTTTAGAAATTAGATGCATTAATTACTCAGCAGTGGCCAGAAAAGAACTTGCCTTTTTGTATTTGATTGAGTCCAAATTTCTCTTATAAGTGCTAAACTATTAATTCTACTTCGAGGTGAGTTAGATCAGTTTTTAGAAAATACCAGAAGTTTTCAGTGGAAACATTCCAAATGGAAAAAACTGGGGTTTTAATGGTTTTAGGTACTCTGCTCTGAGAAATGCTAGGCTTGAAGGTGATCCCTCTTTTGATACAAAATGGCCCTGGGATCACACCAGCATGCAGGAAGACAAATCATAACAAACCTGGCCTCCGGAGAGAAGGCAGGTAGTCAGGAATCACAACCAGAGCTGCTCCTTCCACTGACTCTGACACATTCAGGATTCCGTCCTTATTTGTAAAACCAGAGACACAACATGATTTTTCTGTTCCTTGGGTAACTGCTGAGGTTAGTTTATGTACATTTACTAAACATTTAGACTTCCCCAGTGGAAGGACTGCTATAGCTCAATGTTTTATAAAAACAACATGTAAGGGTTGCTGCAAGGTGACATAATCTTCAACAAGGGCACTATTTTAAGAAAAACAATTAATTTAATATTTTTGATCTCAAAATCAAGAACAAAATTACTTTCATTTAGCTCTTCAGTAGGCTTTACAGATAATATTTTTCTAGATAATATATCTGAAAGTGGAACATTTGAAACTCACTAACCAGAACTTTTGCTATATCGACATTTTTGTTCATCTTTTTGAAAGGTACACATGTGGCGTACTGTAAAATATTAACTCAAAGCCACAATGGAAGATACAGTCTGTGATACTCTCTAGTGCTTTACTCAAGAATGTGTGGGAAAGAGTGTTTTCCGTAGCCTGTTAGCAAACAGACCAGTCTTGTCCTTGAGTGACAATGAAATGAGTTTGATCAGCTGCAGATGTGGCCCACTGTTTTGAACGCTAGTAAGGAGAGTGAGCTGTGCATCTCTGCACACCCCTAATGTTCCTTACCAATCGCTTAGTTGGCCGCCTCCCTGTCTATGCCCAAAAAGCATGTTAAAGCACCAAAGTCATTCAGTGTAGAGAAAGCAAAAAGGATATCTTTCAGTCGTTTTTAAGATTTGAAAACTCTTCCTCCCTTCAAGATGTATACAGAGGCAAAGCTGATTTCACCTCAGTTTGATGTTAGGCTTATTTGATGTCTCTGTCAAAAGTACCTGTCCTGTTCCATGATTTTGCTCCTTCAAGCTTCACCCTTAACTCTGCACGTTTGAGAACATGGAGGAAAAATGCAGTTTACCAGGTCTTTTAAATTCTTTGCTTCTAAGCTATTCTGAGGACTGTAAGTTGGTGAAGAAAACTGATCATGCTAATGTATAGATCAATGATTTTTTCATTTGGAGAACCAAGAAAAGGTGTTCACACCAGAAGCCTCTGAAAAAACCACCCCTGCAACAACTGTTTGGCATCTGTCTGAAAAAACACTGATATGGTGAATGGATGAAAGGCATTACAGCATGAGGTGCACACCAGGTAGATTGGTATTGCATAACTTGGAGCTGTTTGTCAATAATTTCCTGCATAACAGAGATAGTGCTGGAAAATATTAGGATCAGTGTCATGTTTGTCTCCTGCACACACAGGCAGCTTACACATTTCTACTTCAAGCAAGGATTCAGAGATCATTGTTGCTCCTCATCAGTCTGCCAAAATAATACGATTTATGCTTGGGTTCAGCTCAAGCATTGGTCCCAAGAACCAGCATCCTCCTGTAAGTGGCCACACATGGACAATACAGCACATAACTAAGAGCCCCTCTTGAGAAACAGTAGCTTGGGTAATGGCTGACAATATGTGTGTTTTGGTGGAGCTGTTAGTCCTGATGTCAGTGGTGGTCCCAACATCTCCCCTGGCAAGTCTGCTGCTGAAAATTGGGCAAGGCACTTTCAAAAGTAATGCTGGTAATTTGCATTGCCAGATGCACAGAGAAGGCTGGGTCCTGCAGCGAGTTCTGTGCCAGTGACACTGTGAACTAAAACATAAAAAGTTTGTGGCAAGAGGCTCTCAGCGAGCCTTGGGGACAGGCACACACCTGTTCATGGTGCTGTTGTAGCTCTCAGCCTTTTCCTTCCCATCTGCTCCACAGGAATGTGTCCCAGAGCATCAAACCAAGCAGCATTTTCTTCCCTGGAGTCAGATGATGACAGTTTTGACTCCTCAGTGGCCTCCATGGGGACAGGAACATACCTACATTTCCAACAAGCATGAGAAATATTCCACCAGAAGAATTCAGAATATTTGTCTGTATATAGGGACAGAAATGATGAATGAGTCATAGTTACCAAAATCTTGATTTTTTTTTTACCTTTGTTACATAGATAACATTTGATCCTAGTCCCTTGTACTCTTAGAAGGTGTTGCTGTAGAAACATTATTATCAAAGATTAATACTAGCTTAAAATGTGGGGCAACATTCCTGACTGCAGGATCATCCCTCCTCTCCCTTAGACACAACTCCTCCAGCGATTGACCCCGGCAGAGGGATCCTTCTCTGACAGCAGCCCCCTGCCCATCACAAAGGGAATGCCACAGTTTCCTCCAACCTGTTTCCCCCATGCAAGGCCCCGGCTTAGCTGCGGTGGCTGCAGCCCCCGGGATGCCATTACTGGCCTGTCTGTCATGTTACTATTAGCATGACTGAGAGGAACGACTCCAGCCAGTAAAAGGCATTAGCAGAGGTCATTAATGAAAGGTTCTGGGTATTCTTAGAAAATCACAGCATTAGTGGGATGATTTGAAATATTTATTAACGTGGGGAATTATGTCAGTTTGCAGATTTCTCTCATTACCCTTCATTTAGTCTTTTTTTCAGCTTATTGCAAGGCTACCAAGCGGGCCTGTGAGGAATCCAGCAGTAGTCTCTTCAATCACAGAAAGTGCTTTTAGAAAACATTATGGTAATGCTCAGCACTAAATGCTGTCTGTCTCTGAAAAATGGAAAAAATCACCATGAAGAAAATGAGAAAGTAGCACAGTAGCAAACACCATGTTCGCTGGAGGAAACGTGCTGCTTTGCTCCATCTGTGAATGTTTTTTGAATTCAAAATCAGGATGGCTTTGAGCAACAAAAGTCAGATGGCAAACAGTCCCCAGGCTTGAACACAGGCAACGGGCTAGGCCAACAAAAAGGCAAAATCATTGTTTTCATCAGGTTTCCTTTTGCTCACCAGGGGTGTTTCAAGAAAAAGCATGCAAGCATGGTTGAGGAACTGGTATTTGGGGCAAATTTTGACCTAGTTTTAAAAATAAATATCTAATGTTCATTTGCAGGTCCTTTGTAGGTGCTGATGAGTGGATGTCACAAAATTTGAATCCCCTCTTTAGAGACAGTAAACTGTTTTTCAAATGCTTTTCCTAACTGCTTTATTTTGTGCCATTTGGATCCTTGTCATCCTCCATAGATGCCAATGATGCCTATCTACAACCTTAGGCTTGAAAAGTAGAAAAATATAGAGAATCAAGTTAGAGGAGGGGCTTTCAATCTATGGTCTCAAGGCCCATGTAGAATCTGACTCATGTAGGAGAACTACTACCAGAAAAATCATCTTTGAGACTTATACCCACTCACATCTCCACCTGAGCACTAGCACCCACTCAAAGTGAGTCTGAGCACTGATGGTTGAGCATGCTTGTTTAAATTGTTGTTGCAGCAATGGAGACGTTGTTAAAGTTAACTGATGAAAGGGAAAATGATGATAGGCTTCAAATTGGTGGGAAGAATGTAGGTGATTGTCATAAACAGGCAAAAAGAGCATTTGCCATTTGTGTACAATGCCAGGCAGAAGTTGCTGTGTGGGTGTGTAGCTTTGCATATGTTTGTTGCGGTTGACTTACCTTAAGTCAATAACTCTGCTGAGATAAGTACCTGAAATGCCAGAGGCAAATCAGTGAAGGAAAATGCAGGTATCTGAACTTCTCCAGAATTGAAATAAATTCCCAGTGTAATACCTGCACACTTAAATCAACAGAATTTGAGTTATACTGAAAAACCATCAAAATGTCAACATTTGTTGCATGATAAAGACAATCAAAGGATTTTGATGTTATTGTTGTTTTTAGCAATCAACTTTGTGATTAATCATTTACCTTTCCTGAATCTGAAAACACTAAGAATAACAGGGAGCAAAGAGAGATGTAAATAATTCTATAAGCATGGACTTCAGACATTTTCTCGTAAACCTGACACAATCATTCCTTTTGGTAATGGGGGAACATACTGAAGAAGGAAGCACATCTGGTAACAATAATAACAGGAATGATATTAAATTTTTTTTATTAAGGAACACAGAATCTACAACTGACTATTTGAATCATTAAGGGAACTCTGAGGGGCTCAAAGCCAGAGGAAAAATGTAGACTCAGGATTATACCATGCAAATCTAATACTACACGGTAGTTTCCCAGTAATGCACGGTAAAGCATTTCATTATTGATAAGCTGTTAGTAGCTGGAGTCAACACAAGAACTAAGTTAACATGCATGTTTACTATGCATATCCCAAATTCGGATCAAAACAAATAGAAAGTGACTCTAAAATCTGAATTTCAGACACTGTTTACAAATCTATATGTAGATGTGACTTATAACTGTTTTGGTCAGTCACCCTCTTCATTAGAGAAGGAACAAAGACAGCATTGCTAAGATTACTTCCCAAAGTTATGCATGATTATCTACAGAGGTGCAGAAGTTTTACACTATTTTCTCATTCATTTAAGTAGGATTCCTCATGTGACTAAGGGCTCATTGGCAGGAATAAAGCTTAATAAAGTCTGACCCTGAAAAGATCTTCATGCTGTTGACAGATGGATTTTATTCTTGTACAGTTTATTAAAAAGATCAGATAACTGAAACCGAAGTATGGTTGCCTATATTTCATGGTTATATTTCCTGGTTTACTGCATGTTCCTGAACTGGAAGAATATCACTTTTGGAATCAAATTTCTAGAGAAATTATTCTTTTGTATAAATGCAAAATGTATTTCTTCATTTTTGCCATCATTATTATTATTATTACTTTTCTTTGTTGTTGTTGTTAATGAAAATGCTCTCCAGAGTGTTTCTTACTGGAGTATTCATGCACAAGGAAGCTATTACACTCTTATCCAATTTTTTTAATTATACTTTTTGTGTTGTTATCCCATGGCAAATTTTGGTCTTTTACAGTATATGAGAAATTAGGAGTTTTTTGATGCTAAACAAATTAGTCATAAATTAGTCATGGGGACCTTGCTTTCATATTAAAGGGAATGCTGAGAGACAGCACTGCAGCACATGCAAAGTAGAAGCGAAGCTCACCACTTCTTTCAGGAAGCTCTAGAAATGGGCTCCTATGGCTTTCTGGAGCTGGAAATGTGAGAGGTTTCTCTTTTCTTGGTTAAAACTTTATTTTTATTACTTCTGCCAAAAAATTATTTCAGAACTCCTGTTGTCTTTCTGCACAGCATCCTATGGCCTTAGGAAGACCTCTGCTCTGAATGGACTCTGGGAACAACACTCAAGTGTCTAATTGGAGTCTAACTGAAATTTATCTTAAAATGACCATAACTTTCAGTGAAAAATGATGCCTTCCCTAGAACTTTAAAATGCTATAGATTGCACATCAATGCATCTGAAAAATTTTACATTTTCACCTTTTAAAGGTCTAGACAGCAACAACAATCTCCCAAATTAATGATTTCTGAAGCCCCAAATTGTGGAAATGCCATTTTGAGAACCTGTCAGCAGTTGCAAAGATGAAACTGGTGCCTGACCAGTTTGATTTTTATGCTGAGTAATGTGTGTGGGTGCTGAAGAAGCTCTGTCTAAAGGCAGCTGCTGTCTGTCCTGCCTTCGACAACCCCTGTGGCTTTTCATGCGTGACCATTGAGATGCTGGTGGCACAGCAGGTCATGGTTCCCAGAACTCCAGCAAGAGAAAAGAGACTTACAGCTGTGCTCAGGAAATGAAACTGCAGTTGAGATGAGAGGAAAAGTGCAGTGAAAAATGAGGACAAGTTCTAAGCCCTCAGAAGCTAATTGGCACCAAAGCCAACTTCATTCACTAAGACATGGGCATGAAACAAAATTGCTTTCTCATCATGAAGATAGTGAGGGTTTTTTAATACTATTTTTCATCCCTTTTATTATTTTTCCCCTGCAGTTTTATTCTTTCCTTCTGTTTGATCATTGACCTTCTGTTCCCCCTTTTCTCTCTCAGTTCTGGCATTTTTGCTTTTCTCGACATTTATTTTCACCCCTTTAAATAGTCCCTTGGTTATCCCGATTCAATCACCCTTTTCCCCTCTGCTAGTTTGGCTCCCTCATCTTCTGTCTTCTCCACTAACTCACACCCATCCAAACACAGAGCTACTATTTTTTTTTCTTTTTTACTTGGACAATGTGAATGAATGGGCATTGGGTGGGTATTCCCAGAATGACTGTCTTCAACTTCAACCATCAAATTCCCAATGCAAACTGATCAGCAAATCTGTTGGGATAAAGGCAGAGAAGATAGCAAGAAGGTTTTTGAAGGTCTTTTTACTAATCTGGAAAGCTGGAGACAGAGATGTCCATGACAAAAGTTTTGCATGGAAATAGAATTAACTTTTCAAGTGTCTAAATTTTCAAGTGAATAACCCTCTGAGAGTTTACCATCGTCTGAGAAGAACACACACACAGACACACAGACACACAGACACACACACACACACAGAGTACTCTCTCTGACATGGACTTTTTCTTTTTTCTTTGTTAGCTCAAATTTTAATTAAAGTTATCCAAATTGAAAGAGTTTTTGGCTCTGTGCATGGCATAACAAAAGTCACCACTAGCACAGCACTAAAACACATCGTAATGAACTCTGTCTTTGCACGCAGCAAAACAATTCCTTCAGCGGTAAACCAGTTACATTTCTGTGCTGAAACATGAGAAGACTGCAAAGAAATGATAACTCTTTTCCTTGTAATTCTGTTGGTCACATAACTACATATAAAGAAGGAATTTTCTGATATGTGATTACAGCCCTGCCTCAGTCAACTAGAACATGTTTGGGTTTTTTTTTTATAATAAACTCGGGTTCACAGTCAGCCATTACTTTGCTTCAAATAGATCATGTGGTATTTTTATTTCCTTGTCTACTTTAAAATGATTAATCACAAAGTTGAATGCTAAAAAAAACAATAACATCAAAATCCTTTGATTGTCTTTATCATGCAACAAATGTTGACATTTTGATGGTTTTTCAGTGTATTAACACTGCAGAAGGAGTGGTTTGAAATGGAAGTCTGGGGCATAAAAATGCATGTGATTAAGTACCACAATTTTATTAGTGAGAAGGACAATTTGGTGGCAGCAGGCTCCATGTGCCCTTATGAAGATGGATTGGGCAGGCAACACATACAAAAAGCCAAGACTGAGGAATGAAGAGGCAACTCCATGTATTTTTCAAAACAAATTTTCAACCTCTCTCTCAAAATGACGTAAAGTATAAATCTGCTTGATTTATATATATAAGCAGTGGCATAAAGAGGAAATAGAGTAGGCTGAGTGAAAGATCTCACCAACCAAAATTGTATGTCCTCAGTCATCAGTGCAAGCCCACTGGAAATGGATTTACTGGTGGGCTGCAAATGAGGTTTTTCATCCTATCCAGTCAGTCTTTGGCTTCTCTGCTGGCACCTTTCATCACTAACAGACTGAAACAAGACCGGCTCTGTGCTCTGTCTCCTCAAGATTTATTGTGGGACAAACTAAGATACCCACCTCCATTCTCTCTCTGAAGAGCTATTCTGCCTCTGAATTGCCACCCAAAGAGGAACTGTACACACTAACAGGCTTAGCCAGGAGAACTGGCCCAGGCATGGAGCAACAACACAGAGGAAATTCTATGTTCTGCCATTTGAATGACTGCTTGTAAATAGAGATTCATACTGTACTCAGATGGGCCACAAGATGCTAATACATCTTAAGCAACACAGCCTTGATCTGGATTTAAACTGACAATCAAAGAGAAATGAGACATACAGCATCTCCTTCGAGTCATCTAATCCTTTTTCTGTGATGTGATTTTAATATAATTTTTTGCATTCACATAGCATGGCTTAATCTGAATTAGCTTTCTGAGCAAGACCTGATATGGGCTGATCTTTAGCCTCTCCAATTGGTTTTCTCTCAGACAGACCTAGTTTTACGTGTCTTTAATATTTCTCCAGCTGTTTTGTTGTGACCTTCAGCAGCTCTAGCTCCCTCCAGCTGACCCAGATGCTTTGCTTCTGTAATCTGAATCCCCAGTTCTCAGAGGCTGCCTCTGCTCCACTGCTCCTTTCTAAGCTTGCAATAAGCTCTCACAGAAAGCTCTTATAGGAATACATGGCATGGAAAAGATCACTCTTGCAATTAAAATCTGCTAATGACCTAGGGAAATGAAGATACAAATGGTCACTTTTCATAAAGAAGGGAAATTGAGAATCACAAAAGTTGTGTGCTCGGACTTGTGAAACAACTACAGATAATGGGCAAAGGAGGTGCATACCTAGGTGACAAACTTTTTATGATGATTAAAAATGATTTTATAAAATCAGTTCTAAAGCTGACTGCAAAAAGTATCAGAAGGATTTCACAATTTTGAACAGCTGCAAGATAAAATGGCAGGTGAAACATAAGGCTAAGGCCATTGTATCACATACAGGAAAAACACTTCTAAGTGAATGGGCTCTAATTTAGGTATTGACATGGAGGGAAGAAAAGAATGGGAATCACAAATAGAAACCATAATTAATTTGATAATTACATTGTGTGCCCATGCTTTCTCAGACTTTTTTTTCCATAAAATGTGGACAAAGGAAAGCCTGTTTGAAGCTACAGGAATAGCTTAGAGCCTTTTAACTTGGAAAAGATATGACTGAGGGAAAATATGATCAAGGCTTATGAAATTATAATGGTTTGGAAAAGGACAACAGATCTTCACTGGTTTTCATAATGAAAGAATTAAAGTGCACCAAAACAAAACAGCCAGCAGCAAATATAAATAAAACAAAAATAAGTGCTTTTTTGCACAGTAGGCAGTTAAACCATGTAATCCTTTGCCATAGGTTTTGAGGAGACAAAAGCAAGAAATGGTTTAAAAAAATCCCTGCTAGATATATTCATTAATGCAGAAGTTGACCAAGGGTTATTTAACATAAACTCCAGTTAAATCTTTGAGGAAAAGAAAATCTCTTGGTCCAAAAACCTCCAGCTCTTGATCCTAAGGCATCAAGAAACAGAAGAAAGATTGGAAATGAAGAAAAATTGTTTTATATTTGCCCTTTTTCTTACTTTTGTCTTCTAAGTAGCTGGTATTGACCAGTATCAGAAACACAGTGTTGAGTTAGAGTTGTCTTTGTTCTGAGTCACTACAGGCATCCTTATGTAATTAAGGAGAAAAGTTTGTACAGAAACTGTTGACCAAAAGCATCTTTATGATGAGAATGGAGAGAAGTAAACACAATCTCCAGGTCAGGTACTTCTAATATGCAATTAAAACAGCCTCCAAACAGATTACAAAGATAGCAGTGATATTTGTAAGTGCAGAAAGTACATTTCGAGTGCAGAACCATCCAAGGAAAAATCTAGGCAAGGAAGAGTCTTGTTTAGATCTTGCATTGCCTGGATATTTGGATACAGGGTTAACAGAAGTACTTGTGTGAGCCATCCTGCTCAAGGCAATTTTGTGAACCAGCCTCCATGGTCAAATACTCTGCTGCATGAGGGAGGAGCTGATGATGATTTCAAATGAGCTATAAATAAGCAAGTCACACAGAATCACAGAATAGTTTGGGTTGGAAGGGACCTTTAAAGGTCATCTAGTCCAACCGCCCTGCAATGACCAGGGGCATCTTCAACACAGTCACTTACAATCTGACCTTAAATGTTTCCACGGATGGGGCATCTACCACCTCTCTGGGCAACCTATTCCAGTGTTTTACCACCCTCACTGTAAAAAATCTTCCTTATATCTAATCTAAACTTACCCTCTTCTAATTTAAAACCATTACCTATTGACCTATTCACAACAGACCCTGCTAAAAAGTCCCTCTCCAGCTTTCTTGTAGGCCATCTTTAGGTACTGGAAGGCTGCTATAAGGTCTCTGCAGAGCCTTCTCTTCTCCAGGCTGAACAACCCCAACTCTCTCAGCCCTTCTCCATAGCAGAGATGTTCCATCTCTCTGATTGTTTTCGTGGCCCTTCCCTGGACCTGTTCCAACAGGTCCACATCCTTGTTGTGTAGAGGATCCCAAACCTGGATGCAGTACTCCAGATGAGGCTTCATGATAATGGAGCAGAGGGGCAGAATCACCTCCTTCGACCTGCTGGCCACACTCCTTTTGATGCAACCCATGATATGACTGGCTTTCTGGAGTGCAACCACACATTGCTGTGTGATGTCCAGCCTCTCACTCACCAGCACCTCCAAGTCCTTCATGGATGTGATTGAGATTAGCAATTCTGAGGAACAATAACAAGTTCTTGTGGAGGAAAAGTAGAGCCCACACAATGATGATTTTGCCAACAGGCCAGGCTTTGTATCAGGTGTAGAGAGCAGATGGCAACAGAAGGAAATCTGAGCTACACGTAGCTGTTGCCACAGGCACACTCTGAATGCAACAAGCCAAAACTGCCATAAGAGACAGGCCAAAAGCTGTTTACATAACTACATGGAGAAGAAAAAGGAAGCAAAATATGATCCAAACAGGATGTTGCATTTCAGGACATAAGGTGGGAAGTGTTAGTCACAGCATTAGGCATGCATGTCTTTAATCCAACAAGAGGAACTGCCTGTGTGAAGGCATTGGCTCTACTTTCCAAAACTGTCTGGTACAGTGTGTTTTGAAAGGGTGCAGTGAAAGTTCATGAAATGAGACTTTGAATGGTGGGGCTTGTCGTGTCAGATGGAAATGTTAATCTTCGCCTTTGCTACTGAATCACAATGAGCAATCTCTCTGAAGTTCTGCAGTCTGTAAATTTCTACCCTCTTATGAAAACAACATTCAATTCAATTCCATTCACCCAAAGTGTTAAGAAGCCACAAGTTTTCCTGGAAGCAATGTTACCAGAAGCCTGGAAATGGATGAGATTTCTAAGCACACAATAATTAAAAAAAACAAACGAGGTGACTTGTAAATTCAGACAATCAAAGTAACAGATTCATGGTTTTAAGCTATCTATTTCAAATATTTTATTTCCCAAAGTACAGTATCAAATCAAGATTTGAAGGCAAGAATTACAGAAATTATTCATGATTTGACAACTCTTACCACTCCCATCACTAACAGAAGTTTCAACTCCGAGTGTATTTATAGACCAGCATTCTGAATCCAGATACGACTGACTGATTCTTCAGTTTTGTTTAGCTGATTTGGTAGAACTGGTAATCGTATATAAACAACTAGTGTTTCACCACTGTAAGTCATATTAAAAATACGACTTTGACCAGGATATCAGAACTCAAAGAGAAAATATCTTCTTTACCACACAAGGACAAACCTGATGTGTTTTGACTTCAAATTGTTGCAGAAGGATTCTTTGAGAATGCAAAAAGAAAGAGAGAAAAGCTCAGCACCTCTTCAGCTTCAGAAGTCATGCTTAGGAAAAGTATGGCTTTAGTGAGTTTGTTTGTGTCACGACTGATTTTCTCTGTTTTTAATAAAATTGAGATGTGACTGCCTCTTCCAATGGCAGTGTGTACTTTATACACTTATATAACCCATAGTGCTGCGTTTGACTGGGATAGAGTTAATTTTCTTCACAGTGGGGCTGTGTTTGGATTTGTGCTGAATACAATGATGATAATATAATGATGTTTTTATTATTGCTGAGCCGTGCTCACACAGAGACAAGACCTTTTCTGCTCCTTGAACTGCCACACTGGCAAGGATGCTGGCGGGGCATGGGAGGCTGGGAGGAGACACAGCCAGGACAGGTGACCCAAATTGACCAAAGGGATGGTCCACAGTGTAAGAAATCATGCTCAGAATCTAAAGTGGGGGGAAGAAGGAAGAAGTGGGGGGTGTTTGGAATGATGGCATTTGACTTCTCAAGTAACAGTTACTCATGATGGGACCCTGCTTTCCTGGGAATGGCTGAACACCTGTCTGCCCTTGGGAAGCAGTGAATTAATTCCTTGTTTTGCTTTGCTCACCTGCACAGCTTTGGCTTTCCCTATCAAACTGTTGTTACCTCAGCTGGGGAGTTTTCTGGCTTTTACCCTTCCATTTCTCTCACTCATCCTGCTGGTAGGGGAGGGACTGAGCAGCTGCATGGGGCTTGGTGACTGGCTGGGGTTAAACCACGACATCCATAAACACTTCAGAAAAGTGAGGACCAGCCCCTAAAACCTTTTTGGCTTATCTCTGAGTTATGTACCTTGGACTGGTCCATCGGGCACTCTTTGTTCACTGGAAATGAAGTCTGAGTCTGTCATATGTTGCTTGGTTTCTGCAGAGGGTGCTGAAGCTAAGGGATATCAGCAGTGTTTACAGAAGAAGGAATGATCCATCCTTCACAACTAACCATGAGTGGGCATGACTGAACTGAAGGATGAGCATAAGCCTCAATGAACTTAGGCATACATGAGGGTGATGGCTGAGGAAAGGGATTGAGAGGCTCAGGGTAGATTGACAGTTTTTACACAATTCATCCTTCTATACAGGAGACATGGGATCTGAGCCATTGACAGCTGAAGTCAGAATGCACTTTTGGAGCACTGGTCTCAAAGCACAAAAGAACAGTCACCCTGTAAAGTTAGCATGCAAAGCGTCCTCACCCAAAGTCATGCCACTGCTTTTGCAGCTCCCAACACTGCCTACAACTGCCTCTTGCAAGGATCAAAATACCTATAGAGGTTTAGTCTCTCCTCTTCATTACTGGCAAAGCTGTTCAACTTTGCTCTTCTCAGTTTCAAAAAAATAGATCTGATGTACTGCACTGCCTTGCGAAACTGAGAAGTTGTCACATCCCATCACAGAAACAGTGGTCTTTTGAAATGGATAGATCACTGAACAAGGCTGAGGTTTCCAAGGACAGAGCACTGCTACTCAGGTTTAAGAAGCAGGCAAGTTTTTTTATTTGCTTATGTCAATAGCAACATATTATCATAACCCATTAAAAAGGCTTTTCTGGACAGTCCTAGTTTGTAAGATGCAATTCTGGAATTTACTGTTGCAGATGGTGAACATCAGAGAAAACCTTCCTGGGATTTCTTTTCTGTTATTGAGTATTTGGCTGGCTTTAAAAAAAAAAAAAAAAAAAGGAATCTATTTGTGGCAGTCACCCAGCAAGGCATGTTTCATCCTAAGCAGCTAAAGAGTTATATAATTACAGTCAACAGAAAGCAGTCTTATCTGGAAAGTGTCAGGCAGGCTTACTTACAGGTAGTGATAGGAACTCAGTCCCTGCCGCAATATGATCTTTCATGTTTCTTCTCCTTTTTATTGTTTCTTGTGTGTAATTTTTTGCCTTGATTTTACCTGGATTGTATTGGTTCAGTATTAGTCTTCTGTAAAATCAATGGAGTCTCTGAATTAAAAAAATATAGATTAAAAGGGAAAAGAAAGGTTTTGCCAACATAATATTAATGACTTGTCAAGACAGCTAAGCTTGGCATATGAAGGCAGCTTTCTTTGGCTATCCAAAAACATTTCTACAGTAATTGGCTTCTTTCTCACATTTTTGAAGGTTGTATCCCCTGTACAGTAGTATACAGCTGACGATTTATTCTTCTTATCAAAGTGAGGAAACAATAGGAAAAATAGCACCTAAACCACACTTGGAAAAAAAATGGCTATAACACAGCTATTAGAACTTTCTTAAGCCACTTCATTAAAAATAAAGAGGTGAGGATACTGTAACAAATCTCAAATCAGTAAAGCCTAGGCTTCTTACAAACTGCAAAGTCATTGCAATAGTCAATGAACGGAGAAGCTATTTCCCTAGATAACTATAAAATAACTTCTACACAACATTCTGTAGCAATTGTGGAGGAATTTTTTTTAGCAACTGAGCTGCGTTGTCCTAAAGGGACACTGAAGAGCAGCAGCTCTGGATTTTGGCATGCTACACTTTGATTTGGGCCTATATGTGCATTGACTTGGAAGGAGATGCCTCCTGCCTTTGAGAAGAGCAGGAAATGGTAACAACCAGAACAAGGGCTCAGGTATTTCTTAAGCTCTTTTTCCTGGTGGCTTTGTGAGGGATTAATTGACCAGACAGGGCAGAGCACAGTTACTGTAAGTGTCTGTGCAAGCAGGCTCTACCCAACTGGTTTCTGGTGTCACCTGCTACCTCTGCACACCTGCACCTGTCCAGTCCTGGGTACAGAGCATCCATTCAAGGCAGAAACACCTGCACACACAAAAGTGATGCTCCTACCCACCTCCCATGCAAGGAGAGGAGCTTTGCAGGTCCTAGAAGACAGAGGAACTATAAGGCAGAAAATCATACACCCTTCCCTTTCTGTAAAATGGAATGAAGTCCAGACTATTTTCTAGTTTGCTTTTCATCTGTAAGGACTGATAGCTAATGCACAGAATCTGCATGATGGATAAGGAGACATGGGTTTTCCATCAGCAACACAGTCCATCACATAAAAGAGAACAAAAAGTAGAAGAAATAGTACTGGGTTGTGATGTCTTGTGGAAACAAAATTATGCTAACGCAATAAAAGATACAGGTGTAAGAAAGCACTGTATCAGCAATGAATGGATGAATAATCCCCACAGCTATGCTTTCAAAAACATCCTATCCAGTTATTTTTCAGAAGCCTCTAAAGAACATAGAAACCTGCCCTGGGTGATGCACTCATCTAGGTAGTGTAACAGCTTACAACAGCCACAGGACCAAAAAATCCACCAAAACAGCAAGCCAATCACAATTATGTTGTCTTTGATACTCTCCTTGGGCAGGCTTGTGGGCCAGCTTTGCTGAGCATCTATCTGCATTTGTGCTTTGCTATTCTGCTCAGAGCTGCAAGTCATTAAGCCTTAGTTTAAGAAGAGAGAGTGAAAGGCCAGAGGCTAGCCATGAACTTTCTCATCCAGAGATGAACAGTGCTCTCCATGAAAGTGCCTCATGCTGGGAATCAATGAGAGGTTTAAGATGTTGAGGGATGTGGTAAGATATTGAGAAAGAAGAGAACAACCCAATCAACCTTTCATGTTCACTGAGATATGCCTGCAGAAGTCATTGTGACTTGTGTTGACATCTCAGAGTGGTATCCTCCAATGCTCCGTTGTTGGCAAGAGTTCTTCAGAGTGACTTGAGTTCTTCCTGGCTTGTTGACTGGCTTCTACATAGTGCTTTCTGCAGCTTAATCACATTCTGTCAGACACTAATGGGGATGCTAATTACCTAATTATCATTTATTGGTAGATGATCTTCCTGGGAATGCAAGGGAAGCTGCGCTTCATATATGTCACTAGGACAGTCTTTGAGCCCATCTTAATCAGAGATTTTCATCTGTTGGTTTGGTTTTTTTTGAAAAAACAAAGCTGGGAATATATATACTACACAGTGTTTCTCACATCACAGACCCCAAGAATGTGCACCCATCAGTGGGACAGACAGCGGTGGGGAAGAGAAACAGAGGATCAGCCAGTTGAGTACAGCCATGTTTATTCCACAAATCATTCTAAGAAATTGGGCTTGATCCCCATGGTAGCAACTTCTAGAGGAATTTCTCTTCTCTGTTGGCCACAGCAAGAATAAGACACTAAATGCCTGATACATTAGATACAATGGACAAATCAATTGAGTGGAAAAGGACAGCTTCAAAAATTGATTCCAGGTTTTAGGCAAGACATAGCTTGTGCAAGAAAGCAAAAATTGTGATGGGTATTTCCTTCAAGGGAATACTGATACTGCTGAAATAAGACATGTTTGTGAGACAGTTTGGGTGTTACAATAAAAGAGCTCTGACTAATTTGGAAATCAAGAAACATGTGCAAGGTCTACCAATGGACTGTATTTCTGCTAAGTTAAAAACCAGCATATGGGACAGAGCCACTGAATTCCAATGTGTGATCTGTGCTGTGGAAGAAGGTACCAGATATGCCAACATTCAGTTCTTGTTATGCTATTTTTGTCTATAGCTGAAATGGAGAGATTTCCCTTGGTTAAAATGGATTTTAAATCTGATCCAGTATTCACAGGATCCATTTGAATATCTAGGATATTCTCCTAAGAATGTTAAAGTGGAGAACTGGAATGGAAGAATGGAGATAAAAGGGAGAAAAACTGCTGGAAAATGCATAAGAGAGGGGGGAAAAAGAGACAATTAAAGCATCTCAGAATAGGTATGTAGGCAAGAGATACACTACACAAAAATAAGTGAAAAAAGGCTACAAAATGAAAGAAGAGAACATTTCTATTCAACTCTCTCTCTGATTATAATTTCTGATAATGTCAGAGGGACAAGGCATTAGTCCTATTAAAACTGTCTTATGGTTGTAGAATGCAAGTATGTTGTATATATGTTCCCACTTCAGGGGATAGTCAAAGAATGACTGACTCTACGGGCTTTGCACGGTTTGAACAACTAATAGTTTGATAAGAAATACTGGAAATACCCATCCAGCCATGTATTGGCTTTCAGGGCAGGGGACACAGCAAAAACAAGTGATGAGTTTTGTAGTTGCCACTTCTTTTGAGTGTTATGCAGTTCTGATCCTAGAGAGGACTGCAATTTGTTAAAAATGTGCTCCTGTCTCTGATGTCACAGTGCCCTATCAATCATCACAGCAGTGTTAGGATTTCTGTGCGCAGGTGCAATGCTGCCATGTCACAGGTTTGCCATATGACTTTGAGGAAAGGACAGTTCAAAACCAATGATTTTTTAAGGAGATTATATATAAATTTCAGAAATAGTTACTTTAAAATCAACCCTAATTATCTGCAAAGAAGGGATGTGAATAAAAATGAGACAGTAAATAATATTTTAAACAGTAGATTTTAATATTAGTAAACAAAAATTCTATTTTTTTTCCTTGTGACTCTATTTTTTATGGAATTATTTTGTTACTGAAATAAAATAGAGGTAGGAAATTGATAAAGCTGCATGATACTAGAAATCAGTTCTTCATGCTGCTACTTCTTTTATGCGCAGCCATACACAGATAACATAATTTCTGTGCCTTGGTTTCCCTACGAGGTAAGGAATAGGTATTCCTATTAATAACATCATGATTTCTTTAAAGGAGTGAAATGAGACTTAAACAACACTAAGAACTTTCAGATCTACTGAGAGTAAACGCCAAAAAAATTTCAAATGTTGTTGTTACAGTAAATGGGTTTCCACAAAAGACAATTATCAAGATGAGAGAAAAGAGTAAATGGTAAGCCTCTTGAATGAATGACCTGACTTCTCTAAACACAATTCCATCCAAATAATGTGGCACTGTTTTTTTAGTTTCTCTTGAATTAGTATCACTTCTCATCTTTGCTGCTGCACATATTATATCCACAGGTCATTAGCTGCATGGCCCAAAGGGGGACGGGAGTGGGGGGAGCTGCACTGCCTCATCCCATGTCACACAAGCCAACTGCGTGCCAGCTGAGGCTATCTGAGCAGTCGATGTCCTTTTATCTGCAATGGTAAATCTGTATTTTCTCTCTTTGCATTGAAGCAGTGGAGAGGCAGAAATAACTGGGGCAAAGTTCTAAAGGGCAGGATTGTGTAGCTTTTATTCCCTTGTTGCATAACATGTTATGTGAATGTCTGAAACACCAAGTTAAGACTTATCTTGAATTTAATGATGCAATTGCCCCATTCCATAGCAAACTGCAGGAATCACTAATTACATCTCTTAGAGGCCAAGCTATTCAGCTTACATCAAATGAGAGACTGGAAAAAATAATTACTGTTAACAAGTGAACTGAAACTATTATGCAAACTTCCCCAGTGTGCAGAAGCTGCAAGCCATAATCTGAACGAGATGGAGGATAATAAACAGCAAATGTTGTTAGAGCACGTGGATTTTCCTGTGTCCTGTTTTAAAAAGAAATGAAATAAAACAAAAATAAAGTTAAAAAAATGAAATCGAAGAGGTCAATGTAAAAAATGCAAGCACGTATTTCTGCCCTAGGGTCACAAAGACAAATTGGGATGCTGATGAGACACTGCTCTCTGCAAAGCCAATGAGTTGAAGGAACAAATTACATTATTGCCATCAACCAGGCCACCTGAAGACCAGTTCAAAGTCTGTTTTCCCTTTTCCACTCGATCTATTTCCAGCTGGCCCTGTCAGCTCAGATGTTGTAAAGAAAATTCTCTTCCTTCTCTGGTGAGGAGTGAATGCATGCTATAAAGACTAGCTTGAAATAAAACTGGGCCACCTGCCAAACTTGGATTCAGGGCTCCAAGTTGTCCTAAAATAAGCACATTTACCTTCTCCCACATGGTGAGAACCTATCCCATGGCTGTTTTCATTCTTTCCACCTCTCCCATGTTCTCTTTACTCACCTCCAGTGCCCCACCCCACAGTATAACCTTCTTCCCAGGCCTCACTAGGGCTTTTACAGGGCAGTGCTGATCCTAACACTGGCTCAGTGTTTGCACAGGGCACTGTAGAAGAGATCTGGGAGCTGCAAACCCATCACCTCCTACAAGAACACATCTGTTGCTCCAGCATCACTGCTAACTTGTGCTACGGTCCACATCAAGCTATCTTTCCTTCAAAGGGAAAGAGGCCTTCAATTATCTTGAATTATCCTCCACAGCAGTGGATGCTGCAGACAACTGGCTTGATAGGATGCAGGGCTGGGCAGGGTTTGGGCAAGGTCCTTATAAGCACATGGTTATGACAGTCATTGGACTGTTTATGCCTGAAGCTGGATCTAACTGTAAGTCGAAGTCTTGGTCTTTTCTTTCATTAATGGAGACATTGGAATCATTTTTTGGCATAAGAAGAGATTTTTTTGACATCTCAGGTTGTTAATTTGCTTTGAGGCATCTGAGTCCTTTTGAGTTTTATCTAGGGAGAGATTTCTGTAGAGTATCTCCCAGGGATTTAATAAATATTCCTATTTTTTTTAGACACCATGAAAGACAGAATGTAGGTCCAGCTGAGCTGGCAATCAGACTTTCTGTAGCAACTGCTATCATCTTAAAACTTAAATTAGAAACATTTTTAATTTACAGAGGGGACTAGAGAAAACTATTCAGGACAGGGATGTTGCAGAATGGGAGAGAGCTGGAACAGCAGAGCAGAACTGAAACTTCACCTGCCATATTTTATGAGACAATGGGAGAAAACAGCAGTGAGTTTTATTTGTAGCAAGGTGACCCACAGTCCTTTCATGGCTGAACTCACAACTTGCACAAAATAGTCATGGTTTAGGGCCTGTGAGTCAGAAATAAATTTAAACCCTGTATTTTTTATACTGCCAGCAGTATTCCTTTCTTTCTTCTCCTGTCCTTGCCGAGTGTGACACTCAGAGCCTGTGATCTCGGGACTGTTAGGGAAGAGAGGCAGGTGTGATGATAGCTTTAGTCTATTTATATCTACACAAAATGTACCTCAACCTTGAAATTTCTCCCAGGCTCTTTTTTCTCTTTATCAAACAATGTCATTGCTGTGGATGACTACATACCCAGTTGGGAATCATTTACTATGGCCATGTGAAATACAGCTTATGAGACTTCAGATGGATGCAAAACCCATCAGGCAATGGAGATGGATCTAGAGGTACCTGGTCAAGCGCAATCAAACTGTGAACAGCAAGAGAAATAGTCATCACAGAACACCAGAATGACTCAGCACTCCCAAGAATTTCAAAGGCAACAATTTAGAGGTGAGTTTCAGAAAGGCTTAAAAACATTATAGCCTCATTGTTTTCCTCATGTGTCTCTCCCATAATTGAGACAGGAACTATTCCTTCCCTTGAGTTCGATGCACTTTCTTCGGCATTCCCAGATGCCCCGTAACTCTTCCAGGTTCATTTCCTGTGGTTCCATTACTTCAAATGCTTCACACAGCACTCTTGGGCATCTCAGTAGTACTGGTATATAGGTTTACTGAGTAAGATCAGACTACTCGGGCTCCTTCATTATCTTTCTTACTCTCTTTTTGCTCTCTTGCTCTCCTTACCTGAGATGCAAACATACTAAAATGCAAAAGAGTGCTCAGTATGCTCTGGGGCTTCCTAAATGCCACAACCTTTTAAAGAAAGCAATCCAGGCAACACTCTCAAAAACACCTGTCAGCCCACCTCTGGGTTGCACTTTGTATCTAAGAGGTGTGAACCTCATCTCAGCCTGAGAAGTTCTCCTAATTTCTCTAACTGTCAATCAAATACCTATGCCCGGTCCCCTGTACCTGCCCCCAAGGATTCATCCAGCTACTGAAAATCAGTTGTTGTCCATTCTGCCATTTGACTATGGCGAAGAGAAGTGAAATAGGAACTCAAGGAAACAAGTGCTGTATCATGAGACTTACAATAAAAATTACTAGCAAGCAGCATGTATGAGAGCACCGAGAGCAGCTGACATAAACGTTTCCCTCACACTGGCAGTGGCCCACAGTGGGATGACTCAGGGGTAGTTGTCTCTATCAGTTTACAGAAAGGCCACATGTAATGTTTTTGCACCCCAGCACCCTGCCCTCCACCTGGGGTGACTCTGGGGCACCGCAGCAGAAAACTCCATATATCCAGTGCCCCTCACATGAGATTTACATAATAGGACCACACATATTTGCTCAGAAAGTGGTGGATGGCCAGTAACCTTGATCAGTAAGGGAGGAATAATTCTTCACAACAAAAGATATTTAGCACTCCTGCTTCTAATCAATCTCCATTGCACATCTTTTCCATATCTTACTAGAACCATATACTCAAAAGCATCAGAAAAGATGAAAACACAGTTTCTGCTTTTGAAGAACTGGATCAGCCTGGGCACAATGATTATATACTTTTTTTAATAAAAAATGCTGACCACTTCATCAAGGCAAGTCCTTTTAATCTGTATAAAGAAGTCATATCTTACTTTCAGTCTTCTTCATGACAAATTTATGCTTATTTGAGCTATTTGTGTTCTTTATTGCACTGCAATTATCCTGCTGGGAAGGGATAGATTTCATGACCAATCAGGTAATTTCTATTGCTAATTTCTTTGCTTATATCTCAGGAGGATGCATGCTAAAAATTGTCTGTAATAAAAAGAGCTTTCTTAACCTACTACACATAATTACACCAGATAGATCCTTTTTTTTTTTAATAAATGACTCATCATCCTGCCTGCCTTGCTTTTCAGATGCTGAATATGATCCATCTTGATCCATCCTGATTCATAAGAAGCCTCAAGCATGGCTTTGGATATGCAGTCCCTTCAAAATGTTAGGAACTGTCTAAACCAAAAGCACCATAAAACTAGGAGATTGAAAATTTCATCTGCAGTTACAACATCTTTCCATAGCCGAGGCCAGTGGAAACTTTTTTTTTAACAGAGGCACATGGCTGCACAAGTGTCCTGACAAGAGCCATTCACTAAGTTTAGATGGCAGAGGACAAGCAGAAAATGGTGGAATCAACAGAAAATATGAGCTCATGTCCAATCATTTATTGCCATGCGTAAATTATTTGGTAGCCTAAGTGAGACTCTGACAAAGCTGGCCTGAGGACAGAACGGGGATTGAAGATCATATCCTTGTGGATTTGGTTTCTTCCCCAGCTCTAATTGTGTAGCACTAGACAAAATTTTGCTTGGGCAAAATGAGAGGATCTCTCACATTTGCCTATGATTTCCAGGCAGCTGGCCTTATTTCTCACTAGGTCCAACCAAGCTATTGTATACATGGAATGCTGGGTTATTTCCTCAGAGCATCAGTAGACCAGATTTACAGGGCTTGACCTTTAGCACATGTGCTCATGGCCCCTATCCTTCTCAGGAGCATCAGCTGATTAGCACAAGTGCACACTCAGGAGAATGTAAGGTATAATAGCAGCAGTGAATACTCAACATGGTTCATAGTAATTAGCTGAATCTTACAACTTACGGAGCATCGGCAATGTTAATTTAACAAATCCAGTACAAAGACAGTCAAATTTTCTGAGCAGATTAAAAAGGTTAGTTCCCAGTGAGTAATTATGCTAACACTCCTGTGTGTTTATTGGAAACTGTAGCATGAAAAATATAAAACAGGAATGACATATACATTATTTCTATGCTTTCTTGAAACTGTCAAGATGTGCGGATTTTTTCACAAATATTTGAATAAAAAGCAGAGAGCACTTTCCCCTGGTAGTGAGTCAAATTCAAGACCTTTACCTACAAGTGTATTTTTGGTGATTTGAGGGCAAATATAGCAATTTTTTATATAGTTGCCTCAGAGAAATGCTTTAAATGACTTCTGAAGGCCATGAATTTCTATATTCCAAGAGTGCACATGGATCTTCAATCTGCACAGCACTTGAATTATCAACTGCCTGAACCTGGTCAAGACATTGCAAACTTTACCAACAGAGAAAGCCGATCAGGCACTGTATAAACAAATGGAAAAACCCCCGACTATTCTCTTTTAAAATCACCTTGTTGCAGTGCAGGAGAGCTTTCTGTGGAGAGATGCCATGCCAAGTTAATGACAAGCATCTGCTCAGACACCTGCTGTCCTAAACAAGTTGACATGCTTTAATCATTGAGCAGTCCTGGGGTGGAGCTGGGGAGAAGAAGGTTGACGGCTGGCTGGGGAAGCAAATGGCACCCAAGGGGCAGCCACGCGTCAGGGAATGGGTTCTTCCATGGGAAGCTAGGTAGCAATGGAGTGCCTCACTCGCCCTCTTCCCTGTGAGCTCTGCCAGCTGCAAACAGCTTTAAATCCCCTCTCAACTGATACATAGCCTTTCCCTGCTGATCCTATTAAGTTTTTGGGATGGCTCCCAGCACCTAGCAGTCATGAGAGATTGTCACCGTTTCATGATGCTGCTCCCACTCTCCCAGGAGAAGCTAGGATCCAGAGGAAGATGGGATGAGGAGCAGATCTTGGCTTCTTCGGCATACAGCAACCTGTGGGGTTGGCCGGGACAGGACGGGTCTTGCCAGGATGAGAGTAAGAAAGACTTTTCATTTCTTATTTCCACTTTGTTTCTGATCACTTGCTCTGTTACAGGCTGAAGTGCCAGTGTGTACTTCAGTACAGAAAATGGGAGGCTCAAATGAAGCCTGAATTCACTCGTTGCTAAGAGAGTAACCTAATTTACAGCAGATGGTGTTTATTGTTACTTCCCATCTGCATGAGGATTAAGAATTCTTCTCAGAAGAAAATGATGCAGCCTGACAGCATCATGGTAAGAACAGACAAACTTAATTCCAATCAAATACAGCTTTTCTCCTAAAAGGCAGGGTTTTTTTAACTTTTGGGTAAGCTTAACATAAGTGAAGTTTAGGATTTTTTAAAAAATAGTATCACTCAGAGTTTCTAGCCTTGCAGAGTAATTTTAAAAAATGTACAGGAATGGAGTCAAATAAAGTGAAGGTTAAGCACATTGCCTCTGATCAAAAAGGAACTTAATGTCAGAGCCAAGATTAAAGTTTCAGCTCTCCAAGGCCTTAGACCAGGATGGAGTCTCACAAAGGAGCTGATAGCACATCTTGTAAGCATCTATCCTTGGCATTAGCACTGATAAAAGAGAGCAGATGTCTCTCTCATATTCAGCTCCTATTGACCCATGGTGGCTCATGGCTCAGCACATCTTTTTGTACATGTTAAAAAACCAAATTTTTATTCTATTCATATAATCCATCCAAAATCATAAGAGTTGTAGCAAGGTGGTTAGTATATTGAACCTCATTAAAGTCTGCCTGAGGTTTTTTTGTAATGCACACCCATAAAATTGACATATACCAATGCCACTTGCATTTTCAGTTGTGCCTGGGCTTTAATAAGCACACAAACATTAACATGACTACAGCTTAGAAACCAGGAAGAAACTTTAAAATGGAAAAGTGGACAAAGCAAAATATAATAGTATTCAAAGCAAAAACAGCAAAAAAACCAAAGACTGAAATGACAATTTGATCAAATATGTGTTTACAAATAAGTACAACTTGCCTTAATACGTGGGCCAGTCCCCACACTGCAATGGTTGAACTGTATTTATAGCGTTGATTTACTTCTGCTCTCTGTATTCTTGCTTATAGATTCGTTTTTTGGTTGGCATGCCCTCTTTCCTTCCTTCAGTTTACATCCTAGAAGAAAAAGTAGAGTCTGGTTATTTTTCTGCAATTTCTAGAAATCAGGCATCCCCTGCCATATGGCTGGTGGTGAATGAGAAGATTGACTGGGTATGTCAGGAAATTCATGGCATTCCAGGCAACAAGAACGTGTCTGAGGCCAGAGGACCTGACCAAACACCTGCCTGGACTGCAGCAGACAGAGTCCCTTGCACAACGGCTGCACAGTTGATCTGTACATTCACAGCAAATCTGAAGCAGCTGGGGTATGTCTGGTATCTGGCATATGTGCTGCATAAATAGAAATCACTCTCTAGGATTTCGTGAGCAGAAGTCTAGAAGTCCTGCACACATCTGTAGCAGGTATTCTAGTGGTTGCTAATTTAATGCAAAAATCATGACAACATTAAGCCATTTGGTATGTTCTCATCTTGAGACTTCCAGTGCAAAAAGCACAGCAGTGGTGGCACCTATATGGAGATGTTGTCCAGAAGATGCTTTGCCATTTTAGATACATTTATTAAAATCCTCAAATGTGTATTTGCCTCTTAATTGCTTTATACAATGATGGCACATCTGAACCTTTTTCATTATTTTGTCTCTTGTGCTCTTATTATATGGACTCCATGTGCGTAAATGCACACTTATGTACAATATCCATTATATATACACTGCAACTCACACTTAGGTTTTCCCATGCAGAGTTTCTCTTCCAGCTTGGTTAGGCTCACGCCTCTTAACAGAGCTGTGCAAGAAACTTTGCTGTCTTTGTTCCCCAGAATCTTAGAGGATCTGTTCGCTACCTAAAAAGTCATCAAGTTCAACACAACTAGGCAAGCCCAGCCAGACCCATGCTTACTTCATGCTAATAAAATTTGCTCCCATTTCAGATAGAAATGCTTCACGTTCAAACCCTGTGCTCTTCGAGTAATTTTTTACCCTTTGGAAAAAGTGCACATATTTCTACGTTTCTGTGAACCATTAGTGACATCCAGTGGCTAAAATGCTAAAAATCGATAATTCTTATTGTCTAGGGACACCTTCCATTTCTTTCTCTAACAGAAACCTAGTATAAAAAGGAGAAAGGTGAAAAATTGTGTTCCATGGCTCTTCCACGACACATTCTTATTGTGGATTTGATTAAACCTCACTGAACTTGCAACATACAACTGTCATCTTTCCTTTGTGAGGATTGTAAATAACTATAGAGCTCCTTTAAGAAACTAAGTGGCTGAAACCATGCCATCTCCAATCAAAACACAGATACGTATCACAATACAAACCAAAACAAACAAATACATGAAAACGCTGAGAAATATAAACTAGATACACATAAGGGTTTCACTAGGTAGTATTCCAGAGAGGGATGTGCCTGTCAGAGTGAGACATGCTGAAGAAACAGTATAGAATGAAAGAAAAGCAACAGGAGGGATCTTCTGGACAGTCACAGCATTGTAGAACCAGAGAACTAAAGAATGATTTAGGTTGGAAGGGACCTTTAAAGATCATTTAGTTCAACTCCCCTGCCACAGGCAGGGACATCTTCCACTAGATCAGGTTGCATAAAGCTTGATCTTCAACACTTCCAGTGGTGGGGTATCCACAACTTCTTTGAACAACCTGTTCCTCTGTCTCACCACCCTCATAGTAAAAAATTTTCTTCCTTATATCCAATCTATATCAACCCTCTTTCAGTTGAAAACTGTTGTTTCTTGTACTGACACTATAAGCCTTGATAAAAAGTCACTTTTCATCCTTCTTATAAGCCTCCTAGAAAGGCTGAAATAAGGTCTCACAGGCCTTTCTCTTCTCCAGGCTGAAAATCCTCAACTCTCTCAGCCTGTCTTCATTAGAGAGGTGTTCCAGCCCAATGATGATTTTCATGGCCCTCCTTGTGAATAACGTAATCCTCATCAGAAGCTTAACAGACATTTTTGGGCTAAGCACTGGCTAAAGGAGATCTAGTTCTACAAACCAATATATTATGCTGTTGTTTGAATAGTCTTGTCGTAAAAAGGTAGGCTTTTATAATTTCTTGTAATAAGCACATCATCAGTGAAATAAACAACTCTGCCATTTGTTTTTCCTCCTAATGGAAATAAGTTGAGAATCTCTGAATTTTGGGCAAGAGTCTGCTGAATCAGATATAGGCAGTTATCTCAGTTTCAGTTTTGCCACCTCTGTAATGCCTGGGGTATCACTGAACTCCAATTAGCCAGCTAATCACTCGATAACTGAGAAGAAATTTTTGGATCAATTCAAAATAATTAAGTTCCATTTTGAGAGCTTTCCTCATTGTCATTGTGAGCATGTCAGGAGGAGCTGAACGTGGAAACGCAGAGCCTTTTTTTCATTTATTTGGGGCTTTGAGGCAGGATGTTATAAGTTCAGTAGCTCCTTTACGCTATGATGTTTTTGGGCATAGCAGCTTGAGAAAGAGAGAGCTGAAGCCTCCTCCTTCCCACCCCTCCCACCTCTCTCTTTCCTCTTGTCTCTACACTCAACATATCTTTGTTATAAAGTACCAGTCTGCACTTACCCCATCAGGGAAAGGGGACAATTCTGCAACATTTTAACATGATATATGCTTAAAACAGTTTTAAGTTGGTGGACTTTTCTACTGCAGTTCTACGTTTTACATACATTCAGTATAGATCTTGTAAGTATGTATCACAGATTCATAGAATAGCCCAGGTTGGAAGAGACTTCCAGAGATCATTATCTGGTCCAACCTCTCATGTGAAAGGGAGCCTAGATGAGATTATCTAGCACCCTGTCCAATTGCTTCTTGAAAAACTTCAGTAATTGGGACTTTACCATGTCCCTGGGAAGGTTGTTCTGGTGAATGATTGTTTCAAAAATTTCTCTTTTGTGTCAAGATGTATGTTTATACCAGACAGGCTCAGTAGGATTATTTACACCTTCGGAGTTAGGTGACTGTCAGTTACCCACAGAAATCCCACTTCAGTGTTCAGGACTAGAGTCAAGTATATAAACTCTTCTACCTTTATTTATGTATTTAATTCCATTTCCAAAAGAAAACAAAATAAAGGGACTCAGTAATGTCAATATTAGGAAAATACTCTTTTCCACCTTGGACTTCTATTTATTAATTGATGCTCATTGTTTTGAACATCTACTGTGAGCAGTTGAAACAGAATTTTTTTCCACAGTTTTGGTGGAGGGCCTAAAGATACACTGATGGAGATGTCATTTTAGGAAGGCAAGGTACTCAAAATAACACATCAACTCTGGCACCTTAGTTTGCCTAATACTATATACATTTTTTGAAAGTTCTCAGTACCTGGTGTGTTCTACCACAAATTAGTTGTAGTATATCTGTCCCTACATGTTGTACACGGTCACACTTTCCTCTTTATCATAAATTGTGATGTCTTCAGCTTTTTTAAATAATAAAACCAGAGAGGACTTTTAAGAATGTGGTGGAAGGTATAACTGACTGCTTTCCTTCCCAATCTGTATTTCCAAGATAGTGGATTAGTCATTGGCAGCCCTCAGTAAAATGATGATACAATTATACTAAACATAATTTGTCGTATCATTATGCCTCCCTTGAAATGTTCTTTATTTGAGAATAAGAAGGAATGCTGGAATCTTTAAAATTCAGCACCCACTCAACATCTAAAAGTAGCTCTTCTACTCTCATGCACCTACATCATCCCTATTCAGATAATAGCAGTAATATTGAGACAGACTTTCAGATGCTCTCTCTTCATTCACCTAATGGGTCCATTAATGATATGTTATCCAAAACCTGCAGATTAAATAGTGATTAAAAGTTTTCACAAGAAATTAAGTGTCATGTCTTTGTGGTTGGGAAAAAGAGTTTAAAACTGTGTTTTCTAAGCTGGGAAGTGTTGGAATGACAGTGACAAGAGTCAGGAAAGAAAAGGGACAAAGGGGCTTGTAGTAGAAATGAGCTAAGTAATCTTAGCACAAAAATAATGGAAGTAAAGGGAGTTTTGTACAACTCTTTGGAATGGCTAACTCCCCAGCTGCTTTGCCTGTCTCTTCTGACTTGGAGAAACTTTGCTATGTGCACCGCTGCCTCACGTGAAGATGGCTGTTCAGGGACAGCATGTGGAAATAACCGATGAGTCCTAGTTCTAGTTTGACTGTTAACTTACCGAAAGTGCTATTGGCAGTTTCCGCTGGTAAATTATTAAATTCCACAAACTTCATATTTGAATTTACAATTACATCAACAAATATGAAGAGAGTAAGAGCTCATCAATAAACAAATTCAAGTAGAAGCATACTTTTTATTTCCTCAAAGTACTTTGTAATTAATGCTTTGTAAGCAAAAACATAAATGGCAACAGTAGTTCTTTTTAGAGCAAGATTTGTCTTAGCTAATACGTAAGACTTTAGAAAAAGTAGGTGTAATTCCTTGTTGAGAAGTTAAGGTTGAAAGCTCGTTAGAATTTCAATTTCAAGCATCCAGCTCATTAAATTAAAAAGATAGCTAAGCAGTAATGGGGCTTTTTTCCTGTACCAGAATATAGACATTTAAATACCACAACATAAGAAAACTTTTTTGATCTGATACACACAGTCATAGCTATCGCAAAGAAGTGCCAGAGTAGATTTGTGTGGTGGGCGTATCTTTTCTGCTCTCTAGCTGAGAACACATGACAGCTATAAATCACGCCTGACAACATCTGAGATCTCTGAGAGAGTTGGACACCATGAAATATGTCAGTCTTGAAGAGCTTTCCAAAGAGATAGGGTGAAAGCAAGCAGGGGCAATTAGCACATAAGGAGCCAGCCAGCAGGTGCACATGCCCACCACATTCATCACTGAACTGCTTGGCTCTTCATACTTCCAGTAACTCAGGGAAGTCCTGACAAACTCAGTGCCAGCTATGAATCAGTGGTATGAATCCTTGCTGGTTACAGACCAGCTGGGCTCTGCTGCTAACTGAAGGAGTTAGGACAGGATGTACCTGTTGGCCTTGTCAAAATGTTGCCTGCCTGAGAGGTCTGGGGGTCTCCAGCCCAGTGTACCACCGAGCTCATGTTCATCATGCCTGGGGAATCTTCTCTGCCCTTACCCATAGATCAACTGGCAGAGCTACAGCGGATGCACCTTTACAACTTTTTGGTAAGGCGTTGGGCTCACTCCTCATTTGAACTCACTGAGGCAAAATTAAATCCATAAAATGCTCATGTGAGGAACAAGATCATTTTCTGTCTTCCATCCTGAGGCGGCAAACAGAAATGCAAGTGACAGCAGGGAGGCCTTTTACAGCTAAATTTGTCTTTGCCAAGGCATAAGTGACCTTGAACAAAAGATTTTGAAGGAAACAAGAGCTTAAGAGAAGAGTCTGCTGGAAAGAAGAAGGATGGAGGAGGTAAATTAAGCTCTGACTCAGTTCCTGTTACTCAGGACCATGTGGGTACAAACTACAATAAATTTAAACATGAGAAAAATCTTTTTTCACTGTTAAAGAGTGGTCAGACCCCGGCACTGCTTGCCTATAGAGGTTGAGGGGCCTTCACCCTTGGTATTAACCAAAGCCTGAGGGGATGTTTCTGTGGGCCATTGGATCTGGGTGACCATGCTTAGAGCCAGGGGTCTGCACTGTCCCATCCTCTGGATCCCCTTCCCACCTCCACAGCCCTGGGTCTCCATGGCTTGTGCTGTGCACTGTGATGGCTGACCCCTGCAGCTTTACACGACTTGGGTCAGTTTCATGCACTCGGTGCCCACTGTGGGGGCACCAGGCACCCACTTCAGCAGCACAGCTCAGCTACCCTGACATCTCGGGGTGACAAGAACCATAGGTTTAGGTTGGATATCAGGAAGAAATTCTTTACTGTGAAGGTGGCAAGGCACTGGAGCAGATTGCCCAGAGAGGTTGTGGATGCCCTGTCCCTGGAAGGGTTCAAGGCCAGGTTGGATGGAGCTCTGAGTAACCTGGTCTGGTGGAAAGTGTCCCTGCCCATGGCAGGAGGGTTGAAACTAGGGGATCTTTACGGTCCCTTCCAACCCAAACCATTCAAGGACACTGTCCCTCCCAACCCAAGTCATTCAAGGACACTGAGGTTCTAGAGTGTGTCCAGAGAAGGACAACAAGGCTCATGAAGGGTCTAGAAAACATGTCTAATGAAGAACAGCTGAGAAAGCTGAGTTAGTTTAGCTTAGAGAAGAGGAGGCTTAGGGGGAACCTCATCGCTTTCTACAACTACCTGAAAGGAGGTTGTAGTCTCTTCTACCACATCTGCAGGGAGAGGGGTAGAGGAAACAGCCTCAGGCAACAGGGGAGATTCAGATTAGACATTAGAAAAAGATTTTCCACTGTTAGGGTAGTCAGGCATTGCCCAGGAATGTGGTGGTCACCATTCCTGGAGGCATCTGGATCTGGTGCTGGGTGACACGGTTTGGTGGTTTAGGGGTTACAGTGTTAGTGCTACTGGATGATCTGGATGGGGGGATCAAGCCTACCCTTAGTAAATTCACGGGACACAAAATTGGGTGTGAACGTTGATCTGCTGGAGGGCAGGAAGGCTCTGCAAAGGGATCTGGGCAGGCTGAATAAATGGGCCAAGACCAACAGTATGTGGTCCAACAAAACCAATTGCTGGTTCCTACACTTTGGCCATAACATGCCCATGCAGTGCTCCAGGCTAGGGGAAGAGTGCCTGGAAAGTGGCCCAGAGGAGAAGGACCTGGGGGTGTTGTTGACAGCAGCTGAATATCAGCCAGCAGTGTGCCCAAGTGGCCAAGAAGGCCATTGGCATCCTGGCCTGTATCACCAATAGTGTGGTCAGCACAATTAGGGAAGAGATTCTCCCTGTATTTGGCACTGGTGAGGCTGTGCTTTGAGTACTGTGTCCAGTTCTGAGCCCCTCCACTCAGGAAGGACATTGAGGTGCTGGAGCATGTCCACAGAAGCGCAATGAAGCTTGAGAAGGGTCCGGAGCATGTGTCCTATGAGGAGCTTCTGAGGCAGCTGGGAGTATTTACCCTGGAGAAGAGAAGGCTCAGGAGTGCATTTATCACTCTCTACCACTACCTGAAAGGAGAGTGTAGCCAGGTGGGGGTCGGTGTCTTCTCCCAGGTAACTAATTAGTGACAGGATGAGGGGACATAGACTTAAACTGTGCCAGGGAGGTTTAGGCTGGACATTAAGAAGAGTTTCTTCACAGAAAGGGTGATCAGACATTGGAATGGCCTGCCCAGGGAGGCGCAGGATGGCGTTTACAGGAAGACTGGATGCGGCACTTAGTGCTATGGTCTAGTTGACAAGGCGGTGTTGGGTCATAGGTTGGACTCGATGACCTCAGAGATCTTTACTCCAACCTTTATGATTCCCAGACTCTTTAACTTCCCCCGAGGAGGCTGGTTGGGCCGCCTCTCACCCCGGTGCCTCACGCCCCGCCCCGCCCCGCCCCGCCCCGCCC